>CM031373.1:6654799-7252803 GCA_018208015.1 Medicago ruthenica
ACTACAATCAAAAGCATTAACACTTGTTATATTTTTTTTAAATCTTTTAATCAAATAAAATGAGTTACAGCCCATTCGGAATTAATTCGACTCAGACTCTGAACCTTCAGACTTAGAACCTTCGGACTTTAGAACCTCAGACTCAGAACCTTCGGACTCTGAACCTTCAGACTCAGAACCTTCGGAGTCTGAACCTTCAGACTCAGAACATTCAGACTCTGAATCTTTAGACTCAGAACCTTCAGACTCAGAACCTCAGACTCAGAGCCTTCAGACTCTGAACCTCAGACTCAGAGCCTTCAGACTCTGAACCTCAGACTCAGAACCTTGAGTCTCAGAACCTCAGACTCAGAACCTTCAGACTCTGAACCTCATACTCAGAACCTTCAAACTCTGAATCTTCAGCCTCAGGGATAAAACGGTAAATAAAACAGTAAGAAGAAAAATCATTTTGTTTTGGTGGTTTTTATAACTTTTGTGATTTTTTTTGGATTTTGTATGATTTTGTTTTAAATGCAAAAATGAGTTAAAAATGACTAAAAATGATAACAGTGGCAAAATGGTAAATTGATGCACATAGAAAAAATGTAGGAACAGTATGAACACAGTTTCTGTGATTTTTTTCTCAACTTCTTAGTTCGATTTCTCACTCAATTTTGAACCAAATACGAAAATAAAAACATTACGGTAAAGCTTACCATGACTAGTACATCCTAGTGGTCTTAGATCTACCAAAAGATGTCCTAAAACTAACTATATTTCGGCCTTAAGTCATGCTCATGAACTTATGGTGAAATATGCATTATTTATGAAAAGAAACTACAAACACTTAAACAATGCGAAAAGTGAAATAGAAATGGACAAAGATACTTACAAACTCCTAGCAAAGCTGTAGATGCACGAAGATGAAAGAGGTTTTTTTGAGTGGTTGTGGTTTTTTTTTTGAAAGAGGTAGAGGTGAAGAAAGTGAATAGTAGCAAAAATGGGATTTTTGCTACTAATCTCCTTTCTTTGTGTGATGTTTCTGTATGATTTGGTTGCTGTTTTTCTCACTTTTGTTTAAGTCTAAAAGCTCTTGATCTTGCCTCTCTCACTCTAGGGTTTTCTCTTTTTTTCCAACCTCCTCCTCCTTCATTTAAGAGGGGTATTTATAGAGAGGGAGATTAGGGTTTTTTTGCTAGCTTTGAGGATAAGAATGACGCCAGAATCTGAAAAATGGCAGATCTGAAAAATGCAGCCCTTTGTCTTATTAGGCATGCATGGAGATGGGGAATTTGCATGGAAATGGTATGAAAATTCAAAAAATGCAAAAAGGAGTAAAAACATGTAGCATGCAAACTCTTTGTGAAGAGCAATTAAGTATAAAGGGCCCAAATTTTGTCCTTCAAAGTGAGAAAAGACTGGAGAAAAATGATGTAGAAGATAATATGCAAGTATTAAAATGCGGAAGTATGGACACAAAAGTAAATGCAGGATCGCCTCTGGATTGGCTACTGGTGCATAGACTGAAAAAATAAATAGATCGTCGCCTCGGGGGGTGCTTAGATCTAAAAGACAAGTCGTCACCTCAGGGGGTGCTTAGACTAAAAGATAAACAGATCGTCGCCTCGGGGGGGGGGGGGGGGGGTGCTTAGATCTAAAAGACAAATCGTCGCCTCGGGGGGTGCTTAGACTAAAAGATAAACAGATCATCGCCTCGTGGGGGTGCTTAGATCTAAAAGATAAACAAATCGTCGCCTCGGGGGGGGTGCTTAGATCTAAAAAATAAATAGATCGTCGCCTCGGGGGGTGCTTAGACTGCTCGGGGATAAACGTATCATCTCTAGACGTGGCTCGTACTTAGATTGTCGGAAAAGAAAAATGATTGTTGATGCATGATATGCTTTTAGGTTGCTTTATGCGGTATGATATGATATGAGGTAGACTCAATAGGGAGTTTCTGCTGGGGAAACCTAGTGGCCATAGGTAAGTTTAACGAGAATTGGGATAGTTTGTGAAGAGACCCGTCGGGGTTTTTGAAGAAACCTATTGGGGAAGTTCTTGAAAGAGGTCCACTGGGGAACACTGGGATAACTTGTTGGTGAATGTCGGTGAATATAGGATACTCACTGGGGAGTGTTTGTTGGGGAGCATGAGAAATTGTGAGGAAGAGTGTGATATGAATACGAAATGCATGCTAATGAATGAGTTTGATATGATGCATGCACTATGGTGACATGTGGGATATGCAGATGACATGTTGAGCTTCGGTTGTGATCGGGTGCCGAGCGTGGTTGGGCTTTGGTTGTGATTAGGTGCCAATGACGATTGGGCTTTGGTTGGAAATTGTGTTTGGGCGTGCCAATGAAAATTGGGCTTTAGTAGGAAAAATAAGGATCATCTTGAAAGTCGATCGATATCCAGTCTCCGTGGATGAAAGAAACATGGGGTATGTTTCATTTGGGGAATCACGTCCTTCCGACACCCGGGATCTTTGTGTTTCATGTACCGCAAGCTGCGCACTTGTTTCCACTAAAGAGTAAGAATCTTAAAATGACTGATGAAGAGCTTCAGGCCTTGAGTTCTTTGATGCAATACTGGAGACCAACGAAATTCTTTCGACATTTAAAAATTCAAGTAAAATACATTTTTTGCAAGTTTTTATATTATTTCCCATATTTCAATGCATTATTTATCATGAATAAAAACAACATTTTACGAGCAAGTGAGGACACAAAACAACGAAAAGGCTTAAAGATGATTTTTATTCAATGAAACTTAGTCCCTTGAATGGGTAACAATACATGAAGATGTAATCCCTGTAAGAGGTGATTACTAAGATAGAGAACAGAAAGAAACAAATGAAACAAATAGAGATTTGCGTGGGTTTCACTTTGTTACAACACGTGCTACTTTCCCTATGACTTCGAAATACATTGCCTCTGAAAGATGATAACGAGACTGATTCTTCCCCTCTGAATTTTGTCAGGATCTTGTGTGCCGCAGTCTTCTCTTTTGGTACAACTGTCCATGACACAATGTTGTTAGACGCTTCTCTTCTATGAGGTTCAGTTGGTCGAATCTTGTTTGGACCCATTCGGCTTCCTCTAATTTAGTTTCCATCAAGACCCTTAATGAGGGAATTTCAACTTCAATGGGAAGCACGACTTCCATACCGTATACCAAGGAAAAAGGGGTTACCCCAGTGGAAGTGCGAACTGTCGTTCTTTAGCCGTGTAGCGCAAAGGGAAGCATCTCATGCCAGTCCTTGTAGGTTTTTATCATCTTCTAGATGATTTTCTTGATGTTCTTGTTGGCTGCTTCTACCGTGCCGTTCATCTTCGGCCGATATGGTGAGGAATTATGGTGCTCAATCTTGAAGTCTTTGCATAACTTCTTCATTGTGTTGTTGTTTAGATTTGCCCCATTGTCTGTGATAATTTTGTGGGGAGTGCCGTAACGGCAAATGATTTTCTTCTTGATGAATCGGGCCACCACTTGTTTTGTTACATTTGCATAAGAAGCCGCTCCAACCCACTTGGTGAAATAGTCGATGGCAACCAGGATGAACTGGTGTCCATTTGAAGCCTTTGGTTCAATCATTCCAATCATGTCTATGCCCACATAAAGAATGGCCAGGGTGCCGTCATGACATTCAGAGGAGTTGATGGCAAGTGCACGTTGTCGGCGTAAATTTGACACTTGTGGCATGTCTTGGCATAGCGAAAACAGTCGGCCTCCATAGTTAGCCAGTAATAACCCGCCCTTTGGATTTTCTTTGCCACTGTGTGTCCGTTGGCATGGGTTCCAAAATACCCCTCATGGATTTCTTTGATGAGCATGTTTGCTTCATGTTTATCCCCACATCTGAGTAAGACCATGTCATAATTTCTCTTGTAGAGTGCACCCCCGTTGAGGAAAAACTGTGATGCCAATCTCTTGAGGGTTTTCTTGTCTGTTTGTGAAACATTCTCTGGATACTTTTGCTCTTCGAGGTATCGTTTGATGTCGTAAAGCGAGGGTTTGTTGTCAAGTTCCTCTTCGACTACTGCACACACAACTGGTCTATCCCTACGATCCATCCTTATGATTGGTGCCTCTTTGTGGAAATTCACTTGGTACATTGATGATAATGTAGCTAAAACATCTGCCACCTGATTCTCTTCTCGAGGTATATGATGAAAGGTGATCTCATCGAAATGCCTCATCAATTCTATGACACGGGCATGATAGGGAATCAATTTGGGATGTCTGATTTCCCATTCTCCTTTCACTTGATAGATGACTAGTGCTGAGTCCCCGTATACTTCCAGGATTTTGATCCTTAAGTCAATCGCTGCTTCAAGGCCCAAGATGCACGCTTCATACTCGGCCATGTTATTGGTGCAGTCAAAGCATAACCTTGCTGTGAAGGGTTGATATCCATTTCTTGGTGATATTAGGACAGCCCCGATCCCGTGCCCCATGGCATTTGAGGCACCATCGAAAGCGAGCTTCCATCGAGTTCCTGGTTCAGGCCCCTCATCAGCACTTATGATCTTTTCGTCATTCAGGGCTACAACGTCTTCATCGGGGAAGTCAAATCGTATGGGTTGATAGTCTTCCAATGGTTGGTGAGCAAGGTGCTCGGATAGCACGCTCCCTTTTATAGCTTTTTGAGTAACATATTGGATGTCATATTCGGATAGCAGCATTTGCCAACGGGCTATCTTTCCTGTGAGGGCGGGCTTTTCAAAGATGTATTTGATGGGATCCATCTTCGATATCAACCAAGTGGTGTGAGTCAATATGTACTGTCTTAAGCGTCTGGAAGCCCATGCTAAGGCGCAACACGTCTTTTTGAGTGAGGTATACCTTGATTCGCAATCGGTGAACTTCTTGCCTAGATAGTAGATGGCGTGCTCCTTTCTTCCCGTTTCATCCTGTTGTCCTAGAACACAACCCATTGATCCATCAAGCACTGTCAAGTATAAGATGAGGGGTCTACCAGGAACCAGAGGTATCAAAATCGGTGGCTCTTGCAGGTTTCGTTTGATCTTATCAAACACCTCTTGGCAGTCCTCATTCCACTGAATAGTTTGGTTTTTTCTTAACAATTTGAAAATTGGTTCCCAAGTGGCCGTCATATGTGAGATGAATCTAGTGATGTAGTTCAATCTTCCTAAGAACCCACGAACCTCCTTCTCAGTACTTGGTGTTGGCATATCTTGTATGGCTTTCACTTTGTCAGGATCAGCTTTAATTCCTTTTTGGCTGACTATGAACCCCAATAACTTTCCAGACCTATCACCAAAAGTGCACTTGTTAGGATTTAGGCGTAGCTTGAACTTTCTCAGGCGCTCGAACAACTTTTGCAAACGAAATAGATGATCTTCCTCCGTCTGAAATTTGGCAATCATATCATCTACATAAACCTCTATTTCCTTATGAATCATGTCATGGAAAAGAGTCACCATCGCTCTTTGATATGTTGCCCCAGCGTTCGTTAATCTGATGGGCATTACCTTGTAGCAGAAAATCCCCCATGGGGTGATGAACGTGGTTTTCTCCATTTCCTCTGGAGCCATCTTGATTTGGTTGTATACAGAGAAACCGTCCATGAAAGAGAAGACTGAAAACTGGGCGGTGTTGTCTACCAATACATCAATGTGAGGCAGTGGGAAGTCATCTTTTGGGCTTGCTCTATTAAAATCCCGATAATCCACACACATTCTGACTTTGCCATCTTTCTTTGGGACTGGCACAATGTTGGCAACCCACTGTGGATACTTGGTCACTGCTAAGAAGCCGGCGTCGAACTGCTTTTTGACTTCCTCTCTAATCTTGAGAGCCATGTCGGGTCTAGTTCTTCTCATTTTTTGCTTTATTGGTGGGCATTCTGACTTGAGTGGTAGTCTATGCACGATTATGTTGGGGTCTAATCCTGACATGTCCTTATATGACCAAGCGAACACGTCTACATACTCTCGCAGTAACTTAATCAGCTTTTCCTTCACGTCTTCTTGCAGGGAGGCTCCCACTTTGACCTCTTTCTTGTCCTCTTCGGTCCCTAAGTTGATCACTTCAATTGGTTCTTGGTGAGGTTGTACTACCCTATCCTCTTGATCCCTAGGCCTGGACAATCCTTCAAGAGGTTCATAATCGTCCTCAATATCGTCTTCAGTTTGGTTAATCGGGAAATCGAAGTTGTAAGGGATTATAGTAGTGTTATTTTCGGTGGGTGTATTTATGGATATGCATGAGTATGATTTTTATTTTAGGGTTGCGGAAATTTAAAATGAGTAAAATATTGCTATTAAAGAACGAAAGAAAAAATGAACTCAATTGAACACAAAATGCAATTTTATTAATGATAGAAATAACTTGAAACAGGGGGCCCCACAAAGTTAATAATTTGTCTTGGGCGGAGAAAAATGATTTTTTTTCAAAGCATGATAAATTACTTGGACAAGGAATGATTTCTGGAATTTCTATGGCCTTCTAGTTGCTCGGGATCTCATCAGAAACGCAACGGTACACCAGGAAACGATTTTTCTTGGGGGGTTGGGGATGATATGAGTGTTTTCTTTAAAATGCATGTATGCGATGTAGATGAAAAACATGCTTTTATTTTTTTATTTTGCTTTGGGAAGGAAAATGTATATGCGAAAATTATTTTCATGGATGCAAATGTTATGGCATGTAGAGGTGTGGTTAAAAGAGGTCAAGGCATAGGTTACCAAGGTAGGAACGTTCAATACTACCCCCTATTCTCACATGTAGGTTCTAGATTTCAAAATGGTTCCTAGAGTCATTGATCTTATTTGAACATATTGTTGCCATTGCAAATACTTGCAGGACAACAACACTCCAAAAGATCTCCTCTAGGTGAGGTTTTCATGCCAACCCTACAAGACATACGTCAGGAAGGTCAACACTATGCGACCATCGACTCTTGTTCTAATCGGAGGTCCCTAATAACATGTTTAGGTTCTAGACTGGTTCAAAAAGGTCCCTGGAGTCATGGATCCTACAAGAAAGTACCGCTGCCATTGCAAATACTCGCAAGACAACAACGCCTCCAAGAGAATCTACTCTAGGTGGGGTTTTCATGCCAACCTTGCAAGACATACGTCAGGAAGGTCAACACTACGTGACCACCATCTTATCTTAAGTTTTTTTCTCAAAGCTCTGGTATAGAGCTTCACTCATGCGACAACCCACAGTTGACATATATATATATATATATATATATATATATATATATATATAAGCATAATGAAGCATAGATATAGAGGCGGGAGAAAAAATGAAGATAAAGACATAAGACAAAAACATGCAAGCAAACAAAAAACACTTAACCTAAGGGCTAACTAGGATAGGCTTCACTCGCTAGTGAGAAACAAGTATCCCCAGTGGAGTCGCCAGCTGTCGCGTCGCTAAAAAACGCTCGAGCGTACTAAAGCTCGGAATAACTACGGAGTCGCCACCAAAGTTTTATTTTTAAAGGGAAACGTTGATAAAACCCTTGACGATTTGGAAGAATGGTCATCGTAACCATTAACGGGTTCGGGAGTCGATTATGCAAGGGGAAGGTATCAACACCTCTCGCATCTGTTGTACCCAACGGGAACCTCCTAATTAGTTTAGGGTTAAAAGGTGTTTTTTAAGGGTTGCTTGCAACATTTTAACATTTCAAAGAAAGAAAAGGAAAGGGGAAAAAAGGTTTTTATATTAGTGTGCTTGACAAGAGTTTGATCCTGCTCCTACGTATCTCCTGGTGCGATGGAGAATTCAAAGCTACGTAGTTCTTGGTAGAAAATGTTTTTTTGTTAGTTGATTTTAAAGAACGATGTTTTTGATCATATTGTAGCGGTTAAACGTAGCTTGTATGCTCACGTGTAGGAGGCTTAAGCGTTTGTTTGTATCGCGTTAAAATTGATGAAACATCGTCCGTTTGTGAAAAGCGATTTGATTTTTATTTGA
This sequence comes from Medicago ruthenica, assembly GCA_018208015.1. NCBI lineage: Eukaryota > Viridiplantae > Streptophyta > Magnoliopsida > Fabales > Fabaceae > Medicago > Medicago ruthenica. The sequence goes on from CM031373.1 coordinate 6,662,744, forward strand.
CCGCGAGAGGGCCGAAAATTAGTTTGGTGTGTTGAATTTGTTTATTATGTCTTTGTATTTTGAAATAGAATGACGATTGTCCAAACAACGAGACATACGTCACGTGCTCGTGCAACCGGGGAATGGAAAGACATACGTCAGACCACTCCTTTTTCATTCAAGTTTATTATCAAAAATTAATATATTTTTTGTATTTTTGAAATGAAATGACGCTTGTCCGAACAATGAGACATACGTCAAGTGCTCGTGCAACCGAGGAACGGAAAGACATACGTCTGACCATTCCTTTTTCATTTAAGTTTATTATCAAAAATTGATATATAAACTACAATCAAAAGCATTAACACTTGTTATATATTTTTTAAATCTTTTAATCAAATAAAATGAGTTACAGCCCCTCCGGAATTAATTCGACTCAGACTCTGAACCTTCGGACTTAGAACCTTCGGACTCAGAACCTCAAACTCTGAACCTCAGACTCAGAACCTTTGGACTCTGAACCTTCAGACTCAGAACCTTCAGACTCGGAACCTTCAGACTCTGAATCTTCAGACTCAGAACCTTCAGACTCAGAACCTTTAGAATCTGAATCTTCAGACTTAGAGCCTTCAGACTCTGAACCTCAGACTCAGAACCTTCAGACTCTGAACCTCAGACTCAGTACCTTCAGACTCAGAATCTCAGACTCAGAACCTTCAGACTCAAAACCTTCAGACTCTGAATCTTCAGCCTCAGGGTAAAACGGTAAAAAAAATAGTAAGAAGAAAAATCATTTCTGTTTTGGTGGTTTTTATAACTTTTGTGATTTTTTTGGATTTTGTATGATTTTGTTTTGAATGCAAAAATGAGTTAAAAATGACTAAAAATGATAACAGTGGCAAAATGGTAAATTGATGCACATAGAAAAAATGCAGAAAAGATGTAGGAACAGTATGAACACATTTTCTGTGATTTTTTCTCAACTTCTCAGTTCGATTTCTCACTCAATACTGAACTAAATACGAAAATAAAAACATTACGGTAAAGCTTATCGTGACTACTACATCCTAGTGGTCTTAGATCTACCAAAAGATGTCCTAAAACTAACTATATTTCGGCCTTAAGTCATGATCATGAACTTATGGTAAAAAATGCATTACTTATGAAAAGAAACTACAAACACTTAAACAATGCGAAAAGTGAAATAGAAATGGACAAAGATACTTACAAACTCCTAGCAAAGGTGTAGATGCACGAAGATGAAAGAGGGTTTTTTGAGTGGTTGTGGTTTTTTTTTAAAGAAGTAGAGGTGAAGAAAGTGAATAGTAGCAAAAATGGGATTTTTGCTACTAATCTCCTCTCTTTGTGTGATATTTCTTTATGATTTGGTTGCTGTTTTTCTCACTTTTGTTTAAGTCAAAAAGCTCTTGATCTTGCCTCTCTCACTCTAGGGTTTTCTCTTTTTTTCCAACCTCCTCCTCCTTCACTTAAAAGGAGTATTTATAGAGAGGGAGATTATGGTTTTTTTTGCTAGCTTTGAGGATAAGAATGACGCCAGAATCTGAAAAATGGCAGATCTGAAAAATGCAGCCCTTTGTCGTATTAGGCATGCATGGAGATGGGGAGTTTGCATGGAAATGATATGAAAATTAAAAAAAATGCAAAAAGGAGTAAAAACATGTAGCATGCAAATAGAAAAAATGCATCTTTGACTTAGTTTTCTTTGTATATTTTTTTCTTTTTTAAAAAACCATAGGAATGCTTAATTATTATCAATAAATAAATAAAGATAATAATAAAAAAAAACTTTTTTTTTATTTAAAATAACAAAAAAACGAAATTTTGGGCCTGACGGGCGGCCCGTCACCATGGCTGACGGTCGTCAGGGGGGTGACGGTCGTCACGGTGGCTGACGGCGAGCCCGTGACGGCCGTCATGATGATGATTTTTTTATTAATGCATGATCATGATTTTTTAAAAGGACTTGAACAAAATTAGGGTACAACAGCTGCCCGTACTTAATTGTGTTTTCGCATAGAGAATGCAAGTGTCGAGGGCAACTTGCAAACTCTTTGTGAAGAGAAATTAAGTATAAATGGCCCAAATTTTGTCCTTCAAAGTGAGAAAAGACTGGAGAAAAATGATGTAGAAGATAATATGCAAGTATTAAAATGCGGAAGTATGGACACAAAAGTAAATGCATGATCGCCTCTGGATTGGCTACTGGTGCATAGACTGGAAAAATAAATAGATCGTCGCCTCAGCGGGTGCTTAGACAAGTCGTCGCCTCGGGGGTGCTACGGCCACCTAGCGCCGCCGCAAAAGGACTTTGGAGGTGTTGTAGCCATCTGAGATACGTTGACAGCCTGTGCAAAAGACAAAGGTTTGGGAGGAGCAACCACAACAGAGGATGAAGGAGAGGCCTGCACGGTTGAGGAAGGAAACACCAGCACCGCAAGTTCAGTTTGCCAATCAAAAGCCATGGCAAGGCTTGTGATACAGAAAAATTGCTTAGTATATTCCAAATCTTTGAACTTGTGTAGAATGAAAACAATATGCCACCAATTGGATCAGCTTTGTATTGGAGAGGCAGCCATGAGATTCAATCGGTGAACAATTGGAGAAAAAAATGGTGATGCCGCCACACGTGAATTAGAGAAACAACACCAAAATTAGAACCAAAAGCAATCAATTCCCAAACGTTGCAATTAGTAGAACCAAAGAAACTTTGTTACTACCGTTTGGAAATTAAATATGTTGGCAACACAACGATATGCACAAAGACGAAGCACATGCTAAGAATTTGAAACCCTAGCAGAGCTCAGGAGTTCGGCCCTAAATTTGTTGACTTGAAATAGCACGAGTGGTCAGAAAGTTACATTAGCTATGATGAAATATCAATGCTGAAGCAGTATGGTTTGCGATCAGAAAATTGATGCAATTAGAGGAGCCGTATTCTCCTTAAGTATGGAATTAATTAAATACCAATATATATATATATATATATATATATATATATATATATATATATATATATATATATATATATATATATATATATAGACACACATACATACATACATACAATTAGCTTTTTGGGGGTTAACTCTCTAATTCATATCCTTAATTTGGTTCAGATTTAAGGTATGTAAAAAAAAGTTGAGCGAGGAGGAAAGAGTGATCCCGTTGTCACTAGTCTTATTAAAGTTTTATTTCAATTAAAATGAGTGGTGTAACACCCTAAATCCCGACGTTGATTTATTAAATAATAAAAATATATTTAAATGGAAGGATGTTACACATACTCATCATCTATCATTTCATATAGTAATAATAATCATATTTCATTACCGGAAAATACTTCAAGATATCTCATAAATAAAAGAAACTAATCCTCAATTTAAATTGTAGAAAACAACATAAGGTTCACAAGACTTAAACTTCATAGAAAATAAAAATTTGACGTTTGACCCCAACCCTAGTGTTACAGCAGGGCACGTGTTTATTTGACTACGTAAAATCATAGATATTAACAACAGAGGGAAATCTCTGTCGCCACCTTCTAAGTGTCTCGCACCTTAAAGCTCCTCGTCCTGAGTATTTGTATCCTAAGAGTACATACACCATAAATACAACATCAAACAAGGGATGAGAATACACATCATACCATTTATTGGGATACATGGATAATAAATTAAAAAATTATAGCATCGTTAGTCATCATTCATAAATACACTCATTTTACTTTATAAGATCAAAAATCATTAGCACAGCCATCACTAACACGTACATCAGTTATACACCTTTAACATATATAACAGTTCACATCATAGGCACATATATCAATTCACTTATCATTACTTATATGCAATGTACTTTACTTCCTAACTCCTATATACATGCTCGTACCGGATCCTATCGTCATAATAATGTAAGTCAGAGATGTGTTACTTAACATACATTCGTCATTCGTCATTTTATGCAATATGATATGATGCATGAAGACTCACTAGACACCACATAGAAAACACATAACAACATAACATCTTTACACCATAAGTCATTTCGTCATTTTACTTGTTATTATAATTATAAAACAAGCTCGTCATTCGTCATCATTAGTCATTTTATATTCATCGTTTATTACGTCATTCGTCGTAGTCGTATAACAGTCCTAACATCCTCATACATCATCATTTTACAACAATAGTGTCTCATTGTTAATTAACATCATTTGTTCATATATATATATATATATATATATATATATATATATATATATATATATATATATATATATATATATATATATATATATATATATATATATAGTACATGTCTTCGTTAAATCTACATCATGTTTAGAACCCACACCCATCCTTAGTTTCCTCCCCCATTCTCTACATCTTTCATCCTAGTGACATTCCTTATCTTTCGTTCTTATCTTTTAAGATTTTTACCCCCTACATCGTCATCCCTCACAATGGCTTCCATCTATACGACTACAATTATTAAGTTTTGAAACCCTATCTTCGTATATTAGTTCATCTTTATTGTCGTCTATTGCCTTAGACCACATTCGTCATGTACTAGGGTTACTCATGTTTTGTACTATTTAATTTAGTTTATTTCATTCGACTTAATCATTAATCTAAAGTTCTCTTGTTATCTCTGTAGTTTATCTATGAACTAATCCTAACTATCCCCTTTTTACTTCACTTATCCACCCTTCTTTAGTTCAAGCTTTAGACTTACTAGTATTATGAGTTAGTTGTTGGAATAAGAAGTGTCTTGGACAATTCCTCTAAGGTTTTGATGATAACAAAGTATTGAAGAACAATTAGAATACTAACATATGTTCAATGTGCAGAATCATAGAAAGATTTATCATCAAGGAAGAACATATGAAGAGCATCAGAGAGGAACTAGAGAAGCTAAGAAGACTATGGTAGAAGAACAAAGGAAGGTCAACCAGAAGTCAACGTCCTAAGAAGACGGATACCACAAAGATTCTGGAGAGGTAACTCAACAGACTCTGTGATGGTCATCAGACTCAGAAGAAGACACTGCAGACTTGGATCACCCTCACACTTGAGTAAGTTATGAGGGACCTAGAATCCACGTACACTCTGTCCTATTCTGTGAACTGTCACTATCAAGGTTCTTATAGGTGCAATTCTTTTGTCGTCTTCGGTCTACGTGCACAATCAGAAAACGGACATCAAAAACAAAGCAAGCAACAGATAATTCTTCTTTCAGAAATCAAGCTGTCTAAAAGATTAAAAATGATGTGCACCCTAGTAGATAGGTTAACAGTTCTAAGTGAAGATATCTTTGATCTTCATGGGTTGAAGTCTAATGGAATTTACTTATTGGACTTCATAACCTATCATTGTTGGGGTCATTGTTAATATGCTAAACGGCCCAACCTACACAGAAATTGTTAAACATTTTTGGGTTAGGGCAAAAGTTTTTGACAAAGAAGCTGCGGAAAAGGAACTTAGGAGAGCAAGAGCTAGGGAACCTGGAAACTCAAAGACGACAAGAGAGGACCTTGGATTGGAGAAGTTTACAGAAATAGAAATCAGATCATCTGTCTCAAGGGTAGATTTGGTAATCACTAAGAGAACTATTGCAAAACTTCTCAAGGTGAATGAAACTGGAGACAACTCTACTTAGAAACTACGAAGAAAACTCTCTACAAATTAGAATAGGATATCAAGGGAGACATCAAGAACTTGGGATATGCAAAGTTCATGCATGATCAGGCCAAGGTTGTTCTCAAATTCATCTATGGGTGTATTCTACCCAATGAAGAAAGGAGCAGCAAAACGATAAGTTGGGATGACAGACTTTTGGCAACTCTTATCTTGACTAGAGAATCAATAAATCTGGTAAAGTACAATTTCAACCATCTATGCAGAAGCATCAAGGAAGAAAAGACTTTGATTCCATATGGAAGACTTCTGTCAGATTTATTCTATCAATCTCATATCATACACGCATTGGAAAAAGTTGAGGGAGTTTAAGATTTTGGAATCAAGTATGGGAAAACATTCACTGCTCATACACTGACAAAGATGAGGATTAGAAGAAATGTTGTAGCATCTGACAAGCCATTAAGCATTAGATCAACCAACCCCATCATCAATAAAGAATTTTCTGTCATTTCCAATCATGACTGTGAAAAGGTCATCAAAGGATACATACGAATGGAACAGAGCAGAGGAGAAAAACTCACAAGAAATCAAATTCCAGATTTTCTGCCTAATCTCCTGACAAAATACCACCAAAGAGAAAGCTTACCTTGGAAGAAGAAATTGATGAAATGGTGGATTATGTTCCTATTAAATCACCACATGAGAAGAGTAAGAAAGCTAGAGTGGAAGCTGCATCTAAACCGGCTAAACCAGAATGCTCCAAGAAGAGAAAGAAGATGAAGGTTCAGACTCAGACTCCATCAACAATTGTAAAAGAAGAAGAGGAAGAAGTTGAAGCACCACTCAGAAGACGTCAGAGGATTCTCTATACTGTAAATCTAGCACCAACAGAAGAAAACGCAACTGATCCTGCAAGAGAAGAAACCACTACTGCAAATCAAGATAACCCAGCAGAACCAGAAGTAGCACAATCAACCGAGCCAGAAAGAAAGAAAAGCAACTCTGAATGCAAGAAATCTTCAGAAGATAAAAAGACAGAAACACTGAGTCTTTTGTTGATGACAGTATTATGCCTTCCCTTTCATCACCTTTATCATCAGATTCAAGTAGTCAAGAGGCAGACTCTAGCAGCACATCCTTAGTTGAAGAAATAACACACATTTTCAATCCAAATGCTCCACCCCCTCCCATTCCAAACACCACCTGTAATATTGAACTTCCAGTTGGAATTATCATTCCTGCCACACAAACTCTTGCTCATGTTTCCATTGATGTGCTTCAGAACATTAAAAAATTCAAGTTAATGAAGATAGAAGCTCTCAAAGCAAGCTTTCAATATGATATATCTAAGCCTTCATCAAAGCCAAGTTCCGAATAAAAGCCTGCATCTAAATCTCCCCCTATCATCACTCAGCCTACATCTATCCAACCAACTATTTCTAAACCAGTTCAAACGAAAACTGAACCAGAAACTAAACCTATCCACCTTCCTGAACCAGAAATTATCCATGAAACCTCTATTGAACATTACCCCTCACCTCATCCAGACTCTGACTATGACCGCCGCTATGTCTATACAATCATTCATGTGTCACACATCTACATAACTCTTCTTGCCTCCCTCGAACCCCGTAAAATACATGTTCAACCACCTCAAAATCAGCCCACTCCACCTACAAACAGTACTGACAAAATCAATGAAGTTCAGGAGTCATGCATCTTAGAATGGATTGCTCAGTTTTAAAAGAAAGAAGCAGAACGGTCAACTCAAATAAGGGAACTTGCTCATAGGAATCACGCAGGCAAATATAGCAAAGCAAATATAAATTGAGCGACGCATAGAAATCACACAGGCAAATATAGCAAGGCAGCAGGCTATTCAGGATAAATTGAAGTCAAATGTACAGATTCTGATGGATATGATTTTAAAGAAACTCTAGTGATGTTTTATGTTTTTGCAATTAATTCCTTAAACATTTTGTGTTGTACTATTAATTCTGCACTTTTAGTTTTCTTTAATTCTATTTTACTATGTTTTATGCATGTTTTTCTCCTTTTAATTGTTTAATCTGCTACGTTTGTTTAACTTGCATATATTTTTGTTGATGACAAAAGGGGGGATAGAATAGAGTACTTGAACAACTGAGCCTTATGCATGTTTAGCTTTTTGTTTGTTATAAAAAAAAAGTATTGAGATTAAATGTTAATCTTATCAGAACTTATGGGATATCAGACTGGTCTTAATCGAAGCTTGCAAACCTCTGTGTGATCAAAGTCTTATGTCTTGATGGGTATCAGATTGGACTTAGTCGGAGCTTACAAACCTCTGTGTGATCAATCTGATATCTTGTTGAAGTTCTGATATGCTTTATTGATTATTTGTTCTGATGCGCTAAAGAGTGACTAAGAATAAATTTAACTAACTGGGAATAAGACTTAGAGGGAGCTTGCAAACCTCGACCTAAAACTATCAGACTCAGAGGGAGCTTGCAAACCTTATACCCTGAAGTCTAACTGTTAATTAGATTAACAACAATTGTTCAAAATACTTGTGTTTGTCATCAACAAAAAGGGGGAGATTGTTGGAACAAGAAGTGTCTTGGACAATTCCTCTAAGGTTTTGATGATAACAAAGTATTGAAGAACAATTGAAATACTAACATATGTTCAATGTGCAGAATCATAGAAAGATCTATCATCAAGGAAGAACATATAAAGAGCATCAGAAAGGAACTAGAGAAGCTAAGAAGACTGGTAGAAGACCAAAGGAAGGTTAACCAGAAGTCAACGTCCTAAGAAGACGGGTACCACATAAATTCTGGAGAGGTAACTCAACAGACTCTGTGATGGTCATCAGACTCAGAGGCAGACACTGCAGACTTGGATCACCCTCAGACTTGAGTAAGTTATGAGGGACCTAGAATCCACATAGGCTCTGTCCTATTCTGTGAATTGTTATTATCAAGGTTCTGATAGGTTCAGTTCTTTTGTCATCTTCTGTCTACGTGCACAATCAGACAAAGGACATCAAAAACAAAGAAAGCAACAAATAATTCTTCTTTCAGCAAAGGAAAATTCAAAGTGCATTCAACGAGATTATCCATATCAGGCAAAAGACCAACGTTCTTGATCAAAACTTCTTAACGACTCTATTTGCAATGGCACTCTTCTCCAACGTCTCTCAAATCCCTGCCTATAAAAGGAGCTGAAGACCACAAAGAAGATTAACAAGACTCTGCTATTTCAAAGTGTCATTACTCTGTCAAAATCAAATAGCGCAAAACACTAAAGAGATTTCTTACCAAACTTTATATCTCAGAAATCCTAGAGTTGTAGAGAGTCAGTTCATTTGTTCATATACACCAAACATTGTTAAATTAGGTGTTGAACAAATTAGAAGTCTTTAGTTGCGTATAAGCCTTTTGGTGAAACCTTGAGCAACTAGAAGTCTCGTAGGTGAGTCCTTAAAGCATTGGAAGTCTCTTGCCTGCGTGTTTGAGCACTTGTAAGTATCTTGGAGTAGTCCTTGAGCAAGGAAGTCTTTATGAGTGTCCTAGAGCAGGAAGTCTTAAGTTATGTGCTTAAGCAAGGAAGTCTTAAGTTGTGTGCTTAAGCAAGGAAGTCTTTATGAAGAGTCCTAGAGCATGAAGTCATGAACAGGTGTGCTTGAGCATAGGAAAGTATCTTAGAGTTTTCCTTGAGCAATTTGTAATCCGGTGTGATTATAGTGAAATCCCTTGAAGTGCAAGGGAACTGGACTACTCCTGGATTGTAGGAGGAACCAGTATAAAATTGCTTTGTGTCTGCTTTCTCTCTCTTTCTCTCTGTCATTATCTTTATCTTTGTGTTTCTGTACTATCCGTTGCACTTAGACTCTGTATCAGAATCTGTATACCTCAGATTCTAAACAGCTTTTGAACACCAAGAAAAAGAAACCAGAAAAATCCAACACAATTCAACCCCCCCTTCTTGTATTTTTCTCACCTTCATTAGTCACCTTCAATTATGCCTAAACACACATCCTTATCTTTGTATATTATTTTAGGACTCCTACCCTCACTTTAGGACTCATTTGAGGAAGAAAGGTTGGGTTTTCTAGGCTTTGGAAGGGTGCACAATCGTTGAACAACTCATTTCTTTTACCCTCAGTATAAAAAAATATGAAAGATGGATAAAAAATTGGTCTAATTTCACACTGCATCGTGGCACGTTGATTCTCATCGTGGCACGTTTTGACTGCATGGAACAAGATTTTTGTCACTGGAAAAATCGTGGCACATAGCCTCTGGATCGTGGCATGATGGTGCCCAAAAGACTATGATTATGGCAGGTTGCCTGGATCGTGGCACGTTTCGACAGTTCCCGAACCCGAAAAAACATTGTAGTAGCAGATGAAGAAGCAGAAGACCCCACCAGTCTTGGAAGTCCTCCAGACTTAGAAGATCGTGAGGGACCCAGTCTCCATGTCAGATTTGTCGTCTTCTGTAGCTGTCTTTATCAAGGATCTGATAGTACAGTTTTGTTTTCTTCTGACAACATGTAGAAACGGACAAAGAAACTCATGGACAAAGAGAATGAACAGATAATTCCAGTTTTAGCAAAGGAATTTCAAATTACTATTCAACGGAATTATCCATATGAGGCAATGGCCCAATGTCCTTGATTTGAAGATTCTCAACGACTCTTAGTGCGTTGACACTCTTCTCCAACATCTCTTAAATCCCTACCTATAAAAGGAGCTGAAGACCTGAAGAAGATATACATGACTCTGCTATTTTTACTGTGCCATTACTCTGTCAAAATCAAATAGCGCAAAAACACTTAGGAATTTCTTATCAAAGTTTGTATCTTAGAAATTCTAAGTTGTAAAGAGTCTATTCTGGATTGTATTGTTTACACCTTTGATTGTATATCAAGTGTAAGATCTTTTTGTTTAGTTGTAAACAAAAGAAGTCTCTTGCTTGTGAAGTTTGAGCATTAGAAGTCTCTATCAGTTGTGATTGAGCATTGGAAGTCTCTTGCATGCGTGCTTGAGCATTAGAAGTCTTTTGGAAGTGTCCTTGAGCAGTCAAAGTCTCTTTCAGTAATGATTGAGCATTTGGAAGTCTCTTGCAAGTGTGTTTGAGCATTTGGAAGTCTCTTGCAAGAGTCCTTTAGCAATTGTAATCTAGTGAGTTATAGTGAAATTTCTGAGAAGTGCAAGGGGACTGGACTACTTATGTGTCGTGGATCACTTTTGTGGTTCGATACAATTTAATTCTTCGGATCACTTTTTCAATATGTCAAAGATGTAGCTATGTTTCTTAGCTTTCCAACACATGGTCACGAGCTTTAATCGGATAAGAACAACCCAAGGCGGCATCCACGTGATTTTGCACGTAGGGAGAAAACAAGGTTTGGCTTGGATGTCTGATCTTGATTAAATTGCCTGATCCGTTTGAATTAGATATCCTGTTTCATTTCCAAACATATCATGACTTTTATTAAAACCTTACATGCACCATATTATATATATATATATATATATACAATCAGTTTCCAAGAATAGAAATAGTGTAATGAAATTGAGAAGGAAGGAAAAAATGGTAAAATTGATTGCGATTGCTTGTAGGTGTCATGGAGGGTTCAACTTTTGAATTCTTTTCTTTTTGACATTTTGACTCCTTCTTGTGAGTGTTCTGATGATGATTTTTTTTTTTCCTTTTTTTTCAAATAAGCTGATTTTTCAACTTTTCTCTTTTTTTTTTTTTCTTTTTTTTATCAGATACACTCTTCTTCTTAGTTTCTGCAAAACTACCCCAAACTTAAAGGTTGTTATTCCAACAGCAACCCCAGACTAAGAATGAGAACAGATCCTAGAACTCAACATACAAACTTTGAATAGGAAAGTGTTTGGGTCTTAGGTTAATAAAATAATAATATGTGGTAATAATAGGAAAAAAATGGATACAGGCTCAAAGTTGGTCAACGAGGTGTTATCATGCAGATGAAATCATATAAGAACGTACGAAAGTTCTGAATAATAAATACTACTCCGTCCCAAAATATAAGCAAAAATAAGTTAACATAAGTTGATGTATTTGGTACAAATTTTGAACCAAATACATTAACTTTTGTTAATCAATTTTTGCTTATATTTTGGGACGGATGGAGTACATACTGGAATGCTCTCTCATGATGAACTTATGTGTTTGACTTTATCTTTCCTCGTCAGGTTGGTAAGAGATTACAGCCTACACAGTGCACCTTGTTGGATGTGGTTTTTTAGTCTGTAACAATATTAAACCTGCTCAGACTTCAGTATAGCTCAATTAAACCACGTCTGAACATTCAGAAGTATATAAAAATTATTTTTCGAGTTGACATGCATGAGGACTAAAATAACAAGATGAAAGGAAACAGTCATAAAATAAACCAAAAAAAAAAAAAACTAAAACTCACGACTTAATTTAAACTTGCAAACTATAACAAGTATGAAGGATACTTCAGCTTTCAAACCTTGTTGCTTTTCTTCTTCGAGATACAGAAATCATCTTTTCCAGATATAGAGTCCACTTTGTGCAACAAGCAGGGCCGATTTTGAGAGGTGCAAACAACTCTACGGAGCTGAGCCTCCAAAATTTTGAGGCCCAAAATATTTTTTTATATATCTGTTGAAAGTAAAATATTAATATATTCAAATAGAGTGTTTAGTATATCAAGTTCGCTAGAGTGTCTTAGTGGCACTAGGTTGTTTTTCCATTCCCTAGGTGGGTTTAATACCCACAAATCACTTTTTTCTTAAAAAAAATATTCCCATTTTTATTTAGTATGAGAGGGCCTCGATATGAGCATAATTTATCAAGGATTTGAGCTCAGATGTCCTCAAGACTCTTTTTTCTTCTTTAATTATTTTTTTTCCTTTTTCTTTCTTTAATTAATTTTTTTTAGTATGAAAGGTCCTCGATTTGGACATAATTTATCATGGATTTGAGGCTCATGTGTCATCAAGACTCTATTTTTTTTCTCCAATTCATCCAAACTCTCATTAACATATTAAATTATATATTTACAAATAAAAACACAATATAACTTTTTTCTTCTTATTTTTTGTTAGGGAACTTCTTGTAATTTTTGGCTCATACTTGTTGTATAAAATAATAAAGCTCTAACAACAAACATTATAATTATTCTCTAAAAAAGACATTATAAACTTTTTTTTGCCTCTGTACAAACTAAGGAAAATACTACCTCCGTTCCTTTTTAATTGTCACTTTTTGACATTTTACACAAACCAAAATAATCAATAAATGTTACTACTTTTAATGCAATAAGTTATACTTTTACTATAATGACCTTATTCATTTAATATCTCATTTCATATATTTCTCTCTCCGCAATAAATAACTAAGGGTAATATTGGTAAAACAACATTTAATTTTGCATTGAACTTTGAAAGTGACAGTTAATTAGAAACAAAAATTTTCTTCAAAAGAGACACTTAAAAAAGAACGGAGGGAGTAACAACCTAGAAAGTTGATAAAGATATTCATTTGAAATTGTATTTTTATATTTTTTATTAGAATATTGATCTTTTATGTGTTCCTTACAATGATGAATATTTTTTATGTCTATGGATCTTATTTTTTAATTTAAAATTTAAAATAGATGGTTGTTCTTTTGAAAAAAATTGTGTTTTTATTTTATTAGGGGTCTATTTTTACTTGAGAGCGAGGCCTTCATTTTCATAAGAATGGCCATGGCAACAAGTTACTCCATATTTCCATAGCCTTACCTTGATGTCGCTTTTTCTTTTTTGTCTTGGCTTTTGAAATGGATTTTTGAGTTTTTCTACTCGGGGGTGCTGGTGGAGATTGCCTCATTTTAGATGTTTTTTTGAGACTTTTTCTGGTGGTAGTTTATGAAATTGGCTTTCCACACCTGTTTTGATCGTGCCTACTTTTTCTTCAACAACTTTCTGACTTCTTGTTGCTACAGCACTCACACGAACATCTTTTCCAATCACTTCTCTTTTTAATCTCTGTGGGTAAGGCAATATGATCTCTGGTTTCGGAAGTTTCTCTTTTTGATTTATGAGTGTGTTGCTTGCATTGGGAGACCTCCTAGAACTTGTTGTGAGAGTTGTTGAGCTATCTGTTCCATGAATAATTAAATATTTGATAAATTTCCTTATAGCAATGGGATAGAGGGGATTCCTTAACCCCTGTAGGATTGGATGAAATTGCATGAGGTTTTGATAAACATGATGATTTATGAGCATATGTATGAATCTTGTAATATATGATTGTATGCCATGCCATGATTTATATTATTAGATCGCATAAGTATCGCTCTATTGATTTGTTAATATGTGATGATATATTGTTGATCGTTGTAATATGAGTACGAGTTGATATTGAGTTAGAATAATACTGTTGACGAGGGCATTCCCTAACCCCTGTAGGTTGAGTCGGACGTTTAGGTTAAGTAATCAAGTTTAGTAGGGAAAAATATGGAAAATCCTAGCGGAGAAAATCCACTGCGCCGAAAAATTGGATGAACAGTGCTGGGTTGGAATTGGGTTCGCGAAACGGTGCCGAATCGGGTAAACAATACCTAGGGTCACGGATCGTGTTGAATTCGTGGGAAAATTGGAATTGGGTCTGGTTAGCGGAACCGGGTCTGTAGGATCGGATGTGGCGCCGCCACGAAATCAGAGGCGGTGGTGCAAATCAGCGGACAGCGTCGGGTCGGTAGGTGGCCGACGATGGCAGTGCAGCGGTGATTCGAATCAGGTAATGTGTGATTCGATTCAGACATGTGTAAATGGAGAGATCTGGAACTATGAAGGTTGATACAAATCAGACAATATTTGAATCGAATCAGGCCAATCCAGATGAAGGTTGATACGAATCAAAGAACTGTGATACGATTCAACAAGGCAAAAAACCAATCTAGAGAAAATCAATGATACGAATCAAGATATTTTGATACAATTCACATGTGATACGATTTAAAGAATCATGAATAGAATCAAACTACATGACCAACAAGAAACAATGGCAGAGAGAATGATTTATACGATTCAAAACATTGTGAATCGATTGAAGGACCTCGAATAAGGTTTTGCCACTCAAAAATGAAATCACACAGAGACACACTTGATATGCAAAACACATGACACAATGAGACAATGATTGCTAGGTGCTTTAACATGTCCTAAGCTTTAACTAAACTTATTTTAACATCATCAAATGAACCTACCCAATAAACATCATCATAACACAAACCTATCACGATAAACAACTTCACTTTTAACTTAAAAATAACTTTAAACCAAAAAAAGATAAAGAAAACCAAACAACTTTAACTTTTTTTCTTAAAGTCCTTACTTTTAACTTTGTTTTACAAGTAGCTTTTAGACTATAAAAAAGTCATACCAAACTACGACACGACAAGCACACACTATATTTCGTCAAAAAAAAAAACTTAAAAATCACATATGTATCTGAAAAGGTAAGAAAATTTCACAAAATATATCATAAATAGTTTTGATATTCCTATACATCAAAACGTAACTCATAAGAAGTCAACCCTTATTATAAAAATCAAACTTGCTAAAACGACACTAAACCCTAATCACTTCAATTTTTCCCTCCTAAGCTAACATTAAATGTGCCCTAATCTCCTAACAACCCACTTATCCCTTAAGCATTTATAATGACCTTACATATACCTTTCAAACTCCCCAATCAGTTACGTACACACATAACTAATCAAACTCCAGTTACCCACTCCTCATATGCCTTGGGGAAAAAAATAAGATTTGTCTCTTCTCTCATTTCCTCTAGAATCCCATCGGTTTCCTTTCACACCTTCTTTAGTTCATATATATATATATCCACCACTACTCTGCCCTCACATGGCCATGAGTCTCAGCCTCAACACACCGCTTATCATGTCGCCAACACTACCTCAAACAATGTTCATTGTAAGTTAATCAATGTTGATTTTTATTCCTGGGTTTCAATTCTTTTTTAAAATTTTTGTCTAATTAAATAATGGTTATTTTTAATTGATGCATGTGTTGCAGAAAATGGTGTCAAACATGCCGATTATAAATGGTAAGTTTCTCTAAATCGATTCAAGCGTTCTGAATGTCATTTTATGGCTTCAAGCGTTCCTTTGCTTTACACAGTTTTCTTCATCTTCTGTTATCTGAGTGTGTTGTTGGATTGTGGAGGAATATTGTCTAACATGAGCTTTATTTTACTGTAATTATTCTATCATCGAGCAATATTAGCATTACTTATCTCATATTTTTATAGCACTTTTTTGTACCAGTTAATGGTCAAAGTCATGATTATATGTTGTGCTGATGAAACCTACAAATATAAGCATTAATAAATCATATGACGCATGTGCTTTAAAAGTGGTTAGGGAGACAAAAATGGGACTTTAGACATGGGTATGTAGTTTGGTGCCACTATACTCTTCTTGAAACTTTACACAAGTTAAAAAATTGCTAAAATTCATTCAACTTGCATCCATATATAATGTGTACACAATGTTGGCACTGTTCCTTTTTCAATTTATGATATTTTGGATTTTTTCTATTTGGAGATTTTGATTTGTGTAATATGCTCAAAGACATATTAATTGACTATGCAGGTTTGGGAATCACTACAACAGAGTTGAGAAAGTTGTTAATTGTACATATGACATGAATTGTGGTCTAGACTAGCAAATCAAAGGAATAAAAAAATGTAAGTTTGATATCAATTTCAATATTTCTTTTACTATGAGATGTATCCATGTTCCCATTTGATTATCATAAGAACTATTGGTTTTGAATTTCCAAAACTGTTGTATTTGGATTTCCAAATTCTATTTTGAAAAAAAAAAAATATCTACCGAAGTTGTTACTAGGTTGAGTTACGACCAGGTCGCTCTCTTTAAGACGTTTCGTGGTACTGCCCAAAATTGTGCGAGGCAGATTATCAATCATGCCGCCTTTAGGATAAAACAAGCCCAGCTACAACTGTGCGGTTAAATACTGCACTGTAGAAAACGTTCGAGATTTACACCTTCAATATAGTACGAGGACCACTCTTAAATACTGAAACAACTTTCTAATATGGTATTGTGACCACTTTATTATGGTGTTAGGACCACTCAAATATGGTGTTATCACCATTCTAACCTTTAAGTTCTACAAAACATCAATATGGTACTACGACCACTCAAATATGGTGATACCACCATTCTGAATAATAAATACATACTGGAATGCTCTCTCATGATGAACTTATGTGTTTGACTTTATCTTTCCTCACCAGGTTGGTAAGAGATTACAGGCTACACAGTGCACCTTGTTGGATGTGGTTTTTTAGTCTGTAACAATATTAAACCTGCTCAACCTTCAGTATAGCTCAATTAAACCACGTCTGAACATTCAGAAGTATATAAAAATTATTTTTCGAGTTGACATGCATGAGGACTAAAATAACAAGATGAAAGGAAACAGACATAAAATAAACCAAAAAAAAAAAAACTAAAACTCACGACTTAATTTAAACTTGCAAACTATAACAAGTATGAAGGATACTTCAGCTTCCAAACCTTGTTGCTTTTCTTCTTCGAGATACAGAAATCATCTTTTCCAGATATAGAGTCCACTTTGTGCAACAAGCAGGGCCGATTTTGAGGGGTGCAAATAACTATACGGAGCTGAGCCTCCAAAATTTTGAGGCCCAAAATATTTTTTTATATATTTGTTGAAAGTAAAATATTAATATATACAAATAGAGTGTTTAGTATATCAAGTTCGCTAGAGTGTCTTAGTGGCACTAGGTTGTTTTTCCATTCCCTAGGTGGGTTTAATACCCACAAATCACTTTTTTCTTAAAAAAAAAAAATTCCCATTTTTATTTAGTATGAGAGGGCCTCGATATGGGCATAATTTATCATGGATTTGAGCTCATATGTCCTCATGACTCTTTTTTCTTCTTTAATTATTTTTTTCCTTTTTCTTTCTTTAATTAATTTTTTTTAGTATGAAAGGTCCTCGATTTGGACATAATTTATCATGAATTTGAGGCTCATGTGTCCTCAAGACTCTATTTTTTTCTCCAATTCATCCAAACTCTCATTAACATATTAAATTATATATTTACAAATAAAAACACAATATAACTTTTTTCTTCTTATTTTTGTTAGGGAACTTCTTGTAATTTTTGGTTCATACTTGTTGTATAAAATAACAAAGCTCTAACAATAAACATTATAATTATTCTCTAAAAAAAACATTATAAACTTTTTTTTTGCCTCTGTACAAACTAAGGAAAATAACAACCTAGAAAGTTGATAAAGATATTCATTTGAAATTGTATTTTTATATTTTTATTAGAATATTGATCTTTTATGTGTTCCTTACAATGATGAATATTTTTTATGTCTATGGATCTTATTTTTTAATTTAAAATTTAAAATAGATGGTTGTTCTTTTGAAAAAATTGTGTTTTTATTTTATTAGGGGTCTATTTTTACTTGAGAGCGAGGCCTTCATTTTCATAAGAATGGCCATGGCAACAAGTTACTCCATATTTCCATAGCCTTACCTTGATGTCGCTTTTTCTTTTTTGTCTTGGCTTTTGAAATGGATTTTTGAGTTTTTCTACTCGGGGGTGCTGGTGGAGATTTCCTCATTTTAGATGTTTTTTTGAGACTTTTTCTGGTGGTAGTTTATGAAATTGGCTTTCCACACCTGTTTTGATCGTGCCTACTTTTTCTTCAACAACTTTCTGACTTCTTGTTGCTACAGCACTCACACGAACATCTTTTCCAATCACTTCTCTTTTTAATCTCTGTGGGTAAGGCAATATGATCTCTGGTTTCGGAAGTTTCTCTTTTTGATTTATGAGTGTGTTGCTTGCATTGGGAGACCTCCTAGAACTTGTTGTGAGAGTTGTTGAGCTATCTGTTCCATGAATAATTAAATATTTGATAAATTTCCTTATAGCAATGGGATAGAGGGGATTCCTTAACCCCTGTAGGATTGGATGAAATTGCATGAGGTTTTGATAAACATGATGATTTATGAGCATATGTATGAATCTTGTAATATATGATTGTATGCCATGCCATGATTTATATTATTAGATCGCATAAGTGTCGCTCTATTGATTTGTTAATATGTGATGATATATTGTTGATCGTTGTAATATGAGTACGAGTTGATATTGAGTTAGAATAATACTGTTGACGAGGGCATTCCCTAACCCCTGTAGGTTAAGTCGGACGTTTAGGTTAAGTAATCAAGTTTATTAGGGAAAAATCTGGAAAATCCTAGCGGAGAAAATCCACGGCGCCGAAAGATGGCTGCAGGGGTATATCGTCAAAAAATTGGGTGAACAGTGCTGCGTTGGAATCGGGTTTGCGAAACGATGCCGAATCGGGTAAACAATACCCAGGGTCACATATCGTGTCGAATTCGTGGGGAAATTGGAATTGGGTCTGGTTGGCGGAAACGGGTCTGTAGGATCGGATGTGGCGCCGCCACGAAATCGGAGGCGGTGGTGCAAATCAGCGGACGACGTCGGGTAGGTAGGTGGCCGACGATGGCGGTGCGGCGGTTATTTGAATCATGTAATGTGTGATTCGATTTAGACATGTGTAAATGGAGAGATCTGGAACTATGAAAGTTGATACAAATCAGACAATATTTGAATCAAAGCATGCCAATCCAGTGTTGGAACAAAATAAGTTTAAACAATGCCTCTTGAGTTTTGATGATAACAATGTATTAAAAGATAAATTGGATACGCTAATATTTGTTCAAGTGTGCAGGACCATAGACAAAATTAGATTTATTCATGTATTGGTTCTGAAAGAACAAGTTAGTAGCAAAGGATTTTCAAGAGAAGTTAGTTTCAAGTGAGACTCTGAAGGTACTCCAGAAGCTGAAGACTCAGACTCTGAAGGATACCCAGACTCTGAAGGCTACTCCAGAAGTTGAAAACTTAGACCCTGATAGTCATATTTTCTGGAAGCCAGACACAGGAAAGCTGAAGACGTTTGTTACTGAATCCTCTGCAAGTTCAGACATGGTGGCTCTAAAGTTTCAGAAGTCAATGGATGTCACTTTCTGTAAAGGACATAGTACAAGCCGTACCTCCAACATTCCCATGTGCAAATGAACGGTTCATTCCATATCAAGGAATAGATTCAAATACAATCCTTCATAGGACATGAACCAAATCAAGCAACAAATCATTGGTGATTGATCAAGCTTCCCTAACGACTCTTTGATGTGTTGGCACTCCTTCGACGTCTCTTTTCTTTATCTATATAAAGGAATGGAGAATTGAAGATCATAACAAGACTCTGCAATATTTGAAAGTGCTAAAACTCTGCCAAATTAAATTACGCATCAAACACTTAGAATTTCTTAACAACTTTTATATCTTAGAAATTCTTAAGTTCTAGAGTCTGAACCGTGTTATATTTTGTGAACACCACTGATTGTATATCAAGTGCTCAAACAAACATTCTTTCTTTGTAATCTTTGTTTGTAAGAAGTCTTGGTTGAAGATGTGCTTAAGAGGAATGGAAAAGCAGAAGTCATGGTACCTGGACAGTGGATGCTCGCGAAATATGACAGGAGAAAGGTCTATGTTCCAAACCCTGATCATGAACGAGGGAGGAAATGTCGGGTTTGGAGGAAACCAGAAAGGAAAGATTATTGGTGTGGGGACTATTGGTAACTCTTCTATCTCTATCAATAATGTTTGGTTAGTAGATGGACTACGACATAACCTACTTAGCATAAGTCAATTTTGTGACAGTGGTTATGAAGTGATGTTCAATAAGAGTCACTGCACAGTAATCAACACTTCTGACAAATCCATTTTGTTCAAAGGAAAAAGGAAAAACAATGTCTATAAGATAAACTTTTCTGATTTGGGTGATCAGAAGGTAGTTTGCCTTCTATCAGTGAGTGATAAGAAATGGTTGTGGCACAGAAGGTTGGGACATGCTAACTAGAGATTAATCTCTAAGCTTAGTAAGTTACAACTGGTCAAAGGCTTACCAGACATTAATTATCACTCAGATGCACTTTGTGGAGCATGCCAAAAAGGAAAAATCGTAAAAACTTATTTTAAATCCATAGACATTGTTTCTACTTCAAGACTTATAGAACTGTTTCACATTGATTTGTTTGGACATGTTGGTACAACATCAATCAGTGGGAAGAGATATGGATTAGTCATTATTGATGATTACATCAGATGGACTTGGGTTAAATTCCTTAGAACCAAGGATGAAGCATATGATGTGTTTAGTACCTTCTGCAAAAAACCAATCTAGAGAAAATCAATGATACGAATCAAAATATTTTGATTCGATTCACATGTGATACGATTCAAAGAATCATGAATCGAATCAAACTACATGACCAACAAGAAACAATGGCAGAGAGAATGATTTATATGATTCAAAACATTGTGAATCGATTGAAGGACCTCGAAAAAGGTTTTGCCACTCAAAAATGAAAAAATTTCACACATATAGACACACTTGATATGCAAAACAAATGACACAATGAGACAATGATTGCTAGGTGCTTTAACATGCCCTAAGCTTTAACTAAACTTATTTTAACATCATCAAATGAATCTACCCAATAAACATCATCATAACACAAACCTATCACGATAAGCCACTTCACTTTTAACTTAAAAATAGCTTTAAACCAAAAAAAGATAAAGAAAACCAAACAACTTTAACTTTTTTCTTAAAGCCCTTACTTTTAACTTTGTTTTATAAGTAGCTTTTAGACTATAAAAAAGTCAGACCAAACTACGACAAGCATACACTATATTTTGTCAAAAAAAAAAAACTTAAAAATCACATATGTATCTGAAAAGGTAAGAAAATTTCAAAAAATATATCATAAATAGTTTTGATATTCCTATACATCAATACGTAACTCGTAAGAAGTCATCCCTTATTATAAAAACTAAACTTGTTAAATTGACACTAAACCCTAATCACTTCAAATTTTCTCTCCTAAGTTAACATTAAATGCGCCCTAATCTTCTAACCACCCACTTATCCCTTAAGCATTTATAATGACCTTACATATACCTTTCAAACTCCCCAATCAGTTACGTACACACATAACTAATCAAACTCCAGTTACCCACTCCTCATATGCCTTGGGAAAAAAATTAAGATCTTCCTCTTCTCTCATTTCCTTCCTGAATACAATTGAGATCTGCACCACTATCAACAAGGACAGTCTCATCTTGGAGAATAAAATTTTTATTAATAACAAGAGTTATTTTTATGAACCATTTTTGAGATGTAACTCTCTCAAGAGTGTTCAAATAATCTTCTTCCTCAGAATTATGAGAAGAGGAAGCTATTTCTATATATATATATATATATATATATATATATATATATATATATATATATATATATATATATATATATATATCCAAAACTGCTTTCTCTCTTCCAGAAACTTACTCTCTGTCCACCACTGCTCTGCCCTCACATGGCCATGGGTCTTAGCCTCAACACACCGCTTATCCTATCGGCAACACTACCTCAAACCATGTTCATTGTAAGTTAATCAATGATGATTTTTATTTCTGGGTTTCAATTCTTTTTAACACTTTTGTGTAATTAAATAATGGTTATTTTTAATTGATGCATGTGTTGCAGAAAATGGTGTCAAACATGCCGATTATAAATGGTAAGTTTCTCTAAATCGATTCAAGTGTTCTGAATGTCATTTTATGGCTTCAAGTGTTCCTTTGCTTTACACAATTTTATTCATCTTCTGTTATCTGAGTGTTGGATTGTGGAGGAATATTGTCTAACATGAGCTTTATTTTACTGTAATTTTTTTGTCATCGGGCAATATTAGCATTACTTATCTCATGTTTTTATAACACTTTTTTGTACCATTTAATGGTCAAAGTCATGATTATATGTTGTACTGATGAAACCTACAAATATAAGCATTAATAAATCATATGACGCATGTGCTTTAAAAGTGGTTAGGGAGAGAAAAATGGGACTTTAGACATGGGTATGTAGTTTGGTGCCACTATACTCTTCTTGAAACTTTACACAAGTTAAAAAAAATGCTAAAATTCATTCAACTTGCATCCATATATAATGTGTACACATAATGTTGGTACTGTTCCTTTTTCAATTTATGATATTTTGGATTTTTTCTATTTGGAGATTTTGATTTGTGTAATATGCTCGAAGACATATTAATTGACTATACATGTTTGGGAATCACTTCAACAGAGTTGAGAAAGTTTCTAATTGTACATGTGACATGAATTGTGGTCTAGACTAGCAAATCAAAGGAATAAAAAAAAAATGTAAGTTTGATATCAATTTCAATATTTGTTGTGGATTGTGAGATGTATCCATGTTCCCATTTGATTATCATAAGAACATAGTATGCATATGATCAAATTGGGTTTGATTCATTATTTATCCACCTTTAGTCATCTATGTGGTGTTTCAAGCCAGTGTCTGATTCTGGCTTTTTATTCAAAATATTTAAGCCATGTGTGGCAGCATATTTTATTTGAGATTTTTTTTCAAAAGATGGAAATACAAGTTGATCCATATTATGTATGTAATTCCTTAATTTTATTGAAACCAAGTATGAAGCTGCAAATTCGAATATATAAATGCTATAATAAAATTTCTTTTCATATGTTACAGGTGATTAAGTCACCCCACTGCTGCCCAATATGTTGCAGAATATAATAGAACATGAAAAGCAATGGAGATCTTTCCATTTTCATATGTAAAGCAACAAAGATTTTTCCATCTTCTATTATATGGAAATTACTGTGGACAATGAAAAGCAATGGAGATCTTTCCATCTTTAGAATGACCCTAACACAGTAACACAATAATTAGATCCTTAGTAGTTAAGGAGTTGGTAAGTGTGCTCTAGCAACAAAGTTGTGAGTTATCTATGGAAAGAAGATGGTTTTACAAAGGGATCAAAAGAGGCTCTCTCAAAAGACTTCATATTATATTTGTTAGCTTATGCAATTAGGCTATGATTTTTTTAAAAAAACTTGAAGCAATGCTGCTCTTTTTCCTCAACATTTGTGTCTTTTCTCTAATTAGTTAGGAAACATTTCGATCTAAATTGAGTATTTATCTTGCTTATTTTCCTTTTTATGATTATATTGTTATATAAAATTCTTTACTTGGCTAAAATGTGTAAAGATTGATGATCATTTATAAATAGTGATACTGAATGTTTGAGGAGAATATATAAGTTATTGTAGTACTCCATTTATTTATTTTATTTGCTAAACGTCATTGTGAAACGGGGGAGGGGGAGGGAGAGGGTGTATACTTCTATCTAGAAAATATTTGATCACTTAATGGCATGACAATAGTCACATAACCATAGGTCATGCATTAGATTTGAAGTACAATTTGCAGATTTGTAGAAAAAGCTCCAATAGGACACGTTACATTTGGACTATAAAGTAGTGGATTTATTTTATGCATTATTCATGTGTAGAACTTGCAGCCATATTTTGATGGTAGTAGCTGATGTCTATTCATTTACATCTATTTGAATCATGTGAAGGGTGCAATTCAGATTTGGGCATATATGCATCATACGACGTGCAATTTGAACCGAAAAATTGGGTTATGGGTTAAACTTATTGTTAATGAATACCATATTTAGTAGGAGGTCAACATTCACTTCTCCATTTATAAATAGTTTTTTTTAATATAGTCAAGATTAGTCTTTTCACACTTTAAAAAAATAGTTTTTCATTCCTTTAGAAATAAGATTCATTTTAGTAAGTGTTTGTTAGATTTATTGTCAGTTGTATTTTATTTAAGACGGGCATGTGTCTGTTTTTCCGTTTTTATTGACAAAAATTGATAAAATGATAAAAAATAATTAAGTGAGGGATAAAATTGGAAGAAAAGATGTTACACTAAAAAATTATAATTTTTATATAAGGTTAAAATAAGGTTTTTTACAATTTCCAATATTATTCCTATTGGTGTGATTGAATCTATTTTAATGAGATTTAATTAATTTTTTTAATTGATAATTTAAATAAAAATGATAAATTAGTTTAAATTAATGGGTAAGATTGAAAAGGAAAAATCAAGCATAAAATGGTGTATCCCCTTTTTACATATTGATCTATGTTTGCACGGGTCTAATGTTGCAATTTCAAAAGTTACTTATAGAGAAGAGTTTTTTTTTTTTGGTGTGTACTTCTAGAGAAGAGTTTGAGATATTGATAATCAATGAAGATCGTGTAAATATTACTATAACTTTAAATGTAGTCTATACAGAAGTATTTTGTAATTTATGTTTAAGTGTCTTAATGTTAATACAATTGTATTGTATATTTAACATCAATTTTTCTATGATATATTTTATTCCTTTACATTACTATCAATAGGACCCGTGCGGTCAGCGTTCTAGTTAAGCTTATCATCACTACTAAAAAAATCAGTTTTAGTAAGGGTAGAAATCCATCATTAAACTACTGAAATTCCGTATCAATTTTCGGCCTCGCTAAATCAAAATTTTCTAAATACCATTTTTAATTTTTTTTTCCATAAAACTCTCTCTCTCTCTCTCTCCATTTTTTTACCTCTTACCTATTGTGATAAAAATTATAATATTTTGTTTAGTGCATATCAAATGTAATAAAGTGAAAAATTGTTTTGTGTATTGATCATCAAACATAGTTGAGTATAATTTTTTTTTTAATATTTTTCTGGACACTCTCCAGTATGTTCCTTAACATTATATCTTATTGTAAATTTTTAAATTTTCCAATCATTTACAATTATGTTTTATCATGTTTCATGTCTAACCAAAATATCATTTATATGACTGTTCTAATACAATTGAGTTTATAAAATTAATATATGGAAAAATATATATTATCATTGCTCTTTTAATAAATAAATATTGCATTTTTTATTTACAAATACATCTAAAAATAATTAATATATTGCATCAAATAAATTGATTCGTACCGGCAAAATATTAAATAAAGTGGAGTAGAGTCCCCTTGAACATAGCTCAGTTGCAAGAACAATGCATTATTATATGCAGGGGTTAGGGTTCGAATCCCGGATACTCCATTTATTCACTTTAAAAAAACTGAATTCTAACCACTAGATTACCTGATTAAAAAAAAAAATTGGTCAAATGAATGCCATTATTAGTGTCAATGGAAGTGGGGTACTCCAGCTAAAAATACAAACACATTCAATTGCAGCTTCATTATTTGAAGTAGCGAAAAGTCTTTCCTCTCTTTTCATTGAGCTAACGCATGTAAATTATAAATGATATTTTATATTAAATTTTGATTAAAATTATAACTACAAATATTTATGTCTTTCAAAATGTAACAAATCTAAAAAACCATGTTTATTTTTTCAATGACAATAATTTAACAAATATAATATAAATTCTTATCGTTTTAATAACATCAACAATATAATGTTAATATAGAAAAATTAGTTTAATGGTATAATTGAAATAATAAAATGTCAGTCCAAAATCGTTATCTCCTTCAGATATAATATAGATAATATTGTTCTTATTGTTGTGGGATATTTCCTATCTCAATAAGATTTAATTTTTTTAATTAAAATTTAAAATCATATTATTAACGAATAAAATAGTAAATAAATAATTTAAATGAAGAGTGTAACGAGTAATGAAAAAGTCAGATCAAACTCATGTATTTTCTTTATATATAGTATAGATATATTATTAATGAGTCAGGATTCATTGACACCAACTGTCAAACTTAAGTTTGGTACCAAATCTCAGCCCTCCATTTAAGTTTGATCAAAGGCTCGTAATTCTCATTTAATGGTCTCTAGAAATGCCCAAATTTGTTGGTGTACTGAATTTCGCTCTTTATTTTCATTTTCGGCAAATTAATCTAGCTCTATTAATCATATACTGACTCATGATTTTTTTTGCAGACATGAGAATTGGCTGCCAACTCAATTAGATTTAAAGGATTTTCTATTTTATTAAATTATAATTTTGACTGATATTATACATCCATAGATCATGGATTCAGATATGCATTTGGCTTTTATTGAGAGTAATTTAATCATGATCGAAATACCTAAAATCAATTCTCACTCCTAAAATCCCACCAATAGAAGCAAACCTATCAAGAATACCTCATCAACAAACGGGGAAGGAAGATGATGCAGAAAAACCATCATGCGTGATGATTTAGAACATTAATTTTAGTAATAGAAGCAGACCTATTTCAAGTTGAATTTTATTAGTAATTAAAAACAATAAAAGTATCCCTTCAAAAAAAAAAGTATGCGATCAAAAGTTTGGTTGCTTGCTACTCCGTTGGGTTATTTTAGAACATTAATATTAGCCTTTGATTATAAATTATAGACGATTGAGATTTGATGTCAAACTTAAATTTAATACCTAGTGTCAACGGATACTGACTCATTATTAATTTATATTTGTGATTTTCTTCAATTTTATAGTAAGTTAGAGATGATAACAAAATCATATATTTAAAAGCCTTTGGCCAAAGTACAGCCAGCGAGAAAAAGAGGCCACACAAGTGAATATCCACCCACCAATAAATCACTTAAGTCTTTTCACATCATGTGCAATTTTGTGAAAGAGGTGTATTATTTGAACAACCATTTGTATGACAACTTTTTGAATAATTATAAATTTACAAAGAAAAGTTGATATTGATACGGAAATCAAAACAATAAAGAGAAAAAGTAAAAATATAATGTAAATACGAGAGAGAAAATTGTCACAAAAATTATCACAAAATAATTGTGTAAACACGAGAGAGAAATTTTTGTGAAAAGCACTAAAATTTCCTTTATTATTGTCTCCCCATATATATGTTAATCTCTGTACGTACCATGTGCCTTGTTAAATGCAAATAAGAACCATCTCACTCGTTCCCGTACACATAGTTTAGTTGGCCGGGACAATGCATTGTTATATGCAGAGACAAAAAAATGATGAATTTTAGTGAAATTTTTTTTAAAAAATTGATTTACTATGAAATATTGACCCCAAATAATTAGGATGAGATAAAAATCTGAAAAATCACATCAACCAATAAGATTTTGCCAAGTGTTTTACGCGGCTCCCACGACCTCCTCGCGTGTTGAATTCCTCACTTTCAACACTCCATAACTAGTCTTATAAGACAAGGTATACCATCTGATCTACTCAAACTCCTCCATCTCTCAAACAACTCCATTTTAAATTCTTCATTCTCTCCTTCAATCAATATCGGTGGTGACCAAACTCTACATTCCACAAGAGTGAACATCCACCCACCACGGATCGACACCACCACTTACTCAAAGAACCTTATAGAACTTACCCCAACAAAACTGCTGCAATATAATAAAGTTACTTTTAGAAGCAAAAAAACCAACACAACAACCAAGTACATGTTTGGTTCATTAGCAATAAATTATCTACTTTAATAACCGTGATTTCCTTGATTAACAGGTATATATATTTTAACTTTAAACAATAATTTATACTTAGAGTTCCATATCGATATCATGTGGTTTTTTAGCTTCTCCCATATGTCTTTAGTTCATTATTTTATAAGAAATTTATTGAGTCCTTTTAAATTTGTCTAAATCTACAAAATTTTAATTAAGAATTATTTGAAATTCAAATTAAAATATCTTGATGGTAAATAGCTTTACATAAAAAAAAATCTAACAAGTTAAATAATCTTACAAAACCTTTTAAATCTTCAAGATTTCTTTTTTTCCGTAAATAGTCTCTTAAAGTCTCAATTAAAGGCATACCAACTTTTATTATTTTCACATTTATAACTTTTTTTTTTTAATTCTTTTTTAGTTTATTGTCTTAATGATCATAAAAATCATATTTGAACCATATATAATTATTTTTAAAAATTATATAAAATTAAAAACACTAAAATAATTATCTTACCTCACCAAAAAAAAGTTAAACACATTTAAATGTTTATGAGGTTATTCTTATTTAGTGCTCTTACGAAGTTTAAACACATTTAAGTAAAATAAGTTTTTGCTTTTTAGTGTTGATTTTGTTATTGGTGTGTTAATTTGTTAATTTAAAGAGAAATGATATTTTTTTAAACAAAAGAGAAATGATATTTGTACAACTATTTTGTAACAATTTTCTCTTTCATACCCATATTATGTTTGTACTTTATCTCTTTATTGTTTTGGTTTTCGTGTCAATACCTATTTTTTCTTTGTAAATCTATTACTGTTTATGAGGTTATTCTTATTTAGTTCTCTTACGAAGTGTTGATGCTGTGTTAAGTAATAAAATGTATCATATTATATGTACCACGAATTTAACATTACGTGCCTTTGTTAAGGCTATACTTAAGAAGTGCTCTTAGGTTTCTTTGTTGAATTGTGTTAACTAAAATGATTATGAGGGTATATTTATGAAGTGCTCTTATAGGAAATGTTGAAGTTTTGTCACAAATCTCACATTAGAGGATTGTCTGATTAAAGATCACCCAGTAAAATCTCTACTCAATCTGTGATCTAATATTTGGTTGGGGGATTAACTGCAGGCGGAGGTATGACAGCAGGAGTAGCATTAGCTATAAAACCCATTAACTCGGCTATTTGTATTTTGGTTGCTGAGCATAAAGGAGCTGATGATGCACCACAATCTAAAATAGCTAGGAGGATAATAAAATTGACTGAGATAAATACTATAACAGATGGGCTTTGAGCATTTTTTGGAGACCACACATGGTAAAAACAAATCCTTAGCAATCATATATATTATGAACTAAACTAAAGCTTTTTGGTCTCTTTCGATTAATTTGTTGAGTTTTCTGTGGCACAGCCTGTCGTACGAGATCTTGTTGAAGATATAATCACAGTGGAAGACTTTGAAATCGTCAAAGCAATGAAACTGTGTTTTGAAATTCTTAGGATTGTTTTAGAACCTAGTGGAGCTGTTGGCCTTGCTGTTGTGCTATCTGAAACTTTTCAGAAAAAATCTGTTTGAAAAGATAACAAACATACAAGAATAGTAGTTTCACGAGGAAATGTTGATATGGTTGTGCTTTAGGAGTCATTGAACAAATGAAAATGACTCCATTGCAGATGAATACTATTATTCGATCACCCAGTAAAATCTCTACTCAATATGTGATCAAATGTTTGGTTGGGGGTTAACTGCAGGCGGAGGTATGATAGCAAGAGTGACATTAGCTGCCAAGGCTATTAACTCGGCTATTTGTATTTTGGTTGTTGAGCATAAAGGAGTTGATACCGCAATCTAAAACAGCTAGGAGGATAATAAAATTGTCTGAGATAAATACTATAACAGACGGACTTAGAGCATTTCACGGAGACTAGTAAAAACAAATCCTTAGCAATCATATATATTATTGAAGTAAAATAAACTTTTTTGGCCTCTTAGCAATTGATTTGTCGATTTTTCTGTGGCACATGCCTGTTGTATGAGATCTTGTTGAAGATATAATCACCGTTGAAGACTTTGAAATCGTCAAAGCAATGAAACTGTGTTTTCGAAAAGAAACATGAGGACTCTTTTGGCCTTTGGGTGATTATTCTTATCTTTTGGAAGCAAAATATAATTGAAGAAACTTCAAAGTTAACCTTTTGAGTACACAGATTGATGTTGATATAAAACTGAAAACACATCTTTTAAATAACACCTAATTAACTAGTCATAAGAAACTCATTGAACTAGGTCAAAAAAGGAAAGAAACATATTGAACAGGTATCATAAAGAAATTAAAAAACGCCATTATGAACCAATTCATTCTTTTTTTTTTATCAACATTCAGATTTATTTTTGAAAAGAAAAAAATAGAAAATTATGAAGATATAGAGATGTAAATAATAAGTTTAATTTATGCAGTGAGATTTTTTTAGGGGAATTTATGCCGTGAGTTATTATCTAAACTCATATTTATTATAATTTTTTCTGGCAATTCAATTCGTATTTTATTTTTAAAAAATTGTGCTAGTTATTAAACAATTTATAACATCCCCTAAAAAATAAAATTATAACATGCACATAATATTATGGTACTGAAAATGGGAGGACTATAACTTAATTGATTTATTGCAATTTGTGGTTTAAAACCAATATCACCCTTTATGGCATCAAATATCTTCTGGCTCTTTTCAGGCTTTAAGTTGGTTAAAACATTTCAGTAAAATAAGCTTACATCAAACCAATTTATATTCCCCGTTTTGTTGCACTTATACTCCCTTTTTTAAATGGGTACCTAAGGTGTGGATTATAATTGATAAGGTGATGGAGAATGAGATAGAGAACGAGATGGTGGAGTAGGAGTTTTGCAATAGCTGGCGTTATTTGGTGTTGAATAAGAGCATGAAGGGGCCGGCCCAATATATTTTTAGGCCTAAAGTAAAATTTAAATAGATAAATTTTAAGTATATTTAGAGAGAATAAGACAAAATTAAAAAAAAATTATAAGTTCCCTCACTCGAAAGTAATTTTATATGATGTGTGCCAAACGCTAGAAATCAAACTTTCGTTTGTCATATTGTGAGAGTATATCATCTTTCGTTATAATCAACTCCGTTAGCGCGTGGCCTTTTTAATATATATGAGTGTGTGTGTGCGCACTTGGGTGCGTCCGCGTGCGTGCATGTTGAAAATAATATTTAATATAGACATTATTTACCAATTGTTAGAAATCTTAAAATAACAAAATAACATTGAAATGATGCAAATATAAATTAATTTTTTACTTTTACAAATTTGATTACACACTATTTGTCTTATATATTTAGAACAACCGACATCGAATTAGATTGATAAGAATCTAAAGGCAAAAAGAATTCAAGGTTCAAATAACCAATAAAATAGCTGGCATTGAAATCGAACTTGCAACATAAACTATGATTCCTTACTTACATGCCACTTGAGCTTCGAGTGAACATGTTTACAAAATTTAACGTACGAAATATCCAATATAAATATTTCATCAATTATATTCATAGCACAGTGGAAATAAAATCATAACTCAAATGTCATGTCTCGGATCATAATATAATATCTCAACATAATAATAATAGCATCAGTTTGATCATAAAGATCTCATAGCATCAAAACAACAAAAGGTAAAATCCCCAAGTCCTAGATCAGAGCTCCTAAATCTAGACTCATCGAGAAAGCAATATACATGAGTAGGCATCAAGCCGTCCTCATCAACTCACACGCAAGAGCTACTCCTCAACCTGCACGTCTACATCACAAGGATGAGGCGACAAAAAGTCACTGGGGGTAAGATATACGTTCAACATAAATGATTAATAAACGCATGTAAGTTTAGACAAAATACAACAACAATCATCATCAAATAAATCATATAACAATAAGTCTGGTTTAACTTATACAACATGCATAGTACTAATCACATTCAATTACAAGCCTAGCTACCTCCATACTTCATAGCAAAATTCTCAAGCATACATGGCATATACTCATCAACAATCAATCATCTAGATTTATCATCAAGTTAAGTTATCTCAATACTTCAACAATATCCTCATAACATACATATACTTTTCAATTTTCATCAATGACAATCGATTAACAATTCAATTATATCAACTTCATCTCATCACAATCATTAATTACACATTTAACAATTAAATGCACAAGTTCACACCGAAACATCTTCAAATAGGACTCATCATGCAATGCGCCTAAAAGACTCTAAATGCATGTGGTACCTGGTTTTGGATATCAGAGTTCTTTTATCTGAGGGATCTCATCGTCACTTTCATCGTCACTGGACTTGACTCATGAATGAATGCATGTACATATATGATGACTCGACAACACATACATACATATGACTCAACAGCAACATTATCATATATTCTTTCATATGAACATCTCACTTCATCATCACTTGTAATATATCATATATTCATCGTCACTTATCACATAACATCGTCACTTATCACATAACATGCTATTACATCATAACATCACACCTTCATTTAAACTTCATGCACATAGCTCAAGGTTCGCATCCAATTAATCAAGGTTACTCTGACCTATTAACTCATCATCGTTCTTAATCATTCATCATCATTCATAACTCATGTTAAGACAATTCTTAAGTCTGTCTCTTAGCCAATTAACTCCTAAACTTCCTTATACTTAAGTCCAAGTTAATCCATCAATTACATCATCATTAAGCACCTATTAATCAAGTTTAAGGGTTTGGAAACTATTCAAGTGCATTGGATACCTCAAAAAGTCACAAAAATAGGAGTTTCCCCACACAGCAGGGGCACATGATCGTGCATCCCAATGTCGAACACACCGCACGGTTCGTGCCACAGGGGCGCACGGTCGTGCGGTCCTGACAAGACATCAAACTCCGATTTTTGCATTTTTCGCGAAAACACCGTTTTTAACATCATTTTTCGATCCAATTCGCACCAAAATCATTTCAAAACTTTAAACCAATTTATTCCAGTTAATTACACCTCAACTTAGCTTATATAACTTATCCATAATCACTTATTTCCAATTTAACCAGCTTAATTCAATGTTCGTCTCAAGAATCCATTTCTTCTCAAAACAACTTAATTTCCCAAACTGAACTTTACATCAACAATTCCAACCTTCATTCCAACTTAACATAAGCAGAATCACTTAATTCAACTAGCATGAATCAACTTAAATCATTTCATCAACAACTTATTCATTTTCACCAATTTAGTCAAATTGCTCATGAACAACAACAACGACTTCAACACAACCAAATTCACACAATCTCACAAATTCACAAACTAAACACATACCCATGTTCAAAATCAATTTAATTAAGCATAATCATCATCAATTATCATGTTCTTCATCAAATCAACAAAATTCACAAGGTTACTAAAACTACATAATCAAACATGGATTTTGATAAAACAACAACATGAATTCATCAACTTAACACATGCTTAATTTAACCATAAAAAAGGAACACGAATTTAACACACATAATCATAAGTTCACGAATTTAAGCATAAGTTAAAAACACCCAACTACCCAATTGCTTATTAACAACTCATATGGTGAAAGTAATCTTCCCACTTACCTTAATTCTCCTAAAAAATAGCTTCGTAGCTTCAATCCTCCACTTCTAGAGCTTTCCCCTCTTTTCCCTCTTCAAGTTCTTCCTTTTCTCTTCTATCCTTTTCTAGCCTCTTTTCTCTAAAGTTGCAAATGTTTTGACCTAGCTCTACTAACACCAACACTTCTCTTTAAATACTATTGGGCTAGAGTTACTCACTCTAATGAGCTTAGTCACATTTCATCACATAATTATTTCTCTACACTTTACTTCACTTAAACCTCCCCTTTTACTAATTCAACACCCTTCTCTAAATTTAAATTTCTAACTTCTAACATATTACAAAAATGCCACTAACCTGTAAAATGATCAAAATACCCTTAATCACCAAAAAACTACTAATCTCCCAATTCTCAAACAATTAGACAATTAATAAATGTAATAAACAAATAATAATAATAAATAAATCTAATACTAAAAATCAGGCTGTTACAACTCTACCCCCTTAAAGAATTTTCGTCCTCGAAAATTACCAGAAGGAAATAACTCCGGATACGACTCCTTCATCTTACTCTCCAACTCCCATGTTATGCTCTCTCTTGTAGGACATCCCAAAATCACCTTGCCCAAGACAATCTCTTTTCCTCGCATCTGCTTAACCTCTCGTCCTTCAATGTTCAATGGCATAGTCTCAACAGTCAAATTATCCTTTACTTCCAAATCATCCACTTAAATAACATGCGACGGGTCGTACACATACTTCAGCAAGTGAGACACATGAAACACATCATGAAGATTCGACAACGACGGCGGTAACGCAATTCGATACATTACTGCTCCAACTCTCTCCACAATCTGATAAGGACCAACAAAACGCGCACGTCAACATCTTCGACTTCAAAGCTCTACCAACACCGGTAACTGGATTAACCCTCAAAAACCCATGATCACCAACTTGGAATTCTAACTCCTTCCTCCTCTTATCATGATAACTCTTCTTCCTACTATTGGAAGCCTTCATTTTCTCCTGAATCATCTTAACCTTTTTTGTAGTCTGCTAAACAGCTTTCGGTCCAATCATAGCACTCTCAGCAGACTCAAACCATCACAACGGTGTTTTGCATCTCCTACCATACAACGCCTCAAAAGGTGTCATACCAATACTCGAATGAAAACTGTTGTTGTAAGTAAATTCAACCAACGGTAAACATTCACTCCAACTTACTCCTTGCTCCAAAACACAAGCTCTCAACAAATCTTCCAAAGACTAAATAGTCCTCTCCGACTGACCATCAGTTTGAGGATGATAAGCATAACTCATGCTCAACTTTGTTCCCAAAGTTTCTTGCAAACTCTCCCAAAACTTCGACGTAAACCTCAGATCTCGATCCGACACAATGCTAGAAGGAACACCATGCAATCTGACAATCTGCTCAATGTAGATCTCCGCCAACCTCGCTAAAGACATATTGATCTTAACGGGAATAAAATGCGCTGACAATCACCCAAATCGTATCACTGCCCTTCACAGTATTCGGCAAACCGCTCACAAAATCCATCGAGATACTATCCCACTTCCACTTTGGAACAAACAACGGTTGCAACATTCCTTCTACCTTCTGATGCTCAATCTTACACTTATGACAAACCAAACAAGTATACACGAACTATGCAATGTCCTTCTTCATTTTAGGCCACCAAAACAGCTTCTTCAGATCCTAATACACCTTCGTCACTCCGGGATGAATACTCAAACTACTTCGATGACCTTCATCCAAAATCTTACTCTTAAGCTCAGACACATCCGATACACAAACTCGATCACAGAACCTCAAAACTCCTCTCTCATCTAATCTAAAGTTACCTCATTTGCCTTGATTAACCAAAACCAACCGGTCTACAAGTTCCAAGTCCACCTTCTGACCTTCTTTGATCTCTTAAAAAATATTACTCGTCAACTTCAACATACCCAACTTCACACCATTCGGCGTCAACTCGCACACCAAGCTCAAATCTCTAAACTGCTCAACAAACTCCAACTCCTTAACCATGAGTGCCGACATGTGCAAAGGCTTACTACTCAACGCATCAGCCACCACATTCGCCTTGCTTGGATGATAACTCAACTCAAAATCATAATCCTTCAAGAACTCAATCCATCGCCTCAGCCTCATATTCAACTCCTTCTGGTCGAACAAATACTTCAAACTCTTGTGATCGTTGAACACTTCAAACCTCGAACCAAACAGATAATGCCTCCAAATTTTAAGCATAAACACTACCGCTGCCAATTCCAAATCATGGGTCGAGTAATTTCTCTCATGAACCTTCAACTGTCTCGAAGCATACGCTACAACCTTCCCGTTCTGCATAAGCACACCGCCCAATCCCATCTTAGAAGCATCACAATACACAACAAACGATTCAGTCGCATTCGGCAAAACCAAAACAGGTGCTGATGTCAACCTTTTCTTCAGCTCTTGGAAACTCTTTTCGCACTTAGCATCCCAAACAAAAGCTTGACCCTTCCGAGTTAACTACGTTAACGGTAAAGCCAACTTAGAGAAACTTTCAGTGAACCTCTTGTAGTAGCCAGCCAAACCCAAAAAACTTCTGATCTCGGTAACAAACTTAGGAACTTCCCAATGCAACACAACTTCTACCTTCGACGGATCAACCACAATTCCACCTCTAGAAATCACGTGACCAAGGAAACTCACATCCTACAACCAAAACTCGCACTTCGACATCTTAGCATACAACTTCCTATCCTTCTTCTTAACCAACAACACTGGAGCTCCCCACGACGAAACACTCGGCCTGATAAACTTCTTCTCCAACAACTCTTCCAACTGCTTCTTCAACTCGATCAACTCGAATGAAGACATCCTATACGGCGCCATCGACATGGGACTAGTTTCGGGAACTAATTCAATGCCAAACTCCACTTCCCTCTCAGGCTGTACATCAGAAATGTCATCCAAAAATACATCAAGAAACTCGTTCACAACTGACACTCTGCTACCTTCCTTCTCACTTTCCACCTTCAAAGAAGCGAACATCACAAACAATTGAGACTCCCCATCTAATGACGTCTCCACTTGACTTGCAGTCAAAAACTTACCCTCAATGCTAAATCGGGATAAAAGTATAATGTTTAAAGGGATTTTAATGAACTTAAATTAGTAAATCGAATCAGTTAGTTGAGAAATAATTGTGGAGTGTACTTGGATAATAGTTGGGTTAACTGTGATGAGAATGGTGCAGTAAAATATTAAGTCATATTGAAGTTATGATCGAGATTAATGAATTGTTAATAATGTTATATTTAGTGAGATGAAATAATATGTTATAAAGTTATTATTAATGAGATGAAATAGTATATTATAATGTTGTTTTTGATTAGATGAATAAATGTGATAATGGTGTCGTTAATTGGTGAGGATAATAGTGTCGTGGTGTCAGTATTTGGTGAGATAAATATTGTTTATGGTGATGTTATTGGTGAGTTAAATATTGTTTATGGTGATGCTATTGGTGAGTTAAATATTGTCTATGGTGTTGATATTGGTGATACATATATTGTAATGGTGTCAAATATTGGAGAGATGTGTATTGTGTAATGGTGTTGAAGATTGGTGAGATAAACATTGTATAATGGTGTTGACATTGGTGAGATAAACATAGGTTGAACTATGTATCATGGGTGATGATTTATTTTATATATTGTATTGATGAGTATTTCCTCATGCATCATATCATTGTTAGGAAAATTGGTGAGATTGGTGAGTGTATGCTCAATAACATAACTATGACATACAAAATTGGTGAGTAGAATTGGTACCACATGCATATAGGTGATAGGAATGAAATGCATTTTTGCATATAAATGTTGATGTTTGAAAATGGTGTGTGTTGTGAATGATGTGAATATTAAATGACGTGATTATTAAATGATGTGGTTATTGAAAGATGTGAATATTGAATGATGTGATTATTGAATGATGGTAATGTATATGGCTATTGTGTTTTATGCATGCTATCTCTTTGAGTCTACTCATGATTTTTACGCACCCGTATTATTTTGAATGTATGCTCACCCCATGTTTTGCCGGTTGGACACATGTACCTTTGTGTGGTACAAATACTCAAGACGAATAATCTTAGAAGTTGTGAGTCTTGGAGGACGGCGTGAAGCCGTTCTCGTCAATTTTTATCGTTAATGGGAGTTATTTAGTATCATTGCTTTGATTCTGTAACACTGAGGAATTGGAGTTTCTTTTTGATCTTATGACCTTATTTTGAGATTCATGTTGGAACTCAGTTTAATTGTTAAGATGATGTGACTATGTTTTGAATTTATGTCCGTTGCACTATTTTTAATTAAATTGGAGTACTTTTGAATGATGAGAATGTATGACACCCTTGTATGTTTAAATATTATTTGTATTTTAATTTAGAAAAATAATAGTTGGGGTTAGGGTGTTACAGGGGGTTGCTGACCACTATCTCGACATTTGACACCGCTTGTGCAAAAGACTTGGTGATCATCGGTGTTGGAACCATGACAGATCATCAAAAAGCCACCAATATTTTATTTTACACATTTAGATTCTAGAATCCATAAGTAAAAAAATAAGTAAATTACACATCTGAATTTTAGATTCCGAACATGTGAACACATTAATTATTGATATGTGGTCTAGAATGTATTTACAGTTTATGTGCTCTACAATGCACCAACAACTTTTGTAGTCTACAATATACTGAAATTAAATCTAACCTAATTGCAATTTACTACAACAACGAAAAATCAAATTTGTTTAGGATCAATATGTTACAGTTTTATGTTAAGTCTCAAATTATTATTTTTTTAAAAAAAAAATCTAATTTTATATTTCCTCAAAATTAAAAAAAGAAGAATTTTAAACAAAGTTCCCAAGTTGTTCAGCGTATAACTCAATTATTTCCTCAAACACGATGCGACATGTATCTATAAGTCATGAAGAAGAGAAATGGAAAAAGTCGGCAGCTGGCAAGTATAAATGTAATATTGACGCATCCTTTTCTTCATCGCTTAACATGGTAGGCTTGAGAATGTGTATCAGGAATGATGTTGGTGAATTTGTGCTTGCCAAAACGGGCTGGTTTGCTCCCTTGTGTGACGTTGATGTGGAGGAGGCCGTTGGTTTACACACAGCTTTGCAATGGGTGTCAGATCTTAAATTCGAAAATGTGGACTTTGCCCTTGATTCTAAAAAAGTTGTTGATCATGTTAATTCCGATGTAGATGACAATAAAGAGTTTGGTTGTATTATAGCTGCTTGTAGACAATTGTTACAAAATAGTTTTCAGAACTCTCATGTCGAGTTCAATATGAGGCAAGTTAATGGGGTCACTCACGAGTTAGCTTAGACAACCCCATTAAATCCTAGCTCCCATATTATAGATGATGCACCCTCATTTAGTTGACACATTTTAGCTAATGATTCATAAAAAAAACAACACATACTTAAATTGAGTACACATATGATTCATAAACGTAGAAAAAGAATCTCAAAAAATCATTATTGAAAGAGAAGAAATTCTCTTATTGATGTAATAAAGGTACAAATAAAAGACGTTGTAATTTTTGTTAAGAAGGCAAACTAATCAATCTAAATTAGCATCCGAAAGAATCTAACTTAAAATATTAAAGAAGCAAGCGAACCCAAATGAGTTTAATCCTTCTCTGCTATTGATCACACACACATCTATGAATCCTTGTGAAAAAGCGTTGAAATAAAATTTTTTTTTTCAAGAGTTGAATATTTAAAGTCATAGATGAAAAAAAAAATTAAGACAAAAAAAAAAAATCCGAACAGTAACACAGCCATCACAGACCTCCTCTTATCAATCTCGACTGACCACCACAAGCAAACCTTACTGGTATCCCTCCCGCGAATTTCGGCCGGTGACGGCGAACTTGCTAACGCCTCTCCGCCGCGATCCCGTCGAACTTGTAAATCACCGCCACACAACACCATTCTCCTCCGTATCCCGTCGTTCACCACCGCAATCCTCACTTCACGGTCTCCTTCTGTTCAGGCGCGAGCGCGACGCATTAGAAAATGCACGCTCGTCTCTCAGTTACACCACTATATCATTCTCATTCAACATCACGCCAAATTCCTCTTTCAGTGAAATAGCATCCATGGAAGCAGATTGGTCTCAGCTTCCGAGAGAACTTCTGCAACTAATATCACAAAAACGAACTGTATATGAAAATGTCATAATAATCATGTGCAATACGTTATATGACACTAATTTGCTTACTACTATCATTGTTTCAAATTTCTAACTTTCTTTACAGTTGCTTACAAGAACAGGGAGAAATACAATAACTGCTAACAACTAACACAACCTCTGGCAATTGGAGAGCCTAGCCTCTCTCTTCAACCTAACCAACTTAAAAACAAGTGAATCCCTAACACATTGCTACCCTTATTCTAATTTAAAACATGCAATTAAGTTAAATTGGGCCCTGTAAATTGAGCCTGCACCTAACATAAAACATTTGTAATTGAAGACCTACTAACAATTTCCTTCCTACGAGTGTCCGTAAATATTCCTAATTAGTTATGCTATTGAATTTAAATTGCAGATCCAACTTTTGAAGTTGGATGAGTGCTCTCAATATTGATTGTCCTTGTGATATTCTTGTACAATGGTGTTATACTTATGCCAATGGTGGTGGATTGAAAATAGAGCTTTGTTAAAAGAATGTAGACCAGGTAACT
Organism: Medicago ruthenica; assembly: GCA_018208015.1. Classification (NCBI taxonomy): domain Eukaryota; kingdom Viridiplantae; phylum Streptophyta; class Magnoliopsida; order Fabales; family Fabaceae; genus Medicago; species Medicago ruthenica. The sequence goes on from CM031373.1 coordinate 6,703,328, forward strand.
CTTTTTAAATCTTTTATTTCTACTTGTCATGTTTTATTACTTAGACTAGGCGTTGGCATGTTGTCCTTATAATAACTTTGCATCCAAAAGTTTGAGTTTTATAATCTTTATGTTGTAGTCCATATTCCTAGCCTTCTATGTATCAAGCAAACATATTTTATTACCAAAAAACATGAGGAAGATTGTACAGTTGCACTGTGGGAGAGAGACCAGTTCAAACTATATGTTGGTTACTTGGTGGAGAGTTAAATTTATGTGGAGCTGTTTGCACTTGCAATTTGTGTGCTATATTTGAGAAATTTAATTATTTTATTAAGTCTGGTATGTTAGGAATTTAAAAAGTATTACTTGAAATCTATGTCGATGTTGTTTCTAAGATGGCTATTGCAACTGTTGTCACTCTATTTGCAACTGTTGTCTAATTGCAATTATTGTCATTCTATTTTCATTTACCTCGTGTGTCTTCCTGTTGTCTATGCCACCATGCTTCTTTATTTCTCTTTGATATTAAACCACTGAACCTGTTTTGCATTACTCATATACTGTCACCATAGGTTATATATCTTGGTTGTGCAGTAGAAAAACCAATGTGAAGTTTTCTTGTGTTGAATCTGATTTTTAGATTTTCTTATTTATGGTATGGTATGTCTGTTTATGAAGAATTTTTCGAGGACTAATTTTGTAGACAATCCTCTATTTCATTTTCTGAGGACTTGTATATTTTGTTGGTTATCACTAAGCACCTGTTTGCGGCGTTTATCAGCTATATATGTGAGTTACTACCTGTTCATATTTAACCTTTTCATTCTTCTTGTGTAGGTATTGAAGAATTCTAATTTATCATTTGTTTGTCTTGGTCTCTGATGACATTCTTGTAATCATGAAGTAGTATATGGTGTTAAGGATTGGAAAGAACTGTGAAGTACTAGGTATTGAAGAATTCTATAATCCATCATTGGTTTGCTTTGGTCACTGATGACAATCTTGTAATCATGAAGTAGTTAGTATATAGTTAGTATACGGTGTTAATTGGAAAGAACTATGCATTGCAATTTTAATCCATTTAGAAACATTGAGTCTAAGTTTGAGGAGCTTGTTTCCTTTTTCAGTGTCCTAATTGTTAAGTAAAATATCCAAGTTCAGAGGTTGATTGCTTTCAAGCTCAATGTTCTAATTTCAATTATGCTGTTCATATAAATCATTTACATAAAGTTTTTTAAATCAAAATCGTATATTGTTAATTTGTTATACCCGATCAACGCGGTTCATATTTAGTGATGAAATCTTGGACAAAGATTTTTCATATCGATATAATTTTGTCTTAAATCTCTTAACTTATTTTGAAAGTTCAATTTGATCCCTTAACTTTAAAATCGACCAATTTGGACCCTTAACTTTAAAATTGAACAATTTAGTTCTTTAACTTTTGCAAGTTAATGCAACTTGGACTATTAACTTATACAAATATACTGCCATATCCATCAATTGAGAGACCAAGTTGCATTAACTTATACCGGTAAAGAGATCAAATTTCATTAATTTACACAACTTAATGGATTAAATTGACTGGTTTTAAAGTTAAGGAACCAATCAGAACTTTTAAAATAAGTTAAAAGGATTAAATTGATAGGTTTTAAAGTTAAGGGATCAAAGTGTTATTTTAGACGTTTTTTTCGTTGTGCATATCAGTATATCACAGAGCAAGGTTATATTCGATACCACCTTATGCTTATCTTCTCCTATGTTTCAAACTTACAATAATTTCTCCAACAACGATTTATTTGCATACAGTTGTGTTGAAGTTATGTTCCCAAACCCATTTGAGACTTTTGGATGCACATGGCACACATTAAAAATGTCGGTAATGTTTCTGAGTTCCACCATATTCTTCATCATATTACCAACCAAAGTCTTATATTAACCACTTAGCCTTGGATGACCGAACAATATTTTGAGTATCCTCTAATCTTATCTTATATTAATCTTATCTTAATCTTAATATATATAAAAATGTAGCTCCAATTTCCCTCCAAAACTCAATTAATTAAAGAAGGGAATTTTCGTAATTTACGGTCTGCGTTTCAAATTCTTTCCAAAACTCAATCCATTAAATAATGGCATTGTTGTAATTTTGTATGTCATGTTTGGTCTTTTTAACATGACATTTTGGTAAATAAATACAAATCTTAATCTTATTATTTGTGACTTTAAATTAAATGAAGGGTGTTAAAAGTTATAACGATAAATAGTTTAAATATAGTTAATTTTGGTTTATAATAATAAAGTGAGAAATACACTATCTTTGAAGAATTTATATGATTAATAAGATTATAATAGTTAAAAAAATAATAAATGTTGCATTAATATTCTAAAATGTAAATGAGACATTTTTATGAGATGAAAGAAGTTATTATGACAAATATTTGTTTCAATGCACCTCGTGTGCAATCATGAAAAACAACACTTGACTTGAGTTTTTGTTTTTAGAGCTATAAAGTTACACACAATTAAAGAATAAGCACCCATGGTTTATAATTTCCCTTCAACACTTGATTTGAGTTTGTATCATCATTGCTTTAACTTCAATTTTTTTTTAAAGCACCCATGGTTTATACTTTATAATTTCCTGTGTGTAGTACACTAATGGCTTTCGATGTCCAGTTTCATTCTTTCTCTATTTACTTTTCTCTCTTCATCTCTCTTCATTTTCATTTTGTCAAACCTTTAAGGCTTGAACCAAAAACATTTCATCACTAATGTGTCTCGTAGACACTGCAACTTCTTAAATGATCACCACATTTGTCTTCTCTACCGCTGCGAGCAGTTACTCTGCCTAGCCATCGGTTTCTTCTCGTTTGTTTCCATCTCTTTGATTACTATTTTTCTTATTATTCATGTGATTGTTTTATTTTTGTTACTTATCATTGTTTTAGTGAAATATCTACTGCGCATTTTTTTATATGCTTCAACTCTATTTCTCAATGGCATTCCATCACTTCAAATTTTATTGATAATATTTCTCGTTTACTTATTGATTTTTTTTATATAGTGTTGTAGCATTGATTTAGATCATAAAGAATAATTGAAGTGGTATGTGTTGTGTTTTAGAATGAATTTTTGGTTAGTATTTTTGTGATTTATCTAATTGGATTTTTTGAGACATTAATGAAAGGACTTTTGATGACCATCAAATTGGAAATCCTTCAACAATTCAAGTTTTTACGACTTCGTCTCTGTTACGTTTTCATGGAATTCACGCAATTTATGAGACTTAAATCATAAAAAATATCCCCTTTGTTCATTTTTAATTGTTACATTTTGACTTTTTACACAAACCTAAGACAACAAATACTTTTATTACTTTTGATACAACAATTGATCTTTTTTCTATAATAAATATTTAAGGGTAATATAGGTAAAACAACATTTAATGATGTATTGGACTTTGAAAATGACAGTTAATTAGAAACAAAATTTTTATGTAAAAGTGACAATTATAAATTGAGGGAGTAATAATTAATGAAAGGACTTTTGATAAGAATATAACCATGTAATAGCAACTTTTAACTTTCTAGGTATATAGACCTTTCAAAAGTACTTTCTATGCTTAAGAATAGTAGATTGCATATTGATCAACAAAAATATAATTATAATTGATTTAAATAAAAAAGAGAAGTGTTATCAACACACTCTTTAACACACATTTTTCAACATACTATATTTTATTAGTTAAAATTCATGTTTTCTCACCTAATAATGTGGTTCCCATTTAATTTTGGCGGCATCTGTATGAATTTAAAAAAAAAAGTATTCTTAAAGTGTATTACTAGCTAAATAACATTATTATTTTTGTCAAAAAAACGTTATTTTTAAATGTGTATAAATCATAAAATAAAAGGTATTTTTTATTAACTTTTATGACTTACACGTATTTAAAAAATACACATAAAAATCAAACTAAATGACATTATTTGATATTGTAAATTTGATTTTTATTATTGTTATATAACTTACCCGTGTGTTGCGCGGGACTAGTCGTGAATTAAACACACTTTAAGAGACGTATCAATGTTCTAGTGTACAATAAAACTTTTGTCTGAATTTGCATTAAGTGACTGTCAATATGCTTGTGTGTATGTTCCAAATGCTTATGTGGTATAGACTAGTAGAATCATTATTATTTTATTTTATTTATTAAAAAAAGCACAAATGTGATAGAATCTTCTCTTTCACATAAATTAGGGTTATAAAAGAAACTCATAAATATCAAATTCAAAATTCAATTTTTTTTAAACAAGCCAAAATGGTGAATGAAAAATGTATGCACACTTTATACATTATGATAAATGATTCTAAAACCTTTTAGTGAATGCAAAAATAGTATAGATTTTATATTATATTGAGTTTAGAAAGTAGATACAATTAGTCAGAGTCATTCCACATAAAGCTGAGTCATTACATATTGTCTAGTAAGGTCCATTCTCAAGTACATGCCCTATATCTCTGCATGGGGAGCCTCACACGCTCCAACCTTCGGACTTCAGAGAGTAGCTTGTCATCCATCTTCCAGCAGAATCTCGTCACATGCCTCAACAACCGACAAAACCACACTATCTTTTTGAGCTTTGTCGCAATTAAGTTTTACCCACTCTTCTTGGGGTCTAATAATGATGAATCTTTAAAGGGTTTTGAATGCTTTGCTCAATGCATTTAGCTTTCTTGAGAGTGACATAGGTCGGGTCGTAGTGCGTTGGAAGTCTTCCATAAATATAGCCTTGTTCCTCTAATTCCATAAGTTCCAACAAGCAACCATAAAAGTAAAAGCCCACTATTCACTTCGAGAAGCATATAACTAGTTTGTGAGATTCTTGAAGATCCAAACACAGCAATTTAAAGAGAACAAATTAGTAATTTGATTAGGAGGAACTAACTTGATCCAAATTTGAGTAATAATGAAGCAATCTATGAGCGGACCAAAACCTGTTATATATATTATATGCTATAAAAAATATAATTGATGAACCCAATAGGAGTTAAGTCTTGCGAAAGAGGTTAATCTCTCACAACATGGCGAATACCCAATAGGAGTTGAGTCTTGCGAAAGAGATTAATCTCTCACAACACGGCAAATCAATGTTTGAATCTCAATATGTATCTATGTTTAGCGCAACTCGATTATGATTATTTCTAACAGAAAGGAACTATGGAAAAAATAAATAAATTAATGAATAAAAACAATTAGAAAAACAAAAAAATGAAACTAATAACAAGTTGTCTCATTCTATAAGAAATTGATTCATGCGAAAACAATTGTGAGTTCAATTCCCATTATCAAAAAACCTCTTTAATCTTTAGTAAATAATCTTTGTTATCGATTGATGAACTTTGAACATATCCTAACTCATAAACATAGTCAAACTCATTTAAACTTTCTTACATGAAAAAGAAATAGGCTTAATTCCACTTTTCCCCCCTATATTTTGCCAATTGTGCGATTTTGCACCCCATGTTTTTTTTTTAGCGATTTTGCACCCCAACATTTACCCCCTTTCTGATTTTGTAGCCCCTTTTCTGATTTTGTTGAATTTTGCTGATGTGTCATTGCCATGTGTGTAGTTTTGCTGATGTGTCCTTGCCATGTGTGTAATTGGCATTTTTAAAAAAAGAAAATTCCACATATGTTAGGCTGTGAATTGAATGGCACGTGACCCTCCAAACACAAACTCGTACCGCTCCTCTTCTCTCCCATGGTTGTTCGCAAATCACCTTTTCATCTTCTCCTCTTCTTCTCCCAAACGAAACCCTAATCTAATCGCAACTCACCATTTCATCTTTTGAAACGAAACCCTACCCTTTCGCAACTCACCATTTCATCTTTTGAATCGAACCCCTAATCGCAACCCACCATTTCACCTTCTGAACGAAACCCCTTTTGTTCTTAAATCACCTTCTGAAACGAAACGAAAAAAACCGTAATTTCGATGGCAAAGGACAACAATGGAAAGGTGAAGATGAAGGAAACAATGGCGAAGAACAAATGTGGAAAGACGAAGAAGACAGAAACGATGGCGAAGAAGAACGATGTGTGTGCGAAGGAGGACGATGGAAACACGCATAAAGCTTGGACGCCAGAGTAAGTGTGATTTTGTAAAGTGTGATTTCAATAGATGTTTTGCTGTAAAGTATGAAATTTATGCATGATTTCAATAGATGATTTTCTGTAAAGTATGAAATTTTTTGTAAAGTATGATTTTGTCATTTATGCATGATTTCAATAGATGATTTTCTGTAAAGTATGAAATTTTTTGTTAACTATGATTTTGTCATTTATGCATGATTTCAATAGATGATTTTCTGTAAAGTATGAAATTTTTTGTAAACTATGATTTTGTCATTTATGCATGATTTGAATACAACTAGGCCATCTGAGAATATGATAAAGATCAGATTCCACTACAAGGGATATTTCACCTCTGACCCTGTAGATGCATATTTAAATGGGGAGGTATATGAAGGTGATGGTGTTTGGGATATGGATGAGATTAACACTTTAGATTTAAGTAAATTTGTAGAATTGATAGGGTACTCTGAATCAACTAGATTTTGGTATGTACTCCCAAAAAAAGGCCTATCTGGTGGGCTTAGACAGTTGGGCTGTGACAAAGATGTCCATGAGTTTGTAAGACAGCATAAGGGCTTCAATTATGCTGATGTGTATTTGGAAACACCCAGCCCTAACCCAACCTACCCAACCTACACAAATGATAAGCCAGCTCATAACCCAAGGCCCTACACAAATGAGAAACCAGCTCATAACCCAAGGCCCTACACAAATGAGAAACCATCTTCTGACCCAACCCACACAAATGAAATACCAGCTCATAACCCAACAACCTACACAAATGAGATACCATCTTCTGACCCAACCCACACAAATGAAATACCAGCTCATAACCCAACAACCTACACAAATGAGATACCATATTCTGACCCAAGCAACATAAATGAAATACCAGCTCATAACCCAACCAACACAGAAGAGATTCCAGCTGAGGGTAACAAGGGTAATGAGGGTTGTGATGAGTTTAGTGACTCTGCTGATGATGATTATGATGTAAGTGATGGTGAATTTGATGGTGAATCTGAAATTGGATCTGGATCTGGATCAGAATTTGAGGATAGTGATTTTGATGAAAATTGGGCTTGGACTGATATACTTCCAGAAGAGACAGTGAATCCTTCAAAAGAGGGTAACAATGATTTTGTTGATGCTGGATCTGTAGAGGAGGGGGTTATTGCATCAAGAAATCCAAACCCAACAACTATTGAAGACTTTGATGATGAAGATGGTGACACTGAAGAGTTAGACACAGCAGATGAAGTAAGTGAAGATGGTGGTAAGAAGAAATATCCCAAGTTCAAAGTTCCTGATGGTGATGAGCCAGTGAGATTTCAGCTAGGTCAGATATTTATTTCTGCAGAACTTGTTAGAACTGCTGTGAAAGAATATGCTTTGAAATCTAGGAAGAATGTGTATTTAAACAAAAATGAGAAGGCTAGAATTGTTGTTAAGTGTTCTGATGGTTGTCCATTTTATATGAGAGTTATTAAGTCTACTCACAAGACTTACTTTCAGGTTGTTAGCTTAGATCCTATTCATAAATGTCACAGAACTGGTAAGAACAGACAAGCAAAACCTAGTGTCATAGGTAGGAAATTGATACCTATTCTTAGACACACTCCTGGTATGAGAATTAAAGCATTGCAAGCAGAATGTAAAACTAGGTGGGGTGTGATGCTAAGTAGATTTCAGATATATAGAGCAAAAACAAAAGCTTTGGAGATGATTGAGGGAGGTATGGTGGAACAGTACAAGCATCTCAGGAGTTATGCACAAGAGTTGTTAAGAAGTAACCCAGAAAGCACAGTTATAATCAAAACTGAATTAGGTGTGAATGGCCCAATATTTTCTAGGATGTATGTATGCTTCAATGCATGTAAGAGAGCATTTGTGAATAACTGTAGACCTTTGATTGGTCTTGATGGTTGTTTCTTGAAAGGAAGGTATGGGGGTCAATTACTATCTGCTGTTGGTAAAGATGGAAACAATCAAATGATTCCAATAGCTTTTGCAATTGTTGAGGCTGAGACAAAGGACTCATGGTCATGGTTTATTAACCTTCTTCTGGAAGATCTAAACAGAATTCAATATAGGAGATGGTCATTCATATCTGACCAACAAAAGGTATTTGTTCTTTACTTTATTGTCTTTTATGCTATTTGAATTAAACTGAATTAAACTGTGTGAGTACTGTAATGTTTGAGTTAGCATGCTGATCTCAGAACTTGAGTCTGATCTCAGACTCTTGAATTAATCTGTTTGGGTTAGCATGCTGATCTCAGAACTTAAATTAGAGTTTGTAATGTTTGAGTACTGTAATGTTTGAGTCTCAGAACTTGGGTTAGCATGCTGATCTCAGAACTGTAATGTTTGAGTCTCAGAACTTGAATCAGAACTTGGGTTAGCATGCTGATCTCAGAGCTGTAATGTTTGAGTCTCAGAACTTGAATCAGAACTTGGGTTAGCATGCTGATCTCAGAACTGTAATGTTTGAGTCTCAGAACTTGAATCAGAACTTGGGTTAGCATGCTGATCTCAGAGCTGTAATGTTTGAGTCTCAGAACTTGAATCAGAACTTGGGTTAGCATGCTGATCTTAGAGCTGTAATGTTTGAGTCTCAGAACTTGAATCAGAACTTGGGTTAGCATGCTGATCTCAGAACTATAATGTTTGAGTCTGTAATGTTCAGACTCTGTCTTTTTCTGTTTTCTCAAGCTATTTTAGGAGATATTAATAAGTTTTTTTATTTCTTTGCTTTAGGGACTAGTAGATACTCTGAAGGATGTTGATGCCAATGTTGAACATAGGTTATGTGTGAAGCATTTGTATGGAAATTTTAGGAAGAGATTTCCTGGTGAAGCAATGAAAGAAGCACTATGGAGAGCTGCTAGATGTAACACAGTTCCTGAATGGGAGAAAGCCATGGAGAATATGAAGAAGATCAGTGAGGAAGCATGGGAGGAAATGTCCAAACTTCCCCCTAGTATGTGGAGCAGGGCACATTACAGTACTCACACTCAATGTGATTTGCAAGTTAATAATATGTGTGAGGCTTTTAACATGTCAATTCTAGAATATAGGGATTTGCCAATTATTTCAATTGTTGAGGGGATTAAGTTCTACATGACTAACAGAATTGTTAGACTTAGAGATTTTATGTTGAGATATGAGGGGGATATATGTTCTATAATTCAGAAGAGATTAGAAATTACAAAAAAGGAAGCTGATGGATGGACTCCAAATTGGTCAGGAGATTTGAATTATAGTATTTTTGCTGTATCAAATGGTGTAGATCAGTATGTGGTCAATTTGAAGGATAAGACTTGTGCTTGTAGGAGATGGCAATTATCTGGTATTCCATGTGTACATGCAATATGCTGTATTTGGTTCAATGAAAAAGCACCTGAAGATTATGTTGCTAATTGGTATAGGTATATGATCTAGATTCCTCTGTTTGAATTAATCTGTTTGGGTTATAGCATGCATTTTAATTATGTTGAATTATTCTGTTTGCAGGAAAAACACATTTATAGCCTGTTATAACAACATCATACTACCTAACAATGGACCAAAATTATGGCCAACTGTTGATGGATTACCCATCCAGCCTCCATATGTTAGGAGGGCACCAGGAAGACCCAAGAAGGCTAGAAGAAAGACAAATGATGAGCCTACAAATTCTAGAAGATTGAAGAAGGTGGATGGAACTGTCAGATGCAAAAGATGTTTTGAATTAGGACACAATAGAAGAACATGTAAGGGGAAAACAGCTGCAGACAGAACTATACCAAAGGGTGGAAACAAGGTGAATATTATAGCATTTATAACTTTAATCTTATTACATTACATTTATAATTTAGAGCACTAATTATTGTCAATTAATTGTGTAGTCAAATACTTGTGTCCTGCAACCTGAGACTCAATCTGCACCTCAATCTGCACCTGTGACACATACTGGAACTCAATCTGCACCAGTTACACAATCTGATAAGAGGCAAGCTGGAACTCAAAATGCAACTCAACCTGGAACTCAAAGTGAGGCACTTGGAACTGTGTCACACTCTGGAACTGTATCACAATCTGCACAACAAAAGGGTGCCAAGAGGGGAAGGAAGAGAAAGGCCCAAAGTGAGGCACTAGGAACACAACAATCTGTCAACAACTGAAGTGCTATTTAATTAGCCATTTTGATGTACATTTAGTCTTTTTGAAGTGCTATTAAATTAGCCATTTTGATGTAATTGCTATTTGACAATCTGTTTGAATTTTATGAGGCATAACTAATTTGCCTGTAGACATTTATATGAGGCATAACTAATCTGTCGATCTGTTTGAATTTTGATGTAATTGCTTTGGAGATGTAATTGCCATGAGGCATAACTCAATGATGTTATGTTTGTTATTTCCATTATCAGCAATGAATATCAATATTTAACCAAATATTACAGGAACATTATACGCAACAATGTATATATAGAATGAATAATCTCATTTAACCAAACAATAACATTACTTTTTCAATCAAACTTCTTCATCATTACATTAGAAATGAGCCTAGAAATGAACTACTCAATAACATTACATTCTTAATTAAACATCAACATTACCATCACAACCAACAATAACATTACAATCTTAATTAAACATCAACATTACCATCACAACCAGCAATAACATTACAATCTTACTTAGACATCACATTACAATCACAACCAGCAATAACATTACAATCAATCCTAAACATATAACTCCTCTAACAAGCTTTTTGTTCATATTTTGCAGTGAATCATTTTGCTTCAACAAAGCATTGATAAGCTTCTTCTCTCTCTCAGATCATGCTTCATCGTACCAATTGAAGAAGTTACAGCCCTTACCCTTGCTTTTTGTGTACAACCCGCAACCGAAAAACCTCCTGCCTGGGTTCTCTAAAGTCCATGATGTACAAAGAGGAGAATCAACGCCGCACCTGCACTTGAATTGAGGCCTCTTCCAAGAAGATGCAGATGAAGAACTGGATCTAGAACCAGCACCAGCCATGTTCAGATTACGAAGAAGAAGAATAAGATGCAGATTATGCGTGACCCAATGCAAGGAAGAAGAAGAAGAAGAAGATGAATATGCGTGAAGAAGAAGAAGATGAATATGTGTGACCCAAAGCTGAAGAACTTGAGTACGGACGAAGAAGAAAAATAAGAAGAATGTCGAACTGAAGAAGAAGAAGAGGAAGGGGGCTACAAATGTTTGACTTCTGTCACGTGATGGTCCAAAAAGCCTTCAATTTTTATTTTTTTAAAAAATGAAATTACACACATGGCAACACATCAGCAAAAAATTCAACACATCAACAAAAAAATCAGAAGGGGGCTACAAAATCAGAAAGGGGGTAAATGTTGGGGTGCAAAATCGCTCAAAAAAAAACATGGGGTGCAAAATAGCACAATTGGCAAAATATAGGGGGAAAAGTGGAATTAAGCCAAAGAAATATTGGAACAAAATTCACATCCATTGCATTGCACCTTTGAAAACAACAAAAGCCAACCACGAAAATAGCACAGTTCAAATTGAGTCCCGCTAAATACTACCTCCGTTCCTTTTTAATTGTCACATTTTGATATTTTACACAAACCAAAACAAACTATAAATGTCACTACTTTTGATACAATAATTTATATTTTTACTATAATAACCTTATTCATTTAATATATCATCTCATATATTTCTCTCTCCGTAATAAATAACTAAGGATAATATTGGTAAAACAATATTTAAAGTTGCATTGAACTTTGAAAGTGACAAACAAAAAATTTCTTCAAAAGTGACAATTAAAAAGGAACGGAGGGAGTAGTAGTTTAATAACTTCAATCTTCTTCTTCATTTCGTCGAGTTGCACCAGCCAGCTCCTCACTACACCCCCCACTGTTACACACTCAACCCCCCCTTTCCATAAACCCCAATTCTAGGGTTAGGGTTTTAGTTCTTCCGCTTCACAGCCATGGAAGCCGCAGTAATCGACGCCGGTTCCAGCCTCCTCAAAGCCGGATTTGCAATTCCCGATCAAACTCCCGCCATGGTAACAATACCCCCTTTCAATTCTCATTTCTCATTTCTCGAAATCAGCAATGCGTATCTCTAATTGTGATTTTATGTTTTTGTATTTGTTGGTTCAGATAATTCCTAGTCAGATGAAACGAATGGTTGATGAAACGAATGATAATGGTAATGGTAATGGTAATGGTCAGTTCGTGGTGGATGATGCTGCGATTGAACCGGTGGTGCGAGGTTATGTTAGAGATTGGGATGCTATGGAGGATTTGTTGAATTATGTTTTGTATAGTGGACTTGGATGGGAAATTGGTAATGAAGGACAGATACTGTTTACGGATCCACTTTGTACTCCAAAGGTATTTGATTTTAGTAGTTTGTTTGTTTTTTATTAATTTTTAATTTAGTGTTTTTGAAAGGGTTGTTTTTTATTATCTAATGTTCAGCTTGATTGAATGAATTTGTTTACTGCATTGTGATTTTGTGAACTGTTTTGTTTGATGAAGCACAGACACAGACATGATACTCGCACATAGACACCGATAATAAAGTTTGAGAAAATTGAGTGATTGAATTGAATGTTACCAAATGTGTTCGTGTTGTGTAAGTGTCAAACAACAATATGTTCTAGGCTTCAAATTGGAGTGTCGGAGCTGCATATGTTTTGTTTGTACCTGCTTTGATGATATTATTTTGGGCTTTAATGTCATATGCTACAACTTTAAGGTTGTGAAAATAAGTCACTCTTTACCGCTTGAATTTGTTTACTGCAATGTGAACTTGCAAACTATTATGTTCGATGAAGCGGACATGACACTAACACATAGACACCAATAATAATTTGAGAAAACAAAAGTGATTGAAAGTACCATATGTGTCAGACGTCAGTGTAGTGTTAGTGTCTGTCAAGGATATGTTTCTGACACTGTACATGCCTTCAAATTGGAGGGTTGGGGTTGGGGCTACACATTGTTCTTAAATAGTAGCTATAGTGGCGATATACCATTATAGCGTAGCAAAATTTGGATAAACTGCTATTGTTCCGCGATACGCTATAGCACTACTGTGTAGCAGAATTTTAACAATCCTCTATTTTCCGATATCTGCGATGGACAACACTGGGGCTACATATGTTTTGTTTCTGCTTTGATGAAATTATTTTGGGTTTTAATGTCATATACTACAAATTTAAGGTTATGAAAATAAGTCACTCGTTACTGTTTATATACACTCAAACGTTAAACATATGCATCTGATCATGTTTTACTATCTTGCAAACATAATATTACTTTTTAACATATGTCTATAAATAATGAAATATGATTCAATATCTAAGTAATATCTGTTATATAGTCAGTGTATAGTTATTATGTTTTTTTAACAATCATTTCTGACTAAAGCTAACCAATTTTATTGAAATGAGTACTTATTTACACCTTTTACCCAATCAGGGTTTTAATGCATCATGGGATTGTGTGTCTGTGTGTGTGTTGGCTTGTGTATTATACCATTTGCCTCCTTGGTTGCGATACTTTATTATGATGATCCTAGATAATTTTGATATCATTTTCGTGTATGTTTTCTTCTCAGGAATGTTTATGGCTACTGTTTATGGTTTATCCAACTAGGCACTGGGTTGTTTGTGCATTCTTTCCTTGAAAATTAAATTGGGGGTGGCAATAGTTTTCTTTTAAAATGTATTATTTGTTTATAGTTTACGTATATGTTTTACTGATTTTCTTAACAGATTTATTTATATTATTGCTTTCCAGGCTAACAAAGAACAGTTAGTGCAACTTATGTTTGAAACGTTCAACATATCAGGGTTTTATGCCTCAGAACAGGCAGTTTTATCACTCTATGCTGTGGGAAGGATCTCTGGATGCACAGTTGACATTGGTCATGGAAAAATAGGTATCTATATTTGAAGCAATAGGGATTTCAAGATTTGTTAGAATTTATGAATAAGTATTTAAGTGGTGTTTGATGTGCTTTCTATATGTCAAAGTCCATAAATTGGCCCAGGTTTGCAATTGCATATTCCTTTACCGCGTAGATTGTTTCCTGGGTACTTCATTATCTTCATAACTATGTGATAAGAGTTGGACGCTTGGGGTCCGTATAAGTTAATGTAATTGAATTAAATGGATTTCTTAAAGAAGTCCTCTCTGCCCCATGGATCTATATTCGTAGATTACGTATAATTTAAAATTCCTCAATTTTAGATATCGGTATATCTGTCTTCAGGATTAGTGTTGTGGATGGGGATATAATTTAATGTTGTGGATGGGGATAAAACCCTCAACCTCCTTATCATTCTACATCGTAACTCTCCCACCCCAACCACCAAGCCAACGTTATATCCCCGAAATTCACAAGGTAGTAAATAATAATTTCCTTGTATATGACATTTTCTAGGATTAAACGGCATTCACTCGCTATATGGTTGGTTAGCTCTTGGATTCTAGTTGGAAATAGTTTAAAGGTTGTTTGATTGTCACAAATGAATATCAGAGAGGTTATTTTGCTAACTTCAGTTTTTGAAGTAGTTGTTTAAACCATTCAAGTTTAGAAAGTGCCATTGCTATGATTTAAAATTTCCACATGGTGGTAACTTGGAACACAAACAGTTTTGATATGGTTGTTTAATATCGTCATTCATGATAGCCAATCGAACGAAGTTCAATACATATTTTTGTTCCATGGATTGATGACTAAGTATTTTACTTTCAGTTTGACTTTTCTCTTGATATTACTTGTTTTGTAACCAGATATTGCTCCAGTAATTGAGGGTGCTGTTAACCACATTGCCTCAAGAAGATTTGAGTTTGGAGGTACTGATCTAACTAATTTCCTGGCTCAAGAACTTGGCAAATCCAATCCACTAGCGAATATCAGCATGCCTGATGTTGAGAAAATAAAACAGCAATACTCATGTTGTGCTGAAGATGACTTAGCTTATCAAAAGACAGAAGACTCTTGTCCTGTGGAGACACATACCCTTCCTGATGGACAGGTCTGCCTTTTGATTCATCTTTTAATGGTTATGACTTATTATGATAATTGCTCATTTACCTGTTCCCGACTTTATGTTTGATCGGTTCTTCAATAAACTTTGTGCTCCTCAAATCTGACAATCATGAATTAACACTGGTTACGGAAGTGGGAGGCAAATAAAAATGAAAGACTGGATGAGTTGAATCAATAAGGCAAGATCAGGGTTTACTTTTGTTTTTTTATTGTTCTTGATTTAAACAAAGCTTGAGCAGAAGAGGAGTTGGCTGACATTTGTTATCTTGAAAACATTCTGTTTTATTCCTTATCAGCGTGAAACACTATGTTTTTGGCTAGTGATATGAAATTTTCTTTCATTCTAATGTGTCTGAGCTGGATTTTTTTTATGGCCACTTGATTGAGGTTATTTAAGATTCTATTTTAGAGATTTGAATTGTGAAATATGAAACTATCTCAAGTTGCCTCAAATCTCAACATTTTTTCTTATTATCTAGATGTGTTGGGGAGATTATCATTTAGGAAATTAAATTGAAGATTACTTCAGGTCTAAATCTGTTTCTTCCTTTAATGGAAGTAATTTTATATGGATGCGTTGTAAATAGTTATATTATAGTTGATAAAGATTTGACGGGCTCTAGTAGATTTGTCACCATATCCATTCCAGAGGAATTATGTGGTTAATCTGACCTGATACATGTGATTTTCTTTGTTTGATCAATTTTGTAAGTTATTGGTTTCATTTATGTTGAACCTTATGATCATAGAGATGATCTGAATGGTGATGGACCTTCGACTAACTTTCTTGGGCAGGTGATAACAATTGGAAGAGAAAGATATACAGTTGGTGAAGCTTTATTCCAGCCAAGTCTATTGGGTTTAGAGACTCATGGCATTGTAGAGCAGCTTGTCCGTACTATTTCAACTGTGACATCTGATAATCATCGGCAACTTCTGGAAAACACTGTAGTTTGTGGTGGCACTTCTTCTATGACTGGTATATTATTATTATTTTTGTTAGTTCTGGTGAATCAAGGACAAGTTTGATCGAAGCTTCAATTCAAATCTGTTAATTTTTTCCTTTTTTTTGTATTTAAAGCATAATTAACATATATTTTATCTCTGCATTTAAATTTTTACAAAATGGAATCACAATTTTCTGCTGTATATGTGGTCATGTGCTTTTTTAAATAGCAATGTGATACGGCTGAATATTGAGCCATTATAAGGTTACATTTGGTTTTAGCCTATCAAAATGTAACATTTCAGTTGTTTTGTTCACTAAATACAAAGTTAATCTGTATTTGAAGGTGGAATGTTGTGGTGATCTGTATGGTGATGTTTGGACTTTGAAGCAAATTGATTGTGTCTTCTAGAATTTGTAAAACCGAGATGTCCTGCTTGCCAAGTGATGCTATTCATATCTCAGATAGACAGAATTTACTATTTTGCTGTCAGTGATTTATTTACATTTAGTTTCATATGGAATTTAGGTTTTTTTTATCGCTACCAAGTAAATTTCTACTGTCTAATTCATCAACTGATTCGGTATGTTCATGATAAGATGAAGGTCATCTCAAAGCAATCTGACCTCTTTCTTTATGAGTATGCTATTGTTTTATTTCTGCATTCTAATTCTAACATGCTAATGTTGCTTCTTGCTGCAGGTTTTGAAGAGAGATTTCAGAAGGAATCTTTGCTATGTTCATCTGCTGTTCGACCTACCTTGGTTAAGGTAATTTGTTCTAGTTTCAGTTCGCTTCTATCTTGTGACTGTTAGAACTTGTCAGTTAAAATAAGTTTATGGTTTTTCACTTAGGAAAAAAGTTCTCACAATTTTCGTAGGAGCTTATGGGGAAATTAAATGAGAGTTTTTCTTGAAAAAAATGAGATGCAGAAGTTAATTGCACCTTATGCAAGAAACTACTGTTCAATCTTATAATATTTCTTTTTTCATAAATGCTTATGAAGTTTATTTAAAGTTACTTGTAGTATTGTGAAGTAAATCATGTAACATGTCTCCAAGGCATTATAGGCTTTGTCCTGTATTTCTCTGTGCATGATTGTTATAGTTTTTTATCTTATAATTTATGCTATTGCCAATAATCTCTGGTTTTTTGCAGCCTCCAGAATATATGCCAGAAAATTTAACCATGTATTCTGCATGGGTGGGAGGTGCCATACTTGCCAAAGTAGTTTTCCCTCAAAATCAACATGTAACTAAGGCAGACTATGACGAAAACGGGCCTTCCATTGTTCACCGGAAATGCTTCTGAAGGAATGTTTTTGTACAATATACAATATCTTCAAACTGCTTGTTCTATTACACTCATGTTAGAACATGTGGTAGGCCTTCATTTGACTTAAGATTCTAAATGCTAGTCTTGCTAGATGTGTACTTGTATGAACTAAAAAACTATACAGTGGATCGCCGTTAATTAAACTCAATTATATTTCTGTATAACAGTGTTTAGGCATCAAATCTAGACGATTTCAGTAAAATCTTGGTCTGAAAAAAATAACATAAAAACGTGTAATATGCAGCAATATCAGGTTGCTTATCTTGTAATGAGTAGAGCCTGCAAGAGATGAAGTTTCCTCAGTGATATGTACTTGCACATTTCTTCCAACTAACGTCCACTTTTTTGCTTGTAATTTATTGTTTGTTAAAATCATGGTTTAATCAGTTGATATAAAGTTACTATTAGATTTTGAATGCTACAAACATGAAGTTACATAATTACAAAACAGCATAAAAAGATACATCGAATGGTGTAAATATGCTACTTTGCTGGAATCGGATCAGCTTTCCTCATATGTTTGGATATGTTATGATGAATATAATAGTGATATGAAATAGAAAGTGATTGCTCTACGGGCCCTTCGGCTTGCTCAAAAGCCTCCCGGGTTTATCGGATTGTAACCTCCCAAATTCAATGACATACAATCTATTGGAAGTTACAATCCGACGTGAATTTTTGGATCGGAGCGTAACTCTCGATCAACTTATTTCACAATCTACGAGACCCATAGAGCAATTCTCGAAATGGATCAGTTTTCATTTCTTTGTTATTACGATATACTAAAATGCAATACATCAATTTTATTTATGTTGTTTGCATAACAACATTGGATACACTCAAGTTTGAAAATTAGAGAAACGAAAGCTTAATTTAGACTTTGCTCAAATGAAGTATTTTTTGAGGGGTGCTTTTCTCCATCGTGAGGTATTTATTTTTTTTCCATCTACACTAGCAAATCCAAATGGGGTGTGGTTTAATAAAAAAGTCACACATCATTTATTAAAGGGTCTTGTTAACGAGTGTCTCCGGAGCACTCTTTAAACATTTTAAAAATAAGCAATTATTCTTCCATAAATATATATTATCCTTCCATAAAATTAATGGGGAAAAATGGGTTCCGTCACTCTCATTTATCAAAGAAAATAAAAAATACTGGGAGAATTTGTTCAGAAAAAAAGAAAAACGTGATCAAATGGATGTTTTTTTTTTTTTTTATTGCAATTTGTCCTATCAAAAGAAGAAGAAAAAAGAGTATGTCAGCAGTACGATTTTTTTCAATTTCATTTAATTTTTCTTTTTTTATTAATTTCTAAACGTGCATATTAAACTGAAAAATACACATGTTTGTCAAAAACCAGCGTAAACTTGAATTTATTTTTTCAATTTTTTTGACTAACATTAAGCATTTGTGCCTAATCCTGATCAATAACTGATCTAGTATATACACAAATCCTAATTAATTTAATCCTTCCTTCTTTCTTCAAGGGCAACACTTAGGAAAGAACATTCCACTATTTGAATATTTAACATTGTCACATTTTGCAATGGTGTCATGATTGCCTTCTGCTGTTAATTTCACATCTTGCAAGTGAATTTCTTTGCATGGGACAGCTTTGCTGCATTCAAGTTTGATTGCAACTTCTGATGCACTTGTTCCTTTTATGTTTTGGTACACCACATTGCTCAATTGCACTGCTGAGTTCTGCAATTTGACCATGATTTTGATTAAATTAGTAACAAATATTTAGAGAGAGAAAGAGAACTAAATCAATAAGAGGATAACCTGTAGAATTCAAATATAATAGACTACAAAATCAAGACAGAGAAGACTATACAATTAAAATAAAAACAATTGATTTAAACAACTATAAATAAAGATTAAAGAAAAAAGATTCGAACCATAACAGTCCAATATTATAAGAATTTTTAAATGATAAATCAGTTTTATACAAGAGTAATGTGGACTAAACCCTTGACCAAAAAAAAAAGTGGACTAAACCCAACCAAATTTTATACAAGAATAAAAAATGGCAAGGGGGGTATTAAAATGAATGAAAACATTGGCTTGAAGCTTAGAGATAATTGCTCTTTATACCCCCACATCATGTGTTGCTCTATAAACTATTTTTTTTTTCTCTTATTTTTTTTTTGTTGTTGGTGAAAATACCTACCTAACACTAACTTCCGATAGACAATTATACATATTTTTGATAATTTGTTTTTAGACCTAAAGCTCTTGTTTAGGTTGTTTCCTCTAATTTTGTTCGTTAATTCTATTATTTTTCTTCTAGTAATATCAAATATAAAAGTAGTTAAGACATTTAAAAACAATTACCTGCTCTTGACATTTCTTTTTTTGGTCACAATATTTTTGATCTATGATTATGGGATTAGTCACATTTCGCATAACTATGTTGATAAATTTGATGTTTCTTGCATAGCCAGAACCTCCCTGCATTGAGATATATAGTATGAAAAATAAGACATTTAGAACAAAAACGTCTATCAAAATAAATACTCTAGCTAACAAGTTAAGCTCTACACTACTATATTAATTTGAAGAATCATTTTTTGTTTTTTGTTGAATTAAATCCAAGAGTCTTTGCTATACTTTAATAAAAATCTCTATCTTTTCTTAAGTTATAAAGACATTTGAAAACTTGAATATAAGAGGTTTCTTTCACAAATATAACAATGAATAGATTTCAATTTTTATCAATTTTTTTAAATACATTCTTATAGTCTAGTCAAAGTTAATGTTCAAGTATATGGACATCTAAAATTGTAAAAAAAAAAAAAAAAAAAAACTCTTTGTTGGTTCAAGTTAGTTAAGAAGGACAAAAGAAAGTTGAACAACACAATTTTTAAAATATAAAATGTTATTGACATGTTTGAAGTAATAAGGTTAGGAACTGGTAGACTTTGTTTGCCGAACTTGGTTAAGTTAAAGTATTGCATGTCAAACTTTATGTTTAGTTAGAAATGAAAATCAACCATTATAAAAAAATCCATTATCAATCCATGTAACATGGGTCAACTTCCCAATATAATAGTGCTAATGCACCTAATTTGGCCCTAAATTAACATGAAGTTTAACCAAAATTATAAAATAAACCATATTTACTTGAAGTCCTTGAGATAATTTGGTAAAATAAAAAATTAAATTAGTGGTTAACTCAATTCCACTCTTTTTACTTTATAATTTATAAATGAGCCTTAATTTATTTCATTAAACTGTTGCAAAGTGCGTAATAGCCTTAAATTTACCTGCCAAGTCTTAATTCTGACTCCATTAGTAGTTCCTATTATTGTGGCTCTGTTCACTTCCACATTAGACACTTCAGCTTCTGTGTTACCTTCTCCTAAGCTTCCAATGCTACAAAACAATAATCACCACATCAAATTTTTTTAACCAATCAATCAAAATTCAATGAGAAAAAAAAAAACTTCAACTAGGAGAGTCATGACCTGATTCCATGTCCTGGTCCACAAGTAATATCTGTTGCTCGAACATTTTTGGACCCACTTACAATTGAAATACAATCATCACCTTAACAAAAATAGCGAGGAATAAATTAGAAATTTGAAAAACTCAAGTAACTATTTATTATTATTTATTGGGTTATAAACTTATAATAGAGGTTTTGTTTATTACTTCCAAAATTGGCTTCTTGTCTGTTTCTATAAAAATAAAGATAATAATTCATTATATATATATATATATATATATATATATATATATATATATATATATATATATATATGACACATTTTCTTTTTAAGAAAGATTATACATTTTGAATCATTTGTTTAAGATAATGCACAGACAATGCAAAATTACTCTACTTTAACATCTAATAATTTTTCATCATATAATTAGTTATGATTTTTAAAAAAATAATATTATAATATGAAAATCATATTGAGATATATTATGAAAAATGATATTATAATGTGACATTTTTTTTTTCATTTATATATGTTTTTACCGGTCCCAATGGTGCTGTTGGTTATGAAAACATTTTTTGAATGGGTAATATGAATTCCATCAGTGTTGGGGCTGTGCCCTGGTGCTGTGACTATTAGATTTGATGCCCAAGCATTGTTGCATCCCTGAATCCTTATATGCATTTGTTGTGCATTTCTGAACCTTAGCTTATCCACTCTCAAGTTGTTGCATTCATCAAAAGTCACAGCCTATATATGCAACAAATTTTCTAAGAAAAATTAAATTGAATAAAATTGAGTATGGAAGTAGAGCATTTAATAAAGCTTACAAAAATGCAAATTTAACTTACGGTTGGCGCTCCTTTGCATGGCTGTGAAATAAAAGGAGAGTAAAGAAATTATGGTCAGTATTTAAAATTTGAATCAAATTAAAATGATAAGAAAAAAAGTATATATAATGATTCATTGATTAAAATTCAAATCACTAATTAAAAATAAAGTAATAATAAATGGTTATTAAGATATACACTATATTAAGAGATCGGGGTCTCTTCAATTTCATTTGTATTTCTATTTTTCTTATACACCCATTTTATTTTTACTTAATTTTTAAAGATTAAAAAAAATATTGAGACCAATTATAAAACTATTTTGAGGAAAGGTCAATTATAAGTTATTTTCTTTATTTGTCAAAAAAAGTTATTTTCTTTATGTTTGTATCAACAAAAATATCCAAATAAATATTTGAAAAGAAAAAAAATAAAGTGTATAATAGTATACGATTTTTGACCAAAAAAAAAGTGTACGATTTTTATTTGTTACCAAAAAGTAAACAAGAAACAAAAAATGAAAACAATATATTTTTCCTTAATTTAGCAAATCCAAAATCAATGCATGGATTAAATGAATGAGTTAATAGGAATTTGAGTTAAAATCATACAAGGCTTTCATTGACTTTGCAAGAATTCTGCCACCATTTTTTTCCATTTCCATTAATGGTACCACCACCATCAACTATGAGATCTGTGACATTCTCAAACTTGATCCAAAGCTTTCTATCTGTTCCATATGCTGAAATTTTAGGCCATGCTTTGATTGTTCCATAGATCTAACATAATGAAACAGTGATTAAACACAAAAACGTTACAATGAGTTTTATATATTTAAGTGGACAATGAGGGTTATAATTATAAATCAATTTAATTTTCCCCTAAACGTTGCTATAGTGAATGTAGTATATTTACCTTGAATGCAGTATTGGGTTGGCATGGCCCTGAAAATGTTATAGGCTTTAGATGATAGACACTTCGTTTAGGTACCACAAGAACCTTCCCATTAGAACATGCCTCATTCCATGCCATTTCAAATGCCTAAAGTGCAAAAATGAGAAAATTGAGAACACTATTTAAATGGAAACAAATATCAAATACACGGTTTTACAATTGGACCAATCATAACGTGATTAGTGATCAGAACAAGGCGACTAAACCTTGATCACATAAATATTTTAAATGAATTTGAATCTCACTCTACAAAACTAACTCATAAGATGAGGCCCAAACACATATAAGCATTGCACAACTCAGGAATCATGAAAATGTGAGATTCAAATACAACTTCAATAAAATATACCTCACATTGTTTTTGCTAAATTACCTTATTGTCAACTTGTCCATCATTAGATTTGGCTCCATAGTCGTCAACATTAACCGTGTTTTGAGATTGCGAAGGCGCGATAGATGGATGATGAGCCCTTGCCATGAAACTAAATTGTTCATGTTTTGGTTTCACCAACCTCTCATTGTAAGGTTGATGATTTGTTAAATAATGCCTTTCTTCTAAGTAAGAGCCAAAACACAAGCCAAATGAGGCTAAAATGGTGAAAAGTGAAAGAATTAAGCTTTGTGAATACATCATTCCTATGTTACTTTGTAGGAAAACAATAGGCTCAATTAATTGAAACAATGAGAAAGTTGTAACTATGATGATTGAGATATTTGAAGTAAATGACAAAGGAAGAGGTATCATATATTTATAGGAAAGTTTGGAGCTTGGTTTCAAGAGAGAGAAAATGAGAATTGAATAGGAAAGAGAGAGAGAATTGATTGTAGAATAAAAGCCAAGTTTCCTTAGGATTGAGATGCTAGAGACTTGGACGAAAAACTAATGATGGGGTGTTACCAGAATTTGGAAAAAAATCAAAATGGGGTTAGTTAATTTCTGGTGCTAACTATGTATGTGCTTGTTTACCAACAAGCCAAGCATTTTATGAAGTTGAACATTGCTATTTGTTCATGTGTCTACCAATTGACTAAAGGACCGTTTTTGTACCTCAACATGCGTATGCAGTATTTGTACTATTACTTCATTAAATCAATTTTGTATAACTGTTATCGAACAAAACTCAAGGGTATCAAATAACTTCTATTTTTCATTTCCCTAAAAAAAAAACTACTATTTTTCATTAGTTTTATAATTTTATGTTGAATAACTATTACGTCATTATTTTTTACGTGGATATACCTCAGTTGGTAGAGATAAAAGAGATGAAGTTCAAATCTCAAATTCTCCACTTATATACCGTAAGAGATGAAATTATGGTCTTAAACTACTTGACAAAAAAACTACCACATCATTATTACATATACTTTTATAAAGTCGTTGACTTCAAATGATTAATGAATTTAAATTGTTCTAAAAAATTCGAATTTCGTCGGAGTTTACTAATTTTTCAACTAGACCCCAACCTATTAATCGTCTTTAATGAGAAATCGGATGATTAAGACTGAAAAATTATTACATATACTTTTTTGTGTGCGTAGAAAACTAAAATTCATTCCCGTACATTACATATACTATAGAGTATTCTTTAAAAAAAAAAAAAAACTATAGAGTATAAATTTAAGATTTGGCTCCTATAATATTAATATTTGTATAAAGGTTACCCCATTTTCTTAACGGATGTTTTGCTTTTCAAGTTAGAAAAAGGATGTGAAGGCCGAATTTGGTAACATTGAATAATTCATTTATAAACAATTAAATTGGACAAAACGGAATTATATAAAATCTGGTTTCTATTTAAGGTAACGACATATTCAAAGGGGTTCAGTTATTTATTTCCCCAGCATACATATAGTCAAAGTTTGGATATATAATCAGGTCAATGGGTTTTTTTAGGGGAAATCAGGTTAATGACTTTTCCTATAAAAAAAAAACCTCTAAAAAACCTTAAAATGTTGTATCATATCACATTTATTACGAGAATGTTAAAAGTGAATAGTTCAAATTCACGATTCTTCTCATAAAAATTGGATGTATGTGCTGACGTAAGTTTGGTTCAATTGATAAAGACATTGTATTATATATGTATGGTTTAGATTAGAGTTCGAATTTCACAATCCTCACTTACTCATCTTGAGAGGTGAATTTCAATCAATGATTCTTCTCATACATGCTAACATACATCTAAAACATGTTAAACATACATATCATACATGCACTAACTAAACATACATTTCATGCTTCACATACATAAAATAAATTAGGTAGTATGATTATGATCTCCTAACGCGTAAGAATTAAATAAACTACTTTATTATAAATCTTCGACCACGAACAAACTTCAGAAGTTTCTTCATTGGAATCATCTATTGGCGTCGTTCTCTCTCCCGCTTGAGCAATTACATTATTTAACACTTAAATAAAATAATTAAAATAAAGCACGACTCGCAGGTCGTATTTAAATAAAAATAAATAACGACACGCATGTCGTATTTAAATAAAATAAATTATGACACACAAGTCATATTTAATTAAATGAATAAACGCCAAAATAAACTAAGGTCATAACCATATACCTTAAACTTAATGATAAATAATAATGACTATTTATTATTATTATTAAAAAAATTTAGAGTCAATCAAGATTTGGAAATAATATTTTGACCGAGATAAGTACCTTATAAAATTGATTCATATATATATATATATATATATATATATATATATATATGTTGAAACTATTTTCAAAGACAATCAGGTCATAAATAAAATTAAAATATGCAAATTTTAGGACCAACTTTAAAAGATCATATCCGACATTGAAACTCTTTCAAAATCATGATTCTTTTAAATTAGAAACAAATTATGTTAAAATCGTGCAAATCTTTGAAATAAATTCAAATATCATATATGACATTGAAACTATTTCAAATCATGATATTTTAAATTTACTATCAAATAAGGATCGTTTACTACCATTTCAAACAACTTTTGAAAAACAATCCAAAAAATGAGAATTTTTATTTATTTAATTATAGTAATATTGACTCTCAATAATTATTATAATTAAATCTGCTTTATTTAGGCAATCAATTTGTTTCCAAAACAAATTATGGTGCTAATATTATGCAAATATTTTACTACCGAATTCAAAAGATCATATCTAATATTGAAACTTTTCAAAATCATGATCCTTTTAAATTGGAAATAAATTAAACTAAAGATATGACAATCTTTAATTACCAAATTCAAAAGATCATATCTGATATTAAAACCATTTCAAAATCATCATCTTTTAAATTTACTACCTTTTTCCAATTGAATAAATTAATTAAACGTTATGATTGATCACACTACGCAGGTCACACTACATCAATAGTTTTAAGGATTGTTTGTTTAGCATGAACAATCAGATCTTTGATGCTTCACCAGATTCGGATATCGAAGCTCAATCTCACGAATTGTTCAAATTCACAACAATCTTTTGAAAACAATTGATCGA
This sequence comes from Medicago ruthenica, assembly GCA_018208015.1. Lineage (NCBI taxonomy): Eukaryota > Viridiplantae > Streptophyta > Magnoliopsida > Fabales > Fabaceae > Medicago > Medicago ruthenica. The sequence continues at coordinate 6,729,537 of CM031373.1, forward strand.
ATGATACAACCATAATAATACAACTCTTGTATAGTTAGGTAACCTAATACGACGATCAAACATAAATAGTTTTAACAATTGTTTGTTCAGTATGACAACCGAATCTTTGATCTTTCACCAGAATTGGATATCGAAGCTCAATCTCACGAATTGTCTACAAATTCACAATTAATTATATAAAACATATTGAACGAATGATACAATCAAAATATCCCATATACTGATGTCGTATCTAAATCATATATCTGATATCGATCGATCAATTTTAATTAATTCTTATTTAAAATAATAAAATATTAACACTTAATATTATTATCATTATTATCGGATTTACATAGCAAAACTTATTTATCATTAAATTATTTTAAGATTGACATAAATATGAATCAAATTCACAAAGTGGTTAAGGAATATGCCAAGAATCATTCACATGCCTATATGTACCATGAATTGATTTTGTTTTTCTTTTATTTTTATTCTTTTGAATCAAATTCAATTAAAGAATGATATCAATAACCTGTCTAAAGCAATTTGTGATTTTGACAAGTAATTACGGAAATAATTTTAAGCTAATTCAAATTGTAGACGTGAGCATGATGATAAATCACGATTTTGGCTCTCGAAATTTTTATTTTTGCAACGGATCCAAAACAAAGCAAAATTATCGAGGTATTGGTTAAACTTTGAAACAAAACTCAAAGAACATATATCGTATATATGGACTGACCAAACACGTAATTGAATCATATTCAACAATCGATAAACTTTTATGCCAGATCGTAGAATCATGTTTAGAACAGTAGATTTGAATTCAATGATTCAATCAAAACCATACCTCTGATACCACTGAAGGGATTTAAAGAGTGGTTTTTCAAAATTTTATCCTCTTAGCGGACAAAATCTATTGAAACGGATCTTGATTAAATCATTAATCATAAATCAAACACATATACTTAAACACTTTAAGGAACCTTTGTAGCAGAATTGTTTCAGATCACTAGCAAAGCAACGTTGCGATGCCTCTATTCAGTCCACACGAACAGAACTTCTCCGATGACCGGTGCTAGCCAATTCCAACGGAAGATTCAGAGCGAACAGGTTTAGAGAGCGACGACTAGGGTTTCACAACTTTTGTGAATTAGGTTAAGCGTTTCGAAAAGTCAGTATGGTTCTATTTATAGAACCACTTTTGTGGTCAACAAGTCAAGCACTTAAAATACAACATACCTTACGGTGCATCATATTTCACTTAAACACACCGTTTCTTACGGTGCACCATATATCACTTAAACACACCACACCATACGGTGAACCGCATTTCTCTATTTTTTATAAATTAAATAATAAGTCATACTTAATTATTTAATTACTAATAAGTCCTACTTATTATTATATAAATAAGTCTTACTTATTTATTTCTCTCATCTATCTGTCTTTTGTGTGTGACCCCTATAGGTTCCTGTAACGTTGGTCATAATATTAAATCATATATTTAATATTAGAAACAGTGAGCGGTATCTAGCAACACATCACTGCTACTCAAGTGACGAGAATGTCATATAATCTGACGAAACCTTTCTGTGATAATGATCATGTGTATAATTACCCCTTTGCCCTCATGTCTATATTGAACACAAGGCATAGACCGTGTCATCCTTGTCTAGTTCAATATTGGGCCCATAGACATTTCTCCGGTTATGTAGGAGGAGCAAATTCCATCTAGGTCACTCATGTCCCTTAGCATGATTCATGGAGTACCCATCAACCAACTTTATAGTCATCCTATTACAGACAACGTTTGAATGGTGATAAAGCACTCGACTCCTACATCTAGGGTACATAGTGGTTTCAGGTCAAAGGGTGGAATACACCACTATCACTATGAGAATATCTTATGACACTTTTCATAACTTTTACTATGTAGTATTCTCATGGCGGGTCAATCCAGTATAAATATTACTCCTAATATTTATACCTATGTGAAGACTTGATAACTCTTTATCTGTGATCCATGAGATGTGATCATCAGTCTACCCACATAATAGTCTCTATGCTTTAATGTTATCCCATTTCACAATAAAGCTTGACTACGGATACTTTAAGAATAATGTCCTTTCGTTTAATGTGTCTCACGATTAAGTCATACTTAATTCTCCATTAAACGGACTAATTATTCTAGGGAATTTATTATTTTGAAACTAAACAAAAGAATAAATAAATGCTCTATATATATATATATATATCAAAGTCTGATAAGTGCCAGAAATTAGTTATAAAGTGTATTTATTTTAGGCACTTTTCTTACTTGTTTTACAAGTTATCTTGGTAAAAGCTCTGAAAGAAAGGATAATTAACATTTCATGTTTTTTAGACCTAATCCCAACTATTTTTGTAGGTATATGCTATTTCCTTGGACTTAAAGGTCAAGAATGAAAGAAAATCAAATCAAAGACTTCGCAGAGCGAAGTCTAGGCGAAGTCCAAGCGAAGTCAAGTCAGTAGGTTCTGAAGTAAGGCGGTCTGGACTGTTCAAGGCTGAGGTGGCAGAAACCTAGTGGTGAAGAAAGGACTTCGCAAAGCGAACTATGACTTCGCAGAGCAAAGTCTTTAATATCAGAACACCTATAAATAGGTTCAAAAGTTGAATTTTAAGAAGTTGATATATTTTTAGATAGAAAATAGGATAAAAGTGTTGTTCTTCCAGGAGCAAGAGGGATTGAGTGTGGATTAACTAAGAATCTTTGGGAAATCAAGACTTTCCACTTTTGTATTGTTGTCATGACAATGACCAACTAACTTTCCTTTGTTGGAATTGGAGGTACTTAATATAGCTTAGATGTAATCTTTTGATCTTTCAATTATATGATTGTAGCACCTTATGTGATATTGAGTTTATTCTTGCTATTCATTCTTATGCTTGATTTAAATGTTATTGAAAAATACTTTTGAATCTAGGTTTAGAATAATCTTCTATCAAAATAAGAAATTCTAGACATGGAATTGTCTTTTGATAATCACATAAAGTATCGGAACGTAATGCTATCAGATTGTTTTATGTTAAATCTGAAAAATTGTTTTAACTGTATGAAAGCACAGAAATGATCAAGGTATTCTTTTTGAAATTGAGAAGAACCACTTGACCACAAAAAGCCTACCCAGTGAGAAAGTGAGTATTTGATAACCCCATTTGAGCCTAATGAATCAGAATCCTTAACTATGAACTGTCAATATTCATAAGCACAATGCTTAATGAATTTGCCCAAGTTTTTTAAAATTCAGTTCATAGTTAAATCACTATTGGATTCTGATATTTTCACCTTCATTTTCAACCCTAAACCATCATGTATTTAAGTCCCTTGCTTGATGATAAGGGAACATTCAATTAGGGTATTATTTTGTATAAGTTCGGGAGAAAAGGGAGGTATTACATTTATGTCAAGTAATGGTGAAATTTGAAAAATTGATCTTGACAACAAAAGAAAAGCAACCAAGAAAAAGAAAAGAAAAAAGAAAAATACAATAAATAGAAAAAGTTGTCAAGATCAAAGTACTACTTGTATATCACCAAGGGTTGATAAAGAGAATTTGGAGGAAGGGAGTTCTCTATTTGTTTTGTGTAAATAGAAAGAATGTTCCTCTATGCTTGGCCAATTGAATTTAATTTTCCCACATATGACATTTCTTTCGAAACCAAGCCAAATTACAACCCTCAAAGACCTTTTGATCTATGATTTTGTGCTTTTTGAGATGATAATTGGATGGACACATAACTAAATCAGGATGTTAGCAGATTTACGGGATGTGTGTTCAAAACCCTCACAACATGATTTCAATTTGTTTCATTTACTTTCAAAAAAGTGTGTTAGGTGCGGTCCACTTATAACTGTGTTCATGACTTGAAATGTGTGATATAAATTTTGTGTTTAGGATTATTTCACATTCATAGTGTAATCTTAGATTAATGGGAACATCAGAATTGCCCGTGCAAATCTCAAATGAATCATGCAATCTGAAATTTTGTTTAAATCTCTGCCTTTGCTGTTTTGCGTCGTACCTGTTGTTTAAAGCTTAATTTTTTATTTGTAAAGTCCTTTGTTTGAGGACAAACAAAGATTTAAGTTGGGGAGTGTGATAAATGCCAGAAACTAGTTATAAAGCATATTTATTTTAGGCGCTTTTCTTACTTGTTTTACAAGTTATGTTGGTAAAAGCTCTGAAAGAAAGGATAATTAACATTTCATGCTTTTTAAACCTAATCCCAACTATTTTTGTAGGTATATGCTATTTCCTTGGACTTAAAGGTCAAGAATGAAAGAAAATCAAATCAAAGACTTCGCAGAGCAAAGACTAGGTGAAGTCCAGGCAAAATCAAGTCAGTAGGTTCTGAAGATCAAGCAAACAGAGTATGAGCTTCGCAGAGCAAAGTAGTATGTCGCATAGCGAAGTAAGGCGGTCTGGATTGTTGAAGGTTGAGGTGGCAGAAACCTAGTGGTGAAGAAAGGACTTCGTAGAGCAAAGTCATTAATATCAGAACACCTATAAATAGGTTCAAAAGCTGAATTTTAAGAAGTTGATATATTTTTAGATAGAAAATAGGGATAAAAGTGTTGTTCTTCCAGGAGCAAGAGGGATTGAGTGTGGATTAACTAAGAATCTTTGGGAAATCAAGACTTAGCTTTGGATCTTCATCTTTCTTTCATCTTTTGTATTGTTGTCATGACAATGACCAACTAACTTTCCTTTGTTGGAATTGGAGGTACTTAATATAACTTAGATGTAATCTTTTGATCTTTCAATTATATGATTGTAGCACCTTATGTGATATTGAGTTTATTCTTGCTATTCATTCTTATGCTTGATTTAAATGTTATTGAAAAATACTTTTGAATCTAGGTTTAGAATAATCTTCTATCAAAATAAGAAATTCTAGACATGGAATTGTCTTTTGATAATCACATAAAGTATCGGAACGTAATGCTATCAGATCGTTTAATAGATTGAGAAATCGTCGATTAAATGATACGATCGATCTCACGACGTCATTTAGACATGAATGATGTTGTCTAGTGATACGTGATAATTTCGCTAAAAAGCTAGAATCCATATACATGATCATTAGAATATACTCGATGCTCGATTAACGAACTCCGATTGCAACGCTTTTACGCCCTATTACTCGTCGTTTTTATTACCGCTTTAAAAGTCGAATAGTTTTATAGAAAAACAATTTATAAACCCTAACTTAAAATTATAACAATTGCTGAATGGCTTACGATATCACACTAGTCTCTGTGGAAACGATATAAAAATACTCACTTTTGTCTGTACAAAAAAATGGCGCCGTTGCCGGGGACTGGTGTTTAGATATTTTAAGCATCGCAACAATTTGTATTGTTTTGAGCATCTGTATATATCTTGTGAATATTCTTCGTTTCTTTTGTACATTGTAAAATTTTGTTTGCATTAACCCTCTTTGTTATACAAAGAAAAATTTATTGTTAGTTACACTAGTTTCAGATTCTCCACGTAAACGAAATCATGGCCGATCATGATTATTTCAACTTCTATACTCCATTCGAGTATGAATCTTATCAACAGTATCAACAATATCCTTCTGAAGATGAACAAATGTCAACAATGGAAAATATTTTGAAAGTGTTCATACAACAATCCATGATAAACACGCAAAATACCAACCAAAGATTGAAGAATTTATCAAGCCATTTGGAGATTTTGCAAGTTCAATTAGATTTTCCACCAAAAATCATGGATGTTCAAACCAACAATCAATCCACTCATGAATTCAGAGAGGTTGTTGAAGAAGATGTTGATGAAATTGAGGAAGAGATAATGTTTGAAGGATGTGGTATAATGAAAATAGTGGAAGAAATAGAGATACCACACGAAGTAGAATTTCCTCAAGAAAGGTCATATACTGAAGAGGCCGAAACTGTTGATAATGAAGAAGTGATGGCTTCAGAGAAAAAGGAATGGATACTTAACAAGGAAGAATTATATGAAAAGAAGGGGATGAAAGTGAGCATGGCAGAAATAGACAATGAAATAAACCACATATGTTCCTTGTTCAGCAAACAAAAGTTCGGGAGGATATGAACTCCACATCAGCTCTATTTCAAGTTCATGGAATTCCTCCCAAAGCAAAGGAATACAAAGGAGGATGTGTTGTCTGTATCATTTCGGCCACCTTAACGAAATAGGCGTCGAACTAACGACGTAAAACAAGCGCTTGTTGGGAGGCAACCCAATTTTGTAAGTATTTATGCTTTATTAATGCTTTTTAGAAACCATAGGTGAAGCTAATAGTGACAAATATGTTGAAAACTTGCAATTTTGAAAATAGCAAAACCTGTCAAGTTCGCAGAGCAAAGTTTTACTTCGCACAGCGACAATTACTGATAGCTTCGCAGAGCAAAGTAACTGCGCAGAGCGAAGTTTTCGAATTCTGTCAGGTACAGTTTTCAAAGCCACTAACCCTTCATTTACTCACATTCAACTACTCCCACCCACTTCACTGCCAAAACCGTTTCAAACCCCAAAAACAGTTTCTCTCTCTAAAACCTTATCCTTCTCCTCCAAAACAACCCTAAAAATATTTTTTTTCACATGCTGATTTACACAAATCCTTCCATTCTCCATTAACATTGTGTCAGTAGCTTGAAATTCTTTCCATTTTCGCAAGCACACAAGGTATGATTTATGGGTTTTCTCTTTTCTCATTTCTTCTTCAAAATGGTAGGATTGCATGTGACTTAGGGTTTAGGTTTTAAACTTCCAATTTAGGGTTAATTTTTGTGTTAAATTTCGTTTCATGTTAAATATTCAATGTTGGGTAGATGAAATAGAATCATAAGCATACAATTTCATGAAAAAAATTCGATTTTACTCACTTTCTTTTGAAAAATATCCATTTGTAAATTTTGAAATTAACGGGTTTGTTAAGTGATTTTATGCCTTTTATGATTCTAAATCATCTATGTGAACACCCATAATGTTTAAAATGAAACAGAACCAAAAATCTCAAGGTTTAGGGTTAGATTCTGAGAAAATTTTTGTGTTCTGGGTTAGTTCGCAGAGCAAAGTTCTTGGTCGCAGTGCGACCATTGTTCTGGAAAACCCAAAATCCTTTGTTCAACTTTGCTCTGCAACCTCAATTTCGTAGAGCGACCTTGACAGTGCAAAATTTTTATTTTTCATGCTTCTTTTCAATTCAATTTGTTTATTTCAATCTTACCTAATGTTATTATATATATGTTTGCTGTATTATTTTCTTTTGTTGTAGATGGCACCAAAAGCAGCTGGAAAGCGACCGCGAGTGGAAACCGGTTCGTCTAGTGCAAGGCCACAAGGGGCCTATGACGCGTCTCGATTCCTGAGCGTCTGCAACCAGCAGAGGTACACAGACCTACTCAAAAGGACATTCTGGGTCGAGAGGCAATTTATCATCAATGAGAATGACACATACAGGGAGATTGCTCACTTGATCAATTCCCGAAATTGGGGAATTTTGGCAAACCCTCCCCTCAACCTCAACTATGACATAATAAGGGAGTTTTACGCCAATGTCATCCCTGCTGACCCTGAGGAGGAGTTCACCTATCAGACTATGGTTCGCGGCCGTGTCATTTGATTCGACCGCGAAACCATCAATAATTACCTCAAGAACCCCCTACAGCTGGATATAGATGAGTTGTGTGCCTTCCATAGGCACCAAAATAGAGGAAACTCGAATCACCCGGAGATTGCCCAAGCCATCTTCCAACCCGGGAAATACTATGAGCTCAACACCTCAGGCCAACCAACCAAAGCCATCAAAAACAATCTCACCACAACCGCTCAAGTAATATTTCATCTCATTGTCCATAAAATCCGCCCCAAGAGCCACACCTCCTCCACTACACTAGATGTCACCCCTTTGCTTTACTACATCCTCACCAACAAACAAGTGGATGTCGCAAGGGTGATTGCACATGAGCTGAGAATAGTGGTGGAGAGTGGGATTAAGCCACCAGCTAAGAAAATGTGCCATCTTGCATTCCCGGGCCTAATTATGGGCCTCTGCCGGGATGCACGCATAGTGATCCCTCCCCTGATCCATGAAATGATTAAAAATCCTATCACGGATGATTATATTGGGAGGCACTGCACAGAAAAGAGAGCACCCAGAGCACAACAACCACCTCCCCAAGCCCAACCTACACCACATGGCCCACAGTTTTCAGCATGGGACCCGAGAGACAGAGCTGCATGCACATACACATGGGATGCATTGGAAGCAAACAACATAGGTCAGCTCGGAATACAGGAGTCTTTGTATAAATTGCAGCTGCAGTGGGGACTTCCATTAGATCCTGCTCATCATTTGATGATTCTAGAGGCTTTTCGGTCATATGTTGCATATCCTGAGGATAATCCTTTTTACTCGGAGGGAGGTGGCAGTAGTGCAGCTGCTGGAGGACATGAAGATGATGATGATGGTGATGGAAGTGAAGACACCTAGGATGACGATACTCGCACTCCATGAGTCACTTCCTTTTAAAGCTTTTGCTGAATAATTTTTTATGTTTTCTTTGTACTTTTTGAGACAATTATGTTGTTTAATGCTATTTGTATTAGTACTCTTTTATTATTTGGCTTTTGATTCATAATTATGGTGACTGTTATTTATATGAATATGCTTTTATGTTCAAATATTCTTCTTTAGCCATGGATCATTAGTAAAAACAAAAGCTTCTCAAATGCTGATTGATCCAAAGCTGAATGATTCAGCAACAGATGTATGGTAATGATAGAAATTGATTAATTTTCTCAAAGCCAAGGTATGTGTTTCCTGTTTTTCTAGGATTAAACTTGAAACGTGAATATGTACTTTGTACAAAGGTTATACCATACAGTTTTCTTCATTAAAATGTTTATTCTGTGAACCGCTTAGAACAAACCTAAATGTGGGGAATCCTCAAGTACTATACATATATGCAGGAGACCTGTATTTTTTGTCTAACTCGATTGTTTTATGTTAAATCTGAAAAATTGTTTTAACTGTATGAAAGCACAGAAATGATCAAGGTATTCTTTTTGAAATTGAGAAGAACCACTTGACCACAAAAAGCCTACCCAGTGAGAAAGTGAGTATTTGATAACCCCATTTGAGCCTAATGAATCAGAATCCTTAACTATGAACTGTCAATATTCATAAGCACAATGCTTAATGAATTTGCCCAAGTTTTTTAAAATTCAGTTCATAGTTAAATCACTATTGGATTCTGATATTTTCACCTTCATTTTCAACCCTAAACCATCATGTATTTAAGTCCCTTGCTTGATGATAAGGGAACATTCAATTAGGGTATTATTTTGTATAAGTTCGGGAGAAAAGGGAGGTATTACATTTATGTCAAGTAATGGTGAAATTTGAAAAATTGATCTTGACAACAAAAGAAAAGCAACCAAGAAAAAGAAAAGAAAAAAGAAAAATACAATAAATAGAAAAAGTTGTCAAGATCAAAGTACTACTTGTATATCACCAAGGGTTGATAAAGAGAATTTGGAGGAAGGGAGTTCTCTATTTGTTTTGTGTAAATAGAAAGAATGTTCCTCTATGCTTGGCCAATTGAATTTAATTTTCCCACATATGACATTTCTTTCGAAACCAAGCCAAATTACAACCCTCAAAGACCTTTTGATCTATGATTTTGTGCTTTTTGAGATGATAATTGGATGGACACATAACTAAATCAGGATGTTAGCAGATTTACGGGATGTGTGTTCAAAACCCTCACAACATGATTTCAATTTGTTTCATTTACTTTCAAAAAAGTGTGTTAGGTGCGGTCCACTTATAACTGTGTTCATGACTTGAAATGTGTGATATAAATTTTGTGTTTAGGATTATTTCACATTCATAGTGTAATCTTAGATTAATGGGAACATCAGAATTGCCCGTGCAAATCTCAAATGAATCATGCAATCTGAAATTTTGTTTAAATCTCTGCCTTTGCTGTTTTGCGTCGTACCTGTTGTTTAAAGCTTAATTTTTTATTTGTAAAGTCCTTTGTTTGAGGACAAACAAAGATTTAAGTTGGGGAGTGTGATAAATGCCAGAAACTAGTTATAAAGCATATTTATTTTAGGCGCTTTTCTTACTTGTTTTACAAGTTATCTTGGTAAAAGCTCTGAAAGAAAGGATAATTAACATTTCATGCTTTTTAAACCTAATCCCAACTATTTTTGTAGGTATATGCTATTTCCTTGGACTTAAAGGTCAAGAATGAAAGAAAATCAAATCAAAGACTTCGCAGAGCAAAGACTAGGTGAAGTCCAGGCAAAATCAAGTCAGTAGGTTCTGAAGATCAAGCAAACAGAGTATGAGCTTCGCAGAGCAAAGTAGTATGTCGCATAGCGAAGTAAGGCGGTCTGGATTGTTGAAGGTTGAGGTGGCAGAAACCTAGTGGTGAAGAAAGGACTTCGTAGAGCAAAGTCATTAATATCAGAACACCTATAAATAGGTTCAAAAGCTGAATTTTAAGAAGTTGATATATTTTTAGATAGAAAATAGGGATAAAAGTGTTGTTCTTCCAGGAGCAAGAGGGATTGAGTGTGGATTAACTAAGAATCTTTGGGAAATCAAGACTTAGCTTTGGATCTTCATCTTTCTTTCATCTTTTGTATTGTTGTCATGACAATGACCAACTAACTTTCCTTTGTTGGAATTGGAGGTACTTAATATAACTTAGATGTAATCTTTTGATCTTTCAATTATATGATTGTAGCACCTTATGTGATATTGAGTTTATTCTTGCTATTCATTCTTATGCTTGATTTAAATGTTATTGAAAAATACTTTTGAATCTAGGTTTAGAATAATCTTCTATCAAAATAAGAAATTCTAGACATGGAATTGTCTTTTGATAATCACATAAAGTATCGGAACGTAATGCTATCAGATCGTTTAATAGATTGAGAAATCGTCGATTAAATGATACGATCGATCTCACGACGTCATTTAGACATGAATGATGTTGTCTAGTGATACGTGATAATTTCGCTAAAAAGCTAGAATCCATATACATGATCATTAGAATATACTCGATGCTCGATTAACGAACTCCGATTGCAACGCTTTTACGCCCTATTACTCGTCGTTTTTATTACCGCTTTAAAAGTCGAATAGTTTTATAGAAAAACAATTTATAAACCCTAACTTAAAATTATAACAATTGCTGAATGGCTTACGATATCACACTAGTCTCTGTGGAAACGATATAAAAATACTCACTTTTGTCTGTACAAAAAAATGGCGCCGTTGCCGGGGACTGGTGTTTAGATATTTTAAGCATCGCAACAATTTGTATTGTTTTGAGCATCTGTATATATCTTGTGAATATTCTTCGTTTCTTTTGTACATTGTAAAATTTTGTTTGCATTAACCCTCTTTGTTATACAAAGAAAAATTTATTGTTAGTTACACTAGTTTCAGATTCTCCACGTAAACGAAATCATGGCCGATCATGATTATTTCAACTTCTATACTCCATTCGAGTATGAATCTTATCAACAGTATCAACAATATCCTTCTGAAGATGAACAAATGTCAACAATGGAAAATATTTTGAAAGTGTTCATACAACAATCCATGATAAACACGCAAAATACCAACCAAAGATTGAAGAATTTATCAAGCCATTTGGAGATTTTGCAAGTTCAATTAGATTTTCCACCAAAAATCATGGATGTTCAAACCAACAATCAATCCACTCATGAATTCAGAGAGGTTGTTGAAGAAGATGTTGATGAAATTGAGGAAGAGATAATGTTTGAAGGATGTGGTGTAATGAAAATAGTGGAAGAAATAGAGATACCACACGAAGTAGAATTTCCTCAAGAAAGGTCATATACTGAAGAGGCCGAAACTGTTGATAATGAAGAAGTGATGGCTTCAGAGAAAAAGGAATGGATACTTAACAAGGAAGAATTATATGAAAAGAAGGGGATGAAAGTGAGCATGGCAGAAATAGACAATGAAATAAACCACATATGTTCCTTGTTCAGCAAACAAAAGTTCGGGAGGATATGAACTCCACATCAGCTCTATTTCAAGTTCATGGAATTCCTCCCAAAGCAAAGGAATACAAAGGAGGATGTGTTGTCTGTATCATTTCGGCCACCTTAACGAAATAGGCGTCGAACTAACGACGTAAAACAAGCGCTTGTTGGGAGGCAACCCAATTTTGTAAGTATTTATGCTTTATTAATGCTTTTTAGAAACCATAGGTGAAGCTAATAGTGACAAATATGTTGAAAACTTGCAATTTTGAAAATAGCAAAACCTGTCAAGTTCGCAGAGCAAAGTTTTACTTCGCACAGCGACAATTACTGATAGCTTCGCAGAGCAAAGTAACTGCGCAGAGCGAAGTTTTCGAATTCTGTCAGGTACAGTTTTCAAAGCCACTAACCCTTCATTTACTCACATTCAACTACTCCCACCCACTTCACTGCCAAAACCGTTTCAAACCCCAAAAACAGTTTCTCTCTCTAAAACCTTATCCTTCTCCTCCAAAACAACCCTAAAAATATTTTTTTTTCACATGCTGATTTACACAAATCCTTCCATTCTCCATTAACATTGTGTCAGTAGCTTGAAATTCTTTCCATTTTCGCAAGCACACAAGGTATGATTTATGGGTTTTCTCTTTTCTCATTTCTTCTTCAAAATGGTAGGATTGCATGTGACTTAGGGTTTAGGTTTTAAACTTCCAATTTAGGGTTAATTTTTGTGTTAAATTTCGTTTCATGTTAAATATTCAATGTTGGGTAGATGAAATAGAATCATAAGCATACAATTTCATGAAAAAAATTCGATTTTACTCACTTTCTTTTGAAAAATATCCATTTGTAAATTTTGAAATTAACGGGTTTGTTAAGTGATTTTATGCCTTTTATGATTCTAAATCATCTATGTGAACACCCATAATGTTTAAAATGAAACAGAACCAAAAATCTCAAGGTTTAGGGTTAGATTCTGAGAAAATTTTTGTGTTCTGGGTTAGTTCGCAGAGCAAAGTTCTTGGTCGCAGTGCGACCATTGTTCTGGAAAACCCAAAATCCTTTGTTCAACTTTGCTCTGCAACCTCAATTTCGTAGAGCGACCTTGACAGTGCAAAATTTTTATTTTTCATGCTTCTTTTCAATTCAATTTGTTTATTTCAATCTTACCTAATGTTATTATATATATGTTTGCTGTATTATTTTCTTTTGTTGTAGATGGCACCAAAAGCAGCTGGAAAGCGACCGCGAGTGGAAACCGGTTCGTCTAGTGCAAGGCCACAAGGGGCCTATGACGCGTCTCGATTCCTGAGCGTCTGCAACCAGCAGAGGTACACAGACCTACTCAAAAGGACATTCTGGGTCGAGAGGCAATTTATCATCAATGAGAATGACACATACAGGGAGATTGCTCACTTGATCAATTCCCGAAATTGGGGAATTTTGGCAAACCCTCCCCTCAACCTCAACTATGACATAATAAGGGAGTTTTACGCCAATGTCATCCCTGCTGACCCTGAGGAGGAGTTCACCTATCAGACTATGGTTCGCGGCCGTGTCATTTGATTCGACCGCGAAACCATCAATAATTACCTCAAGAACCCCCTACAGCTGGATATAGATGAGTTGTGTGCCTTCCATAGGCACCAAAATAGAGGAAACTCGAATCACCCGGAGATTGCCCAAGCCATCTTCCAACCCGGGAAATACTATGAGCTCAACACCTCAGGCCAACCAACCAAAGCCATCAAAAACAATCTCACCACAACCGCTCAAGTAATATTTCATCTCATTGTCCATAAAATCCGCCCCAAGAGCCACACCTCCTCCACTACACTAGATGTCACCCCTTTGCTTTACTACATCCTCACCAACAAACAAGTGGATGTCGCAAGGGTGATTGCACATGAGCTGAGAATAGTGGTGGAGAGTGGGATTAAGCCACCAGCTAAGAAAATGTGCCATCTTGCATTCCCGGGCCTAATTATGGGCCTCTGCCGGGATGCACGCATAGTGATCCCTCCCCTGATCCATGAAATGATTAAAAATCCTATCACGGATGATTATATTGGGAGGCACTGCACAGAAAAGAGAGCACCCAGAGCACAACAACCACCTCCCCAAGCCCAACCTACACCACATGGCCCACAGTTTTCAGCATGGGACCCGAGAGACAGAGCTGCATGCACATACACATGGGATGCATTGGAAGCAAACAACATAGGTCAGCTCGAAATACAGGAGTCTTTGTATAAATTGCAGCTGCAGTGGGGACTTCCATTAGATCCTGCTCATCATTTGATGATTCTAGAGGCTTTTCGGTCATATGTTGCATATCCTGAGGATAATCCTTTTTACTCGGAGGGAGGTGGCAGTAGTGCAGCTGCTGGAGGACATGAAGATGATGATGATGGTGATGGAAGTGAAGACACCTAGGATGACGATACTCGCACTCCATGAGTCACTTCCTTTTAAAGCTTTTGCTGAATAATTTTTTATGTTTTCTTTGTACTTTTTGAGACAATTATGTTGTTTAATGCTATTTGTATTAGTACTCTTTTATTATTTGGCTTTTGATTCATAATTATGGTGACTGTTATTTATATGAATATGCTTTTATGTTCAAATATTCTTCTTTAGCCATGGATCATTAGTAAAAACAAAAGCTTCTCAAATGCTGATTGATCCAAAGCTGAATGATTCAGCAACAGATGTATGGTAATGATAGAAATTGATTAATTTTCTCAAAGCCAAGGTATGTGTTTCCTGTTTTTCTAGGATTAAACTTGAAACGTGAATATGTACTTTGTACAAAGGTTATACCATACAGTTTTCTTCATTAAAATGTTTATTCTGTGAACCGCTTAGAACAAACCTAAATGTGGGGAATCCTCAAGTACTATACATATATGCAGGAGACCTGTATTTTTTGTCTAACTCGATTGTTTTATGTTAAATCTGAAAAATTGTTTTAACTGTATGAAAGCACAGAAATGATCAAGGTATTCTTTTTGAAATTGAGAAGAACCACTTGACCACAAAAAGCCTACCCAGTGAGAAAGTGAGTATTTGATAACCCCATTTGAGCCTAATGAATCAGAATCCTTAACTATGAACTGTCAATATTCATAAGCACAATGCTTAATGAATTTGCCCAAGTTTTTTAAAATTCAGTTCATAGTTAAATCACTATTGGATTCTGATATTTTCACCTTCATTTTCAACCCTAAACCATCATGTATTTAAGTCCCTTGCTTGATGATAAGGGAACATTCAATTAGGGTATTATTTTGTATAAGTTCGGGAGAAAAGGGAGGTATTACATTTATGTCAAGTAATGGTGAAATTTGAAAAATTGATCTTGACAACAAAAGAAAAGCAACCAAGAAAAAGAAAAGAAAAAAGAAAAATACAATAAATAGAAAAAGTTGTCAAGATCAAAGTACTACTTGTATATCACCAAGGGTTGATAAAGAGAATTTGGAGGAAGGGAGTTCTCTATTTGTTTTGTGTAAATAGAAAGAATGTTCCTCTATGCTTGGCCAATTGAATTTAATTTTCCCACATATGACATTTCTTTCGAAACCAAGCCAAATTACAACCCTCAAAGACCTTTTGATCTATGATTTTGTGCTTTTTGAGATGATAATTGGATGGACACATAACTAAATCAGGATGTTAGCAGATTTACGGGATGTGTGTTCAAAACCCTCACAACATGATTTCAATTTGTTTCATTTACTTTCAAAAAAGTGTGTTAGGTGCGGTCCACTTATAACTGTGTTCATGACTTGAAATGTGTGATATAAATTTTGTGTTTAGGATTATTTCACATTCATAGTGTAATCTTAGATTAATGGGAACATCAGAATTGCCCGTGCAAATCTCAAATGAATCATGCAATCTGAAATTTTGTTTAAATCTCTGCCTTTGCTGTTTTGCGTCGTACCTGTTGTTTAAAGCTTAATTTTTTATTTGTAAAGTCCTTTGTTTGAGGACAAACAAAGATTTAAGTTGGGGAGTGTGATAAATGCCAGAAACTAGTTATAAAGCATATTTATTTTAGGCGCTTTTCTTACTTGTTTTACAAGTTATCTTGGTAAAAGCTCTGAAAGAAAGGATAATTAACATTTCATGCTTTTTAAACCTAATCCCAACTATTTTTGTAGGTATATGCTATTTCCTTGGACTTAAAGGTCAAGAATGAAAGAAAATCAAATCAAAGACTTCGCAGAGCAAAGACTAGGTGAAGTCCAGGCAAAATCAAGTCAGTAGGTTCTGAAGATCAAGCAAACAGAGTATGAGCTTCGCAGAGCAAAGTAGTATGTCGCATAGCGAAGTAAGGCGGTCTGGATTGTTGAAGGTTGAGGTGGCAGAAACCTAGTGGTGAAGAAAGGACTTCGTAGAGCAAAGTCATTAATATCAGAACACCTATAAATAGGTTCAAAAGCTGAATTTTAAGAAGTTGATATATTTTTAGATAGAAAATAGGGATAAAAGTGTTGTTCTTCCAGGAGCAAGAGGGATTGAGTGTGGATTAACTAAGAATCTTTGGGAAATCAAGACTTAGCTTTGGATCTTCATCTTTCTTTCATCTTTTGTATTGTTGTCATGACAATGACCAACTAACTTTCCTTTGTTGGAATTGGAGGTACTTAATATAACTTAGATGTAATCTTTTGATCTTTCAATTATATGATTGTAGCACCTTATGTGATATTGAGTTTATTCTTGCTATTCATTCTTATGCTTGATTTAAATGTTATTGAAAAATACTTTTGAATCTAGGTTTAGAATAATCTTCTATCAAAATAAGAAATTCTAGACATGGAATTGTCTTTTGATAATCACATAAAGTATCGGAACGTAATGCTATCAGATCGTTTAATAGATTGAGAAATCGTCGATTAAATGATACGATCGATCTCACGACGTCATTTAGACATGAATGATGTTGTCTAGTGATACGTGATAATTTCGCTAAAAAGCTAGAATCCATATACATGATCATTAGAATATACTCGATGCTCGATTAACGAACTCCGATTGCAACGCTTTTACGCCCTATTACTCGTCGTTTTTATTACCGCTTTAAAAGTCGAATAGTTTTATAGAAAAACAATTTATAAACCCTAACTTAAAATTATAACAATTGCTGAATGGCTTACGATATCACACTAGTCTCTGTGGAAACGATATAAAAATACTCACTTTTGTCTGTACAAAAAAATGGCGCCGTTGCCGGGGACTGGTGTTTAGATATTTTAAGCATCGCAACAATTTGTATTGTTTTGAGCATCTGTATATATCTTGTGAATATTCTTCGTTTCTTTTGTACATTGTAAAATTTTGTTTGCATTAACCCTCTTTGTTATACAAAGAAAAATTTATTGTTAGTTACACTAGTTTCAGATTCTCCACGTAAACGAAATCATGGCCGATCATGATTATTTCAACTTCTATACTCCATTCGAGTATGAATCTTATCAACAGTATCAACAATATCCTTCTGAAGATGAACAAATGTCAACAATGGAAAATATTTTGAAAGTGTTCATACAACAATCCATGATAAACACGCAAAATACCAACCAAAGATTGAAGAATTTATCAAGCCATTTGGAGATTTTGCAAGTTCAATTAGATTTTCCACCAAAAATCATGGATGTTCAAACCAACAATCAATCCACTCATGAATTCAGAGAGGTTGTTGAAGAAGATGTTGATGAAATTGAGGAAGAGATAATGTTTGAAGGATGTGGTGTAATGAAAATAGTGGAAGAAATAGAGATACCACACGAAGTAGAATTTCCTCAAGAAAGGTCATATACTGAAGAGGCCGAAACTGTTGATAATGAAGAAGTGATGGCTTCAGAGAAAAAGGAATGGATACTTAACAAGGAAGAATTATATGAAAAGAAGGGGATGAAAGTGAGCATGGCAGAAATAGACAATGAAATAAACCACATATGTTCCTTGTTCAGCAAACAAAAGTTCGGGAGGATATGAACTCCACATCAGCTCTATTTCAAGTTCATGGAATTCCTCCCAAAGCAAAGGAATACAAAGGAGGATGTGTTGTCTGTATCATTTCGGCCACCTTAACGAAATAGGCGTCGAACTAACGACGTAAAACAAGCGCTTGTTGGGAGGCAACCCAATTTTGTAAGTATTTATGCTTTATTAATGCTTTTTAGAAACCATAGGTGAAGCTAATAGTGACAAATATGTTGAAAACTTGCAATTTTGAAAATAGCAAAACCTGTCAAGTTCGCAGAGCAAAGTTTTACTTCGCACAGCGACAATTACTGATAGCTTCGCAGAGCAAAGTAACTGCGCAGAGCGAAGTTTTCGAATTCTGTCAGGTACAGTTTTCAAAGCCACTAACCCTTCATTTACTCACATTCAACTACTCCCACCCACTTCACTGCCAAAACCGTTTCAAACCCCAAAAACAGTTTCTCTCTCTAAAACCTTATCCTTCTCCTCCAAAACAACCCTAAAAATATTTTTTTTTCACATGCTGATTTACACAAATCCTTCCATTCTCCATTAACATTGTGTCAGTAGCTTGAAATTCTTTCCATTTTCGCAAGCACACAAGGTATGATTTATGGGTTTTCTCTTTTCTCATTTCTTCTTCAAAATGGTAGGATTGCATGTGACTTAGGGTTTAGGTTTTAAACTTCCAATTTAGGGTTAATTTTTGTGTTAAATTTCGTTTCATGTTAAATATTCAATGTTGGGTAGATGAAATAGAATCATAAGCATACAATTTCATGAAAAAAATTCGATTTTACTCACTTTCTTTTGAAAAATATCCATTTGTAAATTTTGAAATTAACGGGTTTGTTAAGTGATTTTATGCCTTTTATGATTCTAAATCATCTATGTGAACACCCATAATGTTTAAAATGAAACAGAACCAAAAATCTCAAGGTTTAGGGTTAGATTCTGAGAAAATTTTTGTGTTCTGGGTTAGTTCGCAGAGCAAAGTTCTTGGTCGCAGTGCGACCATTGTTCTGGAAAACCCAAAATCCTTTGTTCAACTTTGCTCTGCAACCTCAATTTCGTAGAGCGACCTTGACAGTGCAAAATTTTTATTTTTCATGCTTCTTTTCAATTCAATTTGTTTATTTCAATCTTACCTAATGTTATTATATATATGTTTGCTGTATTATTTTCTTTTGTTGTAGATGGCACCAAAAGCAGCTGGAAAGCGACCGCGAGTGGAAACCGGTTCGTCTAGTGCAAGGCCACAAGGGGCCTATGACGCGTCTCGATTCCTGAGCGTCTGCAACCAGCAGAGGTACACAGACCTACTCAAAAGGACATTCTGGGTCGAGAGGCAATTTATCATCAATGAGAATGACACATACAGGGAGATTGCTCACTTGATCAATTCCCGAAATTGGGGAATTTTGGCAAACCCTCCCCTCAACCTCAACTATGACATAATAAGGGAGTTTTACGCCAATGTCATCCCTGCTGACCCTGAGGAGGAGTTCACCTATCAGACTATGGTTCACGGCCGTGTCATTTGATTCGACCGCGAAACCATCAATAATTACCTCAAGAACCCCCTACAGCTGGATATAGATGAGTTGTGTGCCTTCCATAGGCACCAAAATAGAGGAAACTCGAATCACCCGGAGATTGCCCAAGCCATCTTCCAACCCGGGAAATACTATGAGCTCAACACCTCAGGCCAACCAACCAAAGCCATCAAAAACAATCTCACCACAACCGCTCAAGTAATATTTCATCTCATTGTCCATAAAATCCGCCCCAAGAGCCACACCTCCTCCACTACACTAGATGTCACCCCTTTGCTTTACTACATCCTCACCAACAAACAAGTGGATGTCGCAAGGGTGATTGCACATGAGCTGAGAATAGTGGTGGAGAGTGGGATTAAGCCACCAGCTAAGAAAATGTGCCATCTTGCATTCCCGGGCCTAATTATGGGCCTCTGCCGGGATGCACGCATAGTGATCCCTCCCCTGATCCATGAAATGATTAAAAATCCTATCACGGATGATTATATTGGGAGGCACTGCACAGAAAAGAGAGCACCCAGAGCACAACAACCACCTCCCCAAGCCCAACCTACACCACATGGCCCACAGTTTTCAGCATGGGACCCGAGAGACAGAGCTGCATGCACATACACATGGGATGCATTGGAAGCAAACAACATAGGTCAGCTCGGAATACAGGAGTCTTTGTATAAATTGCAGCTGCAGTGGGGACTTCCATTAGATCCTGCTCATCATTTGATGATTCTAGAGGCTTTTCGGTCATATGTTGCATATCCTGAGGATAATCCTTTTTACTCGGAGGGAGGTGGCAGTAGTGCAGCTGCTGGAGGACATGAAGATGATGATGATGGTGATGGAAGTGAAGACACCTAGGATGACGATACTCGCACTCCATGAGTCACTTCCTTTTAAAGCTTTTGCTGAATAATTTTTTATGTTTTCTTTGTACTTTTTGAGACAATTATGTTGTTTAATGCTATTTGTATTAGTACTCTTTTATTATTTGGCTTTTGATTCATAATTATGGTGACTGTTATTTATATGAATATGCTTTTATGTTCAAATATTCTTCTTTAGCCATGGATCATTAGTAAAAACAAAAGCTTCTCAAATGCTGATTGATCCAAAGCTGAATGATTCAGCAACAGATGTATGGTAATGATAGAAATTGATTAATTTTCTCAAAGCCAAGGTACGTGTTTCCTGTTTTTCTAGGATTAAACTTGAAACGTGAATATGTACTTTGTACAAAGGTTATACCATACAGTTTTCTTCATTAAAATGTTTATTCTGTGAACCGCTTAGAACAAACCTAAATGTGGGGAATCCTCAAGTACTATACATATATGCAGGAGACCTGTATTTTTTGTCTAACTCGATTGTTTTATGTTAAATCTGAAAAATTGTTTTAACTGTATGAAAGCACAGAAATGATCAAGGTATTCTTTTTGAAATTGAGAAGAACCACTTGACCACAAAAAGCCTACCCAGTGAGAAAGTGAGTATTTGATAACCCCATTTGAGCCTAATGAATCAGAATCCTTAACTATGAACTGTCAATATTCATAAGCACAATGCTTAATGAATTTGCCCAAGTTTTTTAAAATTCAGTTCATAGTTAAATCACTATTGGATTCTGATATTTTCACCTTCATTTTCAACCCTAAACCATCATGTATTTAAGTCCCTTGCTTGATGATAAGGGAACATTCAATTAGGGTATTATTTTGTATAAGTTCGGGAGAAAAGGGAGGTATTACATTTATGTCAAGTAATGGTGAAATTTGAAAAATTGATCTTGACAACAAAAGAAAAGCAACCAAGAAAAAGAAAAGAAAAAAGAAAAATACAATAAATAGAAAAAGTTGTCAAGATCAAAGTACTACTTGTATATCACCAAGGGTTGATAAAGAGAATTTGGAGGAAGGGAGTTCTCTATTTGTTTTGTGTAAATAGAAAGAATGTTCCTCTATGCTTGGCCAATTGAATTTAATTTTCCCACATATGACATTTCTTTCGAAACCAAGCCAAATTACAACCCTCAAAGACCTTTTGATCTATGATTTTGTGCTTTTTGAGATGATAATTGGATGGACACATAACTAAATCAGGATGTTAGCAGATTTACGGGATGTGTGTTCAAAACCCTCACAACATGATTTCAATTTGTTTCATTTACTTTCAAAAAAGTGTGTTAGGTGCGGTCCACTTATAACTGTGTTCATGACTTGAAATGTGTGATATAAATTTTGTGTTTAGGATTATTTCACATTCATAGTGTAATCTTAGATTAATGGGAACATCAGAATTGCCCGTGCAAATCTCAAATGAATCATGCAATCTGAAATTTTGTTTAAATCTCTGCCTTTGCTGTTTTGCGTCGTACCTGTTGTTTAAAGCTTAATTTTTTATTTGTAAAGTCCTTTGTTTGAGGACAAACAAAGATTTAAGTTGGGGAGTGTGATAAATGCCAGAAACTAGTTATAAAGCATATTTATTTTAGGCGCTTTTCTTACTTGTTTTACAAGTTATGTTGGTAAAAGCTCTGAAAGAAAGGATAATTAACATTTCATGCTTTTTAAACCTAATCCCAACTATTTTTGTAGGTATATGCTATTTCCTTGGACTTAAAGGTCAAGAATGAAAGAAAATCAAATCAAAGACTTCGCAGAGCAAAGTCTAGGTGAAGTCCAGGCAAAATCAAGTCAGTAGGTTCTGAAGATCAAGCAAACAGAGTATGAGCTTCGCAGAGCAAAGTAGTATGTCGCATAGCGAAGTAAGGCGGTCTGGATTGTTGAAGGTTGAGGTGGCAGAAACCTAGTGGTGAAGAAAGGACTTCGTAGAGCAAAGTCATTAATATCAGAACACCTATAAATAGGTTCAAAAGCTGAATTTTAAGAAGTTGATATATTTTTAGATAGAAAATAGGGATAAAAGTGTTGTTCTTCCAGGAGCAAGAGGGATTGAGTGTGGATTAACTAAGAATCTTTGGGAAATCAAGACTTAGCTTTGGATCTTCATCTTTCTTTCATCTTTTGTATTGTTGTCATGACAATGACCAACTAACTTTCCTTTGTTGGAATTGGAGGTACTTAATATAACTTAGATGTAATCTTTTGATCTTTCAATTATATGATTGTAGCACCTTATGTGATATTGAGTTTATTCTTGCTATTCATTCTTATGCTTGATTTAAATGTTATTGAAAAATACTTTTGAATCTAGGTTTAGAATAATCTTCTATCAAAATAAGAAATTCTAGACATGGAATTGTGTTTTGATAATCACATAAAGTATCAGAACGTAATGCTATCGGATCGTTTAATAGATTGAGAAATCGTCGATTAAACGATACGATCGATCTCACGACGTCATTTAGACATGAATGATGTTGTCGAGTGATACGTAATAATTTCGCTAAAAAGTTGGAATCCATATACATGATCATTAGAATATACTCGATGCTCGATTGAGGAACTCCGATTCCAACGCTTTTACACCCTATTACTCATCGTTTTTATTACCGCTTTAAAAGTTAAATAGTTTTATAGAAAAAAAATTTATAAACCCTAACTTAAAATGATAACAATTGCTGAACGGCTTACGATATCGCACTAGTCTCTGTGGAAACGATATAAAAATACTTACTTTTGTGTGAACAAAAAAGTCATGATACAAAACCAAATCCAATCAAAATAGATTGGCTATCAGGGCTTACTCCAACAATAAATTATGGGCCCCCAAACTGGCGAAATGTGAACTCAATGTAGTGGCAAATCTATTGCATCACGAGAATGGGGACTGGAGTTACCAGTTTACCAGTTGATTAATACTACTTTCATTTCATTTGATGCTCAACAAATTAATCAAATCCTTTTCCCTTATAGGAGGTTGCATGACTGTTACATAAGTGTCTGTGTGTGGTTGAGGGGTGGGTGGAGAGGGGGAAGGGGGGGGGGGGGGGGATTCCTTAAGAAAGCAACATTTGGAGTAAACTTTGTAAACTATGTATTGTTTCTTTACACTTACAGCTCATGCGGCAGATTCTTCATTAAAGGCTATCGATAAGAGAAACTTCGTTTAATAGAGGTGATAATTGTTCGTCGTTGTGTTATTTTGGTGACCAATATAATAAATCTATTAACCATTTCTTTATGGAGTTTCATTGGATGAAAAACTGTTTGGGTTGCTTCACTAATGTGTGTGTCCTTCTCTACTAATGTTAAAAATCCTAGTAGCTTTAGAGAATGGATCAACAAAGTTATTTTACAAGAAGACAAAAACATTGTTCAAATGGTTTTAGCCACGTGCTATGAAATTTTGAGAATAAGAAATAAAACATGTTTTGAAGACATAGTTATTGAAGGTGAGAAAAACACACAAGAAGGGGGGTTGAATTGTGTGGGCTAGTTATTTTCTTTCTCAAAAACTTATGTTAGTTCAGATTCTAATATTGATCAGATCTAAACTATTTTCAGAGTGTTTTATGCAGTGGATATAAAGTAAATGAGAGAGGAAAAGAGATACACAAGCAATTTATCCTGGTTCCTTCCACAACCCGGAAGTAGTCCAGTCCCCTTGTTACTAACAAGAGATTTTCCACTATAATCAAACGATTACAATTGCTCAAGCACAAAGCATAGAGACTTCCTTGCTCAGACACACAGTCCAAGACTTCCTTGCTCAAACACAGGGTAAGAGACTTCCTTGCTCAACCACAAAGGATGAGACTTCCTTGCTCAACCACAAAGGATGAGACTTCCTTGCTCAACCACAAAGGATGAGACCTCCTTGCTCAACCACAAAGGATGAGACTTCTAGTTGCTCAAGCACGCAGGCAAGAGGCTTTGAATCAAACAGATTTACAACAGAAATAAGTTTGAGTTGAACACTTGATATACAATCAGTGGTGTTCACAAAATACAACTCAGGTTGAGACTCTTAAGAATTTGATAGTTACGCAAAACAGAGTGTTACGTTTTCTGGGACAGAGTCTTTTTTCTTCATCTTCAATCCTTCAATCCTTTATAGAAGATTAAAGAGCAGTTGAGAAGAGCCATGTCATCAAAAGAGCCGTTGCAAATATAAGCTACAGCCAGCATAAATTCCTTCTGTTCTGACAGTATGTGCGAACTCAGAAAACAGAGCAATTTAATTTGATTTGCTTCCTTAAAACCTGGTTGCGTGTTTCATCCAAGGAGACAAGGTTTGTAAAGAGTTGTTCTGACACAACAGTACTTCACTGTTTACACTTGCAAACGTTGACTTCTGCGTTTCTTCAAAACTCAGACTTCAGAAGCTTCTCTTTAGAAGCTGGCTTCAGGAACAGTTCATCAGAAGCTCCCTTCAGACACAGTACTTTAGAAGCACTGTTCATCAGACGCACTGTTCATCAGACACACTGTTCATCAGACGCACTGTTCATCAGAAGCTGGTCTTCAGACGCACCCTTCAGAAGCTGGTCTTCAGACGCACCCTTCAGACGCACTCTTCAGAAGCTGGTCTTTAGAAGCTGCCTTCAGACGCAGATTTTCTTCAGCCTTGCAACACAAGCTTCTTACTTTATTAAACAGAACATATGGTTCAGTGCTGCTGAACTCTTTCAGACAAAAATGAGAGTTTAAAACTGGGTTTGAAAACTGAACATATGGGATAAGAAATTGAAAGTGTGACTGTGTTTTTGTTAAAACATTTCAGAAACTGAAAACAGAAAAACATTTAACACAACTGCACATTGATGACTTTAGGAGGGGCAAAGTACAACTTTCAAAGCTTAATCTCATCACAACCCAGCTGTTATTACTTATCAGATTCTGACCAAGTGTTGAACAACTGTTCAGATTCACTCTCATTAGTGGGCCACGTGTAAAGTGTCCACTTATGATGAGTTTTATCAGAAGTCACAAAAAATCAGATTCTGAAACTCAGACTCTGATGTTTTCAGAAGCTGAACTATCTTCAGACTCTCAAAGTGAGTGTCTGTTAAGTCTTAGCTTCTGATGAACTTCAGGTTCTCAGTTTCTATTCAGAGTCAAGCAATTTTTCAAGAGATGAAATGCAAGTTCAGATTCTTTTTAATAAAGTAAAATCTTTCTAGAATGAGGGGTTTTGTAAATATATCAGCCCATTGATGATTGATAATCAGAATCAATGAATTGATAATCCAAAACACCCTTCTGAACATAATCTCTAATAAAATGAAGTTTAAGTTCAAAAATGCTTGGCTTTTGAATGTAGAATTGGAATTTTTAGACAAACAGATTACAACAGTATTATCACAAAGAAGGTTATGTTGTTTTCATGAATCTGATAGTTTTCCAACTGATGTAGAATCTATTAAGTATAACAGAGAACAATCATACCTCTGTGGAGCTTTTGATCTACCTCTCCTTGTTCAAACAAGTTGTTTCTGAACACCCATTTTTGTTCCAACAATGTTCTTGATTGGCTTCAGGAGAAGTGTCAGCTAGCTCAGCACCAATGATCTAGTCTTTGTGGTTTCCTCCAGATTCCACAGTTCCTCCCTCTTTCATGGTCAGGGTTTGGAACATAGACTTTCCTTCTGTCATGCAATTCCAGCAGCCACTGTCTAGGCACCATGACTTCCCCTTTTGTGTTGGTTCTTAATCATATCTGCAATAGAAATAATCTCAGACCTAGGTACCCATATGGGTCCTCTTGGGTTAGTTCTGAAAGGTTTAGTCTTTTGCACCTTATGTCTGGAGTTATAGAACTCAGACTTGTTCAGATACCTTGGATATGAATCCTTTAATCTTGAATAAGTCTTAGTATCAGACACTGAGTTCTTCAGAACCTGAGCTTTCAAAGGTCTTGACTCAGATTTCTTCAGAACCTGAGACTTGAAGATCTTTGGTTCTGAGCTTTTTAGAGTCTGAACCTTTGAAGACTTTGGTTCTGTTTTCTTCAGAACTTTGGACTTAAGAGTCTTTGATTCTGATTTGTTCAGAATCTTGGATTCAGAAGTAGAAGGTTCTGATTTGTTAAGAACTTCAGTTTTGCTAGCTCCTGACACAAGGCACACTTTCTGACCTTTCTTAATACAACTAGAATCAGATGACAGAATGGCTTTCTTTTGTATGCTTTGTCTGACATTCTGAGATTTATAAGGTTTTGTATAAACTAGTTTAGTATTCCTTGAAGGTTTTACAAACACAGTCTTTTGAAAGTTTGAGTCTGAATTCTTCAGAGTTTGAGACTTGCTTGTCTTAGGTTCTGAACTCTTCAGACTTTAAACCTTTTCAGATTTTAAGTCTGTTTTCCTCATAGTCTTAGACTTAGAACCTTTTGGTTTAGACTTTGGCAAAGTTTTAAATTCTGCCTTCATCTTTCCCTTAGGTTCAGAAGTTTTAGATTCTGAGCAGAACTTCAGACTTAGCAGTCTCAGTTTCTGTTAAATTTTGTTTCTCAGAATTGTCAGATGCAGGTACAAAACATACCTTAGTGCCTTTTATACTATCTTCAAAACAGGATGGAAGGTTTGTTTCATTTGAAAAATTAAATGAATCATTTTTTAAACCAATTCCTTCTCCTTTGTTTCTGTTGATATTATAAATCATAGAAGCAACTTTGCTTCTGTTGATTCCAGTCAAAATAAAATCTTGAAGAGCAATTTCTTCTTCACTTAAAGGCTTATCAACTTTCTTATTAATCAGTTTTACAAGAAGAGCATTGTTCTTATCTTTTAAATCATAGATGTGACTTTGAGCTTCTTCTTGTTTTCTTTCAAGCAATTCAAATTCCTTTTTCAAAGTTTTAAATTGCTTTGACTTATTAAGATAATGACTGATAAGATCTTTGTCAGTTTCAATAAGTTCAGAACGAGTAAGTTCAGAATATACCTCATTTTCATCTTCTGAGTCTGATTCAGATTCCTCATCAGATGACACTGTTGCCACCAAAGCCATATTTGCTTCTTCTTCATCTTCCTTGTCAGAATCTGATTCAGCCTCTGTATCTGAAGATACTGTTGCAACTAAAGCCAAGTTGCCTTCTTCTTCATCTTCCTTGTTTCCCTCATAGGTAGAACACAGAGAATTGAAGATGGCCTTTGTTGTTGACTTATCATTTAGCTTTAGATACTCATTGTGAGGTAGAGAGTCCACAATGATATCTCTTACTCTACTATGCTTTTTATAGATCATTCTTTCAGCATCTGAGAGTTTCTTTCTGTCATTTGCTACACCTTCTTCATCAACAGGAATGGTGATACCATCTTCAATGATATCCCACAGAGTGTCATCAACACCAATAATATGACTGTACATTCTGCTTTTCCACCAAGAAAACTCTTCAGGATCACCAGTAAACACAGGAGGTTTATGGTGTGACTGAGATTTCCTTTCACTTGAACCATAGTCACCATCACCACTTCTGGATGTAGATTCACCAGAATAACCAGAAGGCATGTTTTTCTCAGGATATTTACTGACTCACTGTTAGGTGATTGAATATCAGAACCGGAGCTCTGATACCAACTGAAGGTGAGAAAAACACACAAGAAGGGGGGTTGAATTGTGTGGGTTAGTTCTTTTCTTTCTCAAAAACTTATGTTAGTTCAGATTCTGATATTGATCAGATCTGAACTATTTTTAGAGTGTTTTATGCAGCGGATATAAAGTAAATGAGAGAGGGAAAGAGAGACACAAGCAATTTATCCTGATTCCTTCCACAACCCGGAAGTAGTCCAGTCCCCTTGTTACTAACAAGAGATTTTCCACTATAATCAAACGATTACAATTGCTCAAGCACAAAGCATAGAGACTTCCTTGCTCAGACACACAGTCCAAGACTTCCTTGCTCAAACACAGAGTAAGAGACTTCCTTGCTCAACCACAAAGGATGAGACTTCCTTGCTCAACCACAAAGGATGAGACTTCCTTGCTCAACCACAAAGGATGAGACCTCCTTGCTCAACCACAAAGGATGAGACTTCTAGTTTCTCAAGCACGCAGGCAAGAGGCTTTGAACCAAACAGATTTACAACAGAAATAATTTTGAGTTGAACACTTGATATACAATCAGTGGTGTTCACAAAATACAACTCAGGTTGAGACTCTTAAGAATTTGACAGTTACGCAAAACAGAGTGTTACGTTTTCTGGGACAGAGTCTTTTTTCTTCATCTTCAATCCTTCAATCCTTTACAGAAGAGTAAAGAGCTGTTGAGAAGAGCCATGTCATCAAAAGAGCCGTTGCAAATAGAAGCTACAGCCAGCATAAATTCCTTCTGTTCTGACAGTATGTGCGAACTCAGAAAACAGAGCAATTTAATTTGAATTGCTTCCTTAAAACCTGGCTGCGTGTTTCATCCAAGGAGACAAAGTTTGTAAAGAGTTGTTCTGACACAACAGTACTTCACTGTTTACACTTGCAAACGTTGACTTCTGCGTTTCTTCAAAACTCAGACTTCAGAAGCTTCTCTTCAGAAGTTGGCTTCAGGAACAGTTCATCAGAAGCTCCCTTCAGACACAGTACTTCAGAAACACTGTTCATCAGACGCACTCTTCAGACGCACTGTTCATCAGACACACTGTTCATTAGACGTTGCCTTCAGAAGCTGGTCTTCAGATGCACCCATTGGACGCACTGTTCATCAGACGCACCCTTCAGAAGCTGGTCTTCAGACGCACTCTTCAGAAGCTGGTATTCAGAAGCTGCCTTCAGACGCAGATTTTCTTCAGCCTTGCAACACAAGCTTCTATATTTTCCTTCTTGCTCTTAACTTATTCTTTCATAACCAATGTTAGATACCAAACTTTAAGTACATGGTTCTGCACACTTAGATTCAAGCATTAGCAATTCCAATTTTCTTTTTAACACTTTGTTATCATCAAAACCCAAAAGAGAGTTGTTCATACATTTTGTTCCAACAGTTATAACAACCGCGAGAACTGTATGTAACTCGTCTACCAAATCGATTAGGGAGTATAAATCTTTTGTAGAGTTGTTGTGCGAAGCTATGGCACAACCAATTCCCGCACCAGTTTCAGCAGTGCGATGGATCCCATTATATAACTCTTATTTTATTTTCTTCCAAAAATAACTATAGTAATTTGTTCGATAAGTACAACTTAGATGGCAAAGACCGCAGGGACTATTAAAAATATAGAGAATCAGAAAGAATAAAAAAAGAGGCGACTATGGTGTCATCAATGACATAACTTGTCAAAAGTTACAACAAAATATATAATAAAACCTAAAAGGACTAAACTAACTTAGAAACCTAAAAGGCTCAACAACATGAGCTCAATAAATTAATATCTAACACCTCCTTCTCAAACTCACGATGCAACAACAAAAGCATCAAGAATTTGTCAAACAAAAAGTGATAAACATACTTAATAATGTAAACTCAAAACACTATCCATAAAGGTAAAGTTTACGGATTTTAAATCTTGTTACAAAATTAACCCTGAATATATACCAAACTAATTGCTAGCATAACCAACTGAGAGGAGCAACCAACGTGAGTTACTGTTGATAAGTGCCAGAAACTAGTTATAAATCATATTTATTTTAGGCACTTTTCTTACTTGTTTTACAAGTTATCTTGGTAAAAGCTCAGAAAGAAAGGATAAGTATCATTTCATGCTTTTTAGACCTAATCCCAACCATTTTTGTAGGTACATGCAATTTCTTTGGACTTAAAGGTCAAAAATGAAAGAAAATCATATCAAAGACTTCGCTCTGCGAAGTCAAGGCGAAGTTAGGCAGTAAGTTCCAGACCCAAAAGTTTCAAGACTTTGCTCTGCGAAGTCTGAGCGAACTACTTCGCAGAGCAAAGTATTACTTCGCAGAGCGAAGTAGGGCGGTTTGGACTGCTCAAAGCTGAGGTGGCAGAAACCTAATGGTGAAGAAAGGACTTCGCAGAGCGAAGTCAATAATATCAGAACACCTATAAATAGGTTCAAAAGCTGAATTTTAAGTGGTTGTTATATTTTTAGATAGAAAATAGGGATAAAAGTGCTGTTCTTAATGGAGCAAGAGTAAGAGAGTGTGGATTAACTAAGATTCTTTGGGAAATCAAGACTTAGATTTGGATCTTCATCTTTCTTTCCACTTTTGTATTGTTGTCATGACAATGAACAACTAACTTTCCTTTGTTGGGATTAGAGGTACTTTATCAAGTTTAGATGTAATCTTTTGATCTTTTAAATATATGATTCTAGCACCTTATGTGATATTGAGTTTATTCTTGCTATTCATTCATATGCTTGATTTAAATGTTATTGAAAAATACTTTTGAATCTAGGTTTAGAATAATCTTCTATCAAAATAAGAAATTCTAGACATGGAATTGTGTTTTGATAATCATACAAAGTATCGGAACGTAATGCTATTGGATCGTTTAATAGATTGAGAAATCGTCGATTAAACGATACGATCGATCTCACGACGTCATTTAGACATGAATGATGTTGTCGAGTGATACGTGATAATTTCGCTAAAAAGTTAGAATCCATATACATGATCATTAGAATATATTCGATGCTCGATTGACGAACCCCGATCTCAACGTTTTTACGCCTTATTACTCCTCGTTTTTATTACCGCTTTAAAGTCGAATAGTTTTATAGAAAAACAATTTATAAACCCTAACTTAAGACGATAACAATTGTTGAACGGCTTATATTATCGCACTAATCTTTGTGGATACGATATAAATATACTTGCTTTTGACCAACATCAACTATCATAGAGAGGAGAAACAAAAGAGAGGAATCAACATAAAGACGGGAAACGGTAGAAGAAGAAACAATCGAAGAAGTGAACCATCTTAGATAATAAGCAAACCAACAGAGAGAAACAACCAAACAAAAGGATCAATGGGGAGGCAAGCAAACAAATAGAAGAAGAGATAAGCAATCAAATAGAAGAACCAGTAGGAAGAAAAACAATCAAAGAGATGAACCAATAGAGAGAGAAGCAAACAAATAGAAGAGTCGATATAGAAATGATCAATCAAATAGATGAAACCAATAAGGAGAAGATCAGTCAAATAGAAGAAACTAATAGAGAGAAAAACAATCAAACACAAGAATCAATGAAGAGTGAAATAATCAAACAAAAGAATCAATAGATAGAGAATCTATCACATAGAAGATGAAGCAACCAAAGAGGAGAGGAATCAAATCAAACCAAACCAAACCAAATTAAACAATCAAACACGTGACCCTACAGAAATCAAAGAAGGAGTGACAACCAAAGAGAATAAAACAATAAAAAACAAGAACTAAGATACCAAAAAAGAGAGCTCAAAGAAGAATTGATCAAACATATGGATCATCATACGAACAAAAAAAAATCAAACATGTCCGCAACAAGAACTTTTCACAAACACATTGTGAGCATATTTTGACTCACCAAATTATCCAAAAGAAACACCATTTTTTCTTTGAAGCCATAGAACGGTGACCAAAGGAGCGAAAATAGGAGAAGTATAATTTGTACTATTTATTTTTTTTGAAGGAAATTTGTACTATTTATGAAAGCTATGTGCTAAGGTAAAATACTTTTCTGCCCTAAGCTAACCAATGAACAGGTCACTAATTTCATGGGTAAACTGCCTTTTATTCATTGGTCATTACGCGAAATTAGGCAATTAACCGATGTTCCATCCTTTTTATCAAATGCATGTTGTAACCTATTATTATCAATTGATTATGCAACCAAGTCTGTTATGAACAGTCTCACATGTCACAATAGAGTCTTATACCATGTTTTTTAAAAATTTTCAATGCAAAATAAAATATTGCAATCAAAATTACATCATCACCATTCCAATCCTCTCTCTCTCTCTCTCTCCATCCATACCATTTCCTTTTCTCATATTCAAAGTCAAAGTACTTTTTCGTTTTCAAAATACTTTGCCTGATCTTATGCATTTTGATAAATTTTGAGATTAGGGTGGAATCAAATATGAATTCTCTTGTAAATAAAATTTGAATGAACCTTGAGAGTCATCAAAATTTATTCACAAAATTTACTTGTCATTGAGACGATGTCTCGGGAATTTTGCGCTATTAGAGCCTTGGAATGCAAAATTTTCCAAAAAAGAAAATATTAGCACTTGAGTAGTGTTTTTCAAGTGGTGAAATAGTTTTAAAATATATGAGACCATTTAGAAATTCTAAAAAAATTAGGATACAACATTGTTTGCTCGTGTGCGTTGAACCACAAGAATTAGGTCCGTTTTTATTCCAAAACCCACAACACTATATAAGTTTACTTCCTTCACTAAAATCATTTACTACAAATTTTTCTCTCTTCTCCTCCACTCTCTCTTGTCCGGGTCACCATCCCCACCACCGCCACAACTGTTTTGCAACCAACTCACATGATCAGGGGACCGAAACGAAGCTCTCGTGAAACCCCACTCACCTACAAGCGATTCACCGTCGATCGAATATGTATTCCCTTCTCTCTCTCTCTCTCTATATGTGTGTGTGTGTGAGAGAGAGAGAGTGTGTGAGAGCGTGTGTGTGTGTGAGAGAGAGAGAGAGAGAGAGTGTTTCGTGGCCAAGTCCCATTTTCAAAAGGGGTGTCGTTTTTCGTGCGATGTTGTTGTTGTTGTTTTGTTGTTAATGTGTTGTTGATCGTTCTTGTGAGCTTAAATATGTAAAAATATTTGCTATCGAATTGTTTTGAAATTATAGAGATTTTGAAAAAGTTTCAAAATGCAAATTTTATTAGAGATATATGTCTTAAATGAGCAAATTCATGATTTCAACCGATCAGTTTTTGAAAAATATTGGCATATGTGTTGGCTGCTCTTCAAAAGGGAATTTTGATCACTTTTGGACTGTTAAAATCTTGAAACGAGTTCACCATTGGGGTTGTCTCGTTCAGTTGTTTGAAATGAACTCATATTTTGCAACGTTTTGACGACGAATCAATTTATTATGAATTTTTTTAAAAAGTGTCCGAGCCAGTGTATAAAAGCGACCATTGACGCTATCGGTGTCTAAATTTTTAATGTTTAAGCTTTGGTCTAGTGAAAATATTATGTTTGTGAAAGTGTGTTTAGGTTGACTAAGCCAGAGGCTCTGCCACATGACATAAATACAAAGGACACTCTGTCGAAGTTCTCTAGAATCATTTTAACTTAGCTTTCTAGTGGTTTTGAAAAGTTGTTTCAAATAAAAGATATTTTTGTGGTTTATTTGTGCTTGAAAAGTATTTTTTAAATTGTTTTAATTTCTTCAAGTTATATTGAAAAAGAGTATTTTGATAAATTTGTTCCTTTGGAAATTTTATAGAAAGTATAATTTTCACAAGTGTCCTTTGAGTTGTTTATTTTCACTCAGTTTGGGTGGAAACTTCTTTGGTTAAGATGATGAGAGTACCTTGGAATTAGAGATTCTAGAGTTGTTGCTTACTTATGCTCTTATACTGATTAGGGCACATAGGGCTGAGACTTAGAGCAGAATTTATGTTTGTGATGGAAATTAAGCTATTGAGTTAAGGGAACTCTCTAGAAATACCATATGTACCTATATGCTTGGATGATTTATGTGCTATGCATGAATATGACATGATTGAGTTAATGTGTTGCCCAGTTGGAAATCGTTTGCTATCAATATGATTATGATATATTTATATGCTTGTTTAATATATGATTTGAGATGAATGTATGAAATACTTGTTGAATTATGAAATGCTACTTTCATATGATTCAAATATACATGAACAAGCCTGTTGTTATTGATAATTGCCAAATGATGATTATTTTACCAATATAAATCATGACACTAGCTTATTGACTTATTTTGCAAGAAACATCTTGAAAATCCCCAATTATTGTAAATATTATAGTACCAAGATTAAATTAGTATTTCTTTTACTTTTACAATGTATTTTAACACAATGTACAAAAAATTGAACAACAAGGAAAAGTGCAAGAATATAACTTATAAATAGAGATTGCAGCTTCACTTCAAATTCAATCATTCATACTCAAGTTAGAGAAATCAGGCCTATGAGAGAGTTAAAAGACATAAATGAGGTGGGAACATTGAAGACTTGTAAATCATGTCGGCCGATGCAACATCTCAAAATTCTCTCCTATCTTATAAGTTACACATTATGTGTAACTAATTTCTCTTTTTTATTGGAATTAAGTGTAATTAGACTCCAACCGATGCAATACACATGTTTTTTAGATTTCATATATAAATATCAAATTTACTATATTATTACTTGTCACAATCCTCAAGTATACTATATATAACATTTAAATAAAGGCTACAATTAAACATTCATTTTGAAATCAAATTATAATCAATTTCAATATCACAAATCAAGTTACATTCGGTTTAAAAAATAAATAAATAACTAACTATTAAACATTCAGAAACTTAACTTTTCTTTGTACTAGACTCTAACCCATGCGATGCATGAGTTTTTGTAGAGTTTCATATATAACTATCAAATTGGTTATATTATTATTTTTATAGTTACATTCAATATTATGTTATCAAACTACTTCAAAAAGCAACAAAAACAAAAGATGGACTGCAATAAAAATGTCAAATCAAAGAAATATATATATATATATATATATATATATATATATATATATATATATATATATATATATACAAAAGTTAGTTACACTTAATCAATCCAATTAAAAAAATACAACGATTAACTCAAAAATAATAGATGAAATAAATGGGTATTGTACAAACGTATTACAACCGAAATCTAAAACAATCTAACATCACAAAACTGGTCACTTTGGTAATCAAAATTATTAAAGGTGTGCTCCAGCATCCGATATATTGCCATCATAATAAGTTTCACCTTTTCGAGCTTTCATATATACTGTCAATATTAAGAATCTGATTTCCAAAAACAACAAATATGTTAAAAGAAAAAGAGTAAAAAAAAAAAGGAATAATCTTACAATATCACACTGAGGCGCCGCTAAAATATTTCATATTCACTTTGAGGCTTTTATAAACACAACCTGCAAGTTCAAACTAAGAAAACAAAAGACACAATGGGATCCACAAAAAAAAGTATTTTCAAACCATTGAAAATTATGAATTTTATTGATGGAAAAGTGAAAGAGAAATCACAATTGGGTGGAATTTGATATTCCTACGGTAAAATCTCTCTCCAGGTTCTTCTCACTTGTCTCCTTGCTTCTTCTCTCCACAACCCTAGTTTTCCTTTGATCTCTAATCTTTTCTTGTTTGTTGTAACCCTAATTCTCTAATGCTCTCCTCTATTTATAACCTTTTAACTGAGCTAGGTTTCTCTCATAACTATTTAACGGGTTTACTCTTCAATTTTAAAATATATTATTAAGTACAAAAATATATTAGATTTAGTACAAAAATATCTCAAATTGAGTACCAAAATATATCATATTCAATATAAAAATAGTATATTAGATTTAATTCAAAAATATCTCAAATTGAGTACCAAAATATATCATATTCAGTATAAAAATATATTATTGAGTATTAAAATATATTTCATATCACAAACCAAAATATATTAGATTGTGCATAAAAATATAAAGATCAAAATATTTTTCATAAATTTCTTTCAAAAGAAAAGTTAGGGTTAGTCATTAGGGTTGTCAAGACTACCTAACATTTATATATCACTTTCTAACATATTCAATATAAAAATAGTATATTAGATTTAATTCAAAAATATCTCAAATTGAGTACCAAAATATATCATATTCAGTATAAAAATATATTATTGAGTATTAAAATATATTTCATATCACAAACCAAAATATATTAGATTGTGCATAAAAATATTTTAGATTTAATTAAAACACTACTTAATTCCTTCATTCAAACCCCCCTTTTTATAATTGCCGTAGATATATATAAAATAAAAGCAATTATAAGTCACAAAAACCATTAGTGATCCAGTGGTTACAGCTGTGACCTATTAGAAGTTGGTCTGTGGTTCAACTCTCAGCAAGGATTTTTTTCATAAATTTCTTTCAAAAGAAAAGTTAGGGAGAAATGTGTCATTTTGGGTGTTAGGGTTGCATTAGGGTTAGGGATTCATGTAATCAGACTACTTAACATTTATATGTAAGTGATACTAGTATTTATCTATTAGATTATTAAATTGCTGCGTTGCATGAAGGGAAAGGCGAAAAGATTATTTCCATGACCTTATCTAGATTGGTGTGTACAGTAATATTGGTCATGCACCCTCTACCTCTAACGTTTCCTTTTTTGTCAACAAACCTAGTTAACTTGTCACCAAATGATTATTAAAAGGTCTTAATAACGAGTACCCCTGAGAAGCATCCCTAATAAAGAAATTATTCTTTAAAAAAATTAAAAACTTCAATTTACAATGCACTAAATGCACAAACTTTCATAAAACTTACAATTTTTGGTGCTTAAAGAGTGTCCGGGGCACTCGTTAACATTTCCCTTTTTAAAATACTTACACAAAGAACCGAGACAATCAAATTATCTCAGTTAGGAGGGGTGAGCAAAGACCCGTCACCCGACCGTAAACCGATAAAGCCGATGCAAAACTGTGTAAATGGATCGGTTCGGGGCGGGTCTCGGGTAAAGAAATGATAAAAATTGGGTTTATGTGAGTTTAGTCAGTCGGGCTCGGTTTTAAAAATTGCAACCCATCGAAGCCCATAACCGCCCGCACATTATCCTACTTGACTGTCTTATTTTGACCTAGGTATAAATATCTTGTGATGTTATCTCACATGCTCTCTCACTCATCGCCGCTTCATGCCTTCACCTAACCTCACACACTTTATCAAACAACTTTCTTCTCTCTGATTCAAATGCTCTCCATCCAAATCCAATCAGTTCAACTTTTATCTTCTTTCTTAGGTGCAACTGCATCTATCTGTTGCGGTGTAAGCACCATTCAACCACACGCTGTGAACTATCCTCTCTCAAGTTGTGAAGATCTGTTTCAAATGGCATGAATGATGTTTAAAACCCATCTTTGTTTTGATTGATCAGATTGTTGAAACAAACTTGTTAATGGGTCTGAGTTTCTATGCTACCTTAATCACTATTCTTTTTTATCAATTTATTTTCTTTATCCATATTTCTGTCTATAGCTTCTGTTCACAAATTGTTTAGTGTTCTAGAATTTATTACTGGTTTGATTTTTTCTATGGATTTTTTCCCCTTTGTTCTGTATTTTTTTTTCGATACTTGCTTTATCTTGGCTGTAACCGAACCAACTCACCCGACCAGACCAACAACCGTCCAAACCGAGAATTGTCCAAACCGAACATGTTTGTGGGCGGAATTGGGTCTTAAAATGTGATGGTCGGTTTCGTCCATCATGACAAATTCAGGCCCGAACCCGTCCGATGCTCTACCCTAAATTCTCAGTAGCTGAGTGACTTGATCTTTAAAATTTAAAACCCATTTCTTGGTGCCATGATAACCCTTTGACCCGTGAGTTTAATGGAAATCGTCATTATTCAATTTTCTTTTAAGTGACTGACCCGTGCAACTTAGTGGCTGACCCTAAAATAACAATCCAAAAATTAAAGTTATCAATAGAAGTTTTTTTTTTATATAGGAGTTATTATTAGTAAAAGTTATGCTCAACCCTTTATTTCAACAAAAACACAAATTAAATTAATTATTTTTTATTTTAATGAAATGACAATAACTATTTTAAAATTCACTCACAAATGAAGAATCTACTTCCCTCAAAAAAAAAAATTGAAGAATCTACAATCTACATCTACAATCTAAACAAATGAAACTTTTTTCATTCACAAGTACACGTGACAATTTTATGATCAATTCACATTAATGTTAGTCTAATTAATGCTAGAATTCACATTTGAAATTTGAATATTAAAATGTTATGCTTCCCCATGTAATTTTCTTTCCAGTATAATTTTGCAACAATTAAATCAATAAGTAGTTTTAGTCAACGACTATGGTACACATTTTGCAACAATTAAGCTATCAACAATTCATTACAATCAATGAGTATGGTAGACAAGAAATGGAGTGAAATAGTGGGTCATTTTCTCCTGTCCTTCCAACTAATTGCTATTGCTATGAGATAATAATAGGAAGAAAAATAAAAGCAAAATCTGTCTCATTCCAACAGCTTAATGGGTTGTTAAAATGTTGTCATAGTTTATTTCTTACATTGAATTCAATTGTAAGCTCTTTGGTTGTTTGCATTTGATCTATGACACTTTTTGTGGTTACGTATTTGTTCATTTTCCTGATTTTTTTTTCTCCTTCATTTTCATATCACACTATTATTTTGTTATTCTACATATAAACATAAGTCGATACTTAGATCAAATAATCATATTCATATTCATATTGGCATTAACATTTTAAAAAATAATCTATGATATTCTCCACATCCAATTGTTAATTTTACGATTACCGTCATATTCATACTGAATACTTTTTTTTACTAAATATTCATATTGAATACTTAATACACTAACCGATGAAAAACACTTAAGTATGATTCTTAGCACACTTAACCTTCGTGACTTTTTCCTCATCAAGAGTCCCTTTCAAAATAAAATATTAAAATACAATTTCAAAAGGGCTTTTTGTCCTCTTTGATATAAAAAAAAATAAAAACATTAAAATCATATTAATTTTTTTTTTGAATGAACCAAACTCGCCCACCAATTTTTCTTGAACTCCAAGGTCTCAAACCAACACCAAATGAATGTTTACATTATATACATATAAATTGAATTTATTTCGGTCGTTGCATTCACTATTTATGGATTAATGTCAGAAAAACGATGACATTTATTTTAAAGAAATGCATTTACGTGACATAAATTTTAAAGAATATAAAAATATTAAAAATGAATCATTTATTTTTTTGATTTGATTTATATATGTATTTGTATATTCTTTAAAGTTTATTAACTATTTGATCAAAACAAAAATAAAAAAATTGTAGTAAAAGAAAAATCAAACAAAACAGGCAGAGGATAGAAATGAGGATTCAAATTTTTTTCTTTATCACTTCATCGAAAGCAAAATCATTCGCTGAGGCCTCACTGGCTATGAGCATTGGTGTTCAATATTACTTTGAAGTGATGATAGTAGCTGGTTTTTTTTATTGTCTACCACATGCTCTGGTATGATCAAATCATGCATTCTTTGATTTAATTAAAATTTTATTGTAGTTTTATTTATTATTCTGGTACAAAAACAATTGGTAGTTTAACTGTAAGTAATATCATTAACGAAAATTATTCCAAGATTGATACATCTTGCCTATGTGACATATAATTGACACTTATTTTATTTTTATCAATTTTTTAACACTTTTTTCTTGGTACAAACACTTTGTTGTATTA
This sequence comes from Medicago ruthenica, assembly GCA_018208015.1. NCBI lineage: Eukaryota > Viridiplantae > Streptophyta > Magnoliopsida > Fabales > Fabaceae > Medicago > Medicago ruthenica. The sequence goes on from CM031373.1 coordinate 6,769,489, forward strand.
TGGGAAAATATTATTTTGTCAAATGTAAATTTATTTTGTGATGGAATGAGTATAAATTTAACAATGTAAAATTTGAAATTCAAATCATTAGCATTTAATTTGGCAATCCCACATTAAAAATGAGTCAATACAATGGTGGCTTTTAATTGTCTCTTTAAACGATTGTTTGTATGTTTATCACTTTATCTTTTATCTTAAAAGTACAAATAAACAATTTTTATTTTTTATTTTTTTACGTGTAGCAAGAATTCCATACTTTTTTTTTCTTCCAAAAATGAGACAATTTAAATCCCCTCCTGAACGATTATAAAAGGACAATTAGCTAATAGTTATAACAAGCAATAAGATTTTCAATTTGTCATGCACATGTGTTTATTTTTGTGTGTGTGTGTTGGGTTAATAATTAAGATGTGAGGCTTAAAGCTATAGCTTCATTCAATTTCCTTGTCCTTTACACCAGCTTTTGCTTTGGTACTCTTTCGTTAGATCAAACCGATGTTGGTATTAATTTTTATTTTCAAAAAGATAAGTACCTTCACCATATTTTTGAAACTAAACAGAATAATTATTACGATGATTTTATTTAGAGATTTGAGGTTTCATATATGGGGTAAAGTTTTGATTGGTGCGTGGAAATTTTTGATTAAGATTGAGGAATACCATAGTTAGTGCAGCTCCATCCATGTTAATATTTTTATCATTCAATTTCTCTCTTGAATTTGTATTTTTTTTTTGTTTGTGAGCATTGATTGTGCTTAGAAATCTATTAGTAATGAATTTTTATTTGATTTCTGTTGGGAAAAACCAGACTTATGAGTCTCTTTAAAATGCGGAAATAATTCTCCTAACCACCTGTGCAATTAAATGGACAACCAGAAAAATCCAATTCCAGAACAGAATAATAATAGCAGCAAAATAAATATCAGACACCAGAATTTTAACGTGGAAAATCCTCTCAATGTGAGAGAATAAAAAACCACGGGACCAAGCCAGATAAATCTTCCACTATGAATAAATAATGGGTACACAATAGTCTTCTAGAAAACACTAGGGAGCAACAATAATCATCACCAAAGGTGGAAACTAATCAACAACACAACTTCCACACAAATGGGTAAACTAGCACAACCTATAGATAGATTTAAACTAATAGTAAAAATTAACTAAGTGATAGAAAACACATACTCAAGTTGTAGCTCAAACCAAGTAACTTTGCTACACACTCTTTATCACTTAGAACCAAAATCTCTTCTTCTCCTTTCACGCGGCTGCTGCTGTTGTTGTTGTGTTTTTCGCTACAGTACTACTGTTGTTGTAACTAGGGATTCAAAATCCCTTTCTTCCATCACGTGGACACATGGGCCAAGCCCATTTGCTTTTGTTTCTTTTTGTATTTTTTTTTTTTTTATTAATTGGTGGGTCCCACTTGGGGAGTGACCCCACCCAACAAATCTCCCCCTCACGACTCAAGTGGGAAGGAGCTGCTCCACCATGCCCGCCTTCTTTCTGCAGTAGATCATCTTCGTCACAGGCAAGGTCTTTGTCATCATATCTGAACCATTCTCGTCAGTATGGATCTTCTCAAGTGAAAACGACTTCAACTCCAATGCTTCTCGTATCCAATGATACCGCACATCAATATGCTTCGACCTGGAATGAAATGTCGGATTCTTTCCAAGATGGATTGCACTCTGACTGTCACAAAACAACACAAACTTCTCTTGCTCAACGCCTAACTCTTGTAGGAATTTCTTCATCCACAAAAGTTCTTTGGCCGCTTCAGTAGCTGCAATATACTCAGCTTCAGTAGTGGATAAAGCAACACATTTTTGTAACCTTGATTGCCAAGACACTGCTCCCCCTGCAAAAGTCATCATGTAACCAGAAGTAGATTTTCTACAATCAAGATCACCAGCCATATCTGCATCTGTGTAGCCATCTAACACAGGATCACCACCTCCAAAGCATAAACATACTTTAGAAGTGCCTCGAAGGTATCTGAGAATCCACTTCACTGCTTGCCAATGGTCTTTACCAGGATTAGAGAGAAACCGGCTAACAACACCAACTGCATGAGCAATATCAGGTCTTGTGCATACCATAGCATACATCAAACTACCAACTGCGGATGCATAAGGAACCTTCTTCATATCTTCTTTGTCATTCTCACTTGTAGGGCATTGTTCTGAACTCAATTTGAAATGACCAGCAAGTGGAGTACTCACAGGTTTTGCTTTGCTCATGTTAAACCTCTCTAACACTTTCTCAATGTAATTGTGTTGAGACAACCACAATTTACCATTCTTCCTGTCACGAGAAATTCTCATGCCAAGGATTTGCTTCGCAGGACCCAAGTCTTTCATTGCAAAAGACTTGCTTAACTCTTTCTTCAAGCTTTGAATCTTCTTAGTGTCATGACCAACAATCAACATGTCATCCACATATAGCAAAAGAATAATAAAATCACCATCAGAGAATTTCTTGACAAACACACAATGGTCAGCTGTAGTTTTACCATATCCATGCTTCTCCATGAATGAATCAAATTTCTTGTACCATTGTCGTGGTGCTTGCTTGAGACCATACAAACTTTTCTTCAATCTACAAACAAGCTTTTCTTTGCCTTTGACTTCGAAACCCTCAGGTTGCTCCATATAGAGCTCTTCCTCCAAATCACCATGAAGGAACGCCGTCTTCACATCAAGTTGTTCAACCTCTAGATTCAAGCTAGCCGCTAATCCAAGCACAACTCGAATAGAAGTCATCTTCACCACAGGTGAAAAAATCTCTTCAAAGTCAACACCTTTCCTCTGATTAAATCCTTTCACAACCAATCTTGCTTTGTATCTTGGTTGGGATTTATTGTCTTCAGATTTTATCTTGTATACCCATTTGTTCTTGAGTGCTCTCTTGCCCTTAGGCAACTTCACCAACTCAAATGTGTGATTCTCATGCAAGGAATTCATCTCTTCTTGCATGGCCTTCAACCACTTTTCTTTGTCAACATTTGCAATGGCCTCTTGGTAGTGCTCTGGCTCTCCACTATTAGTAATCGTCACATAGTCATGTGGAGGATATCTCTGAGAAACTTGACGCTCTCTACTAGACCTTCTCAATTCAGGCTCAACTGGTGGCTCAGGAGGTTCCTCTTCAACTGGCTCATCATGGTGAGGAACATGATTATCAGTTACATTCTCATCATCTACCTGTATATCTCCCTCATCAACAGAAGTTTCACTAGGAGGTTTAGGCGCAACATCATTGTAACTTTTAGCATCAGATTTCTGTTTCTCAGCTTTGTCAAAGTCTTCAATGGTTTGGTCTTCAAGAAATATCACATCACGACTTCTGATAATTTTCTTGTCAACAGGATCCCACAATCTATAACCAAACTGTTCATGACCATAACCCATTAACAAACACTGTTTCGATTTCTTATCAAGCTTGGACCTCTCATCTCTTGGAATGTGAACAAAAGCTCTGCAGCCAAACACTCTCAAATAACCATAAGAGACATCTTTTTCTGACCATACTCTATTTGGAACATCACCATCAAGTGGAATAGAAGGAGAAAGATTGATCAAATCCACTGCAGTCGCCATTGCTTCACCCCAAAAGGCTTTTGATAATTTTGCATGAGAAAGCATACACCTGATTCTCTCATTAATAGTACGGTTCATTCTCTCTGCAACTCCATTATGCTGAGGAGTCTTTGGAACTGTCTTCTCAAGCTTGATTCCATGCTCTTTGCAATACTCTTCAAATGGACCTCTGTATTCACCACCATTATCTGCTCTGACACATTTCAGTTTCCTTCCTTTCTCTCTTTCAACACTTGCATGAAAGTGCTTGAACACACCGAGTACCTGGTCTTTAGATTTCAAAGCAAAAGCCCACACTTTTCTAGAGTGGTCGTCAATAAAAGTAACAAAATATAATGCACCACCAAGAGATTTACTATCCATCATGCAAACATCAGTGTGAACTAAATCTAGAATATTTGGCCTCCTATGAGGACCAGAACTATGAAAGGAAACTCTATGTTGTTTACCAGAAAAACAATGAGTACAAGTTTTTAGAGGTGTACCTTTTACCGGAAGAAAATTTTTCTTCACAAGAATGTTGAGTCCTTTCTCACTCAAGTGACCAAGCCGTGTATGCCACAAATCAGTCGATACATCTTCAACTGCATTCACCTCCTCCTTGCATAACTTTACAGGCATCCTGTAAAGAGAAGTGGGACTTTGCTCCTTTGCTACCACTAGAGACCCTTTGGTGATCTTACAAATGCCACCGCCACCAAAGTAAGTGTGATAGCCCTCAATATCCAAGGCTTTGACCGAAATCAAGTTGAGACGAATATCAGGAACATGTCTAACATTCTTCAACTGAAGCTTGCAACCACTACTAGTTTCAACCCAAACATCTCCCATACCAACAATTTCACAAACTCCTTCATTTCCCATTTTTACCTTGCCAAAATCACCAATGGTATAAGATGAGAAGAAATCACGCCTAGGAGTAACATGGTATGAGGCTCCCGAATCAATAATCCAAGTTGAGTCATGGCTGACAAGATTTATGGAATCATCATCATCATCACAAATAATGTAGACATCGGTAGCACTATCATGTGCAACTGCAGTAGTGTCTTTATCATTTTTCTTCTCACTACCTTCATCTCTTTCCCTTGATTGATCTCTCTTGAGTATCCTGCAATTTCTTTTCATATGTCCCACCTTGCCACAATGGAAGCATGTAATTTCTTTTCTAGTTTTTGACTTGCTTCTTGACTTGTTGTGACTTTCAGATTTTTCACGCTTATGGAAATTTCTAGTTTGGCTTCTCCCCCGTGACTCTGTAACAAGAGCTTCTGACTGAGTAGGAGTACCAATCAAACCACGCTCCTTTCTTCGAGCTTCTTCATTAAGCATGCTTTCTTTAACCGTCGACATTACCAACTTCCCACTTAGAGCTGAGTTCGTCAGTGTCACAACAAGAACTTCCCAATTATCAGGCAAGGAACTAAGCAATAATAAAGCTTGCAACTCTTCATCAAGCTTAATATCAGTAGCTGCCAACTGATTCACAGTGTTCTGAAACACACTCATATGCTCTGCCATCGACTCCCCATCTTTGTATTTCATATTAACTAGCTTTCGGATCAAACATGCTTTATTTTGCACGTTCTTGCGTTCATACAACTCCTTTAGTTTATTCCACATTGTATGAGCATTCGTTTCAGCTTCAACATGAGGATACACACTTAAATCCAACCACTGTCTGATTATAGCAACTGCCTTTCTATTCATCTTCTTCCAATCAGCATCAGAAGTATCCTTGGCTTTAGCAGAGTCACCCTCAATAGGATCATACAAGTCTTTGGTGTATAACAAGTCTTCCATGAGAGTCTTCCAAAGTGTGTAATTGGAAGAGTTCAACTTAATCATATTTGGCTCAAAATTTTTCTCCATTTAAAATGCACAAAACAAACCAACCGGGCTCTAGATACCACTTTGTTGGGAAAAACCAGACTTATGAGTCTCTTTAAAATGCGGAAATAATTCTCCCAACCACCTGTGCAATTAAATGGACAACCAGAAAAATCCAATTCCAGAACAGAATAATAATAGCAGCAAAATAAATATCAGACACCAGAATTTTAACGTGGAAAATCCTCTCAATGTGAGAGAATAAAAAACCACGGGACCAAGCCAGATAAATCTTCCACTATGAATAAATAATGGGTACACAATAGTCTTCTAGAAAACACTAGGGAGCAACAATAATCATCACCAAAGGTGGAAACTAATCAACAACACAACTTCCACACAAATGGGTAAACTAGCACAACCTAGAGATAGATTTAAACTAATAGTAAAATTTAACTAAGTGATAGAAAACACATACTCAAGTTGTAGCTCAAACCAAGTAACTTTGCTACACACTCTTTATCACTTAGAACCAAAATCTCTTCTTCTCCTTTCACGCGGCTGCTGCTGTTGTTGTTGTGTTTTTCGCTACAGTGCTACTGTTGTTGTAACTAGGGATTCAAAATCCCTTTCTTCCATCACGTGGACACATGGGCCAAGCCCATTTGCTTTTGTTTCTTTTTGTATTTTTTTTTTCTTTTATTAATTGGTGGGTCCCACTTGGGGAGTGACCCCACCCAACAATTTCTTAAAGAAAAATCAGTATTATTATGGTGAAAAGGGATGATTGATCTATGTATATAATATGAAGTACATTTTTTTTGCTCTCATTTACCATGATTCAACAATTCACCATAGATTTCGTGCAACCTATGATTTAAAGTGTTGCATATTATTAGCACAAAGAAAACTAAAGAGTTACCTCACCAATACATTGTGGTCATCCAATTGTTCATGTTTGCAATAATTTATCTATTCATCTACATCTTTTGATCCATAAATATATAAGAGACAAATTCTCTAACTTTTTTTTTCTTTTTTTCATTTAGAAGTCCTTCAGTCGGTCTATATTTTCCTTCACTTGACAAGCAATGGTTTTCTTTTATTTACTAATAAATATCTAAAATTTTATTATAGCCAAATTAGCATTCAATTCCTTTCATAATTGCAAGAGACATGTGTTAGCAGTATAGTACATTCTTTGAACGGTAAAACTTGACCCCAAATTAAAAATAGAAAAATATTATATTTGAACCTGTGACAAAAAATTAGCCTTCAAAAATAAACTTTTTCTTTTTGGCCGAAATACAATTTTAACGTGTGAATGAATAATAATTTTACCATTTATATTTTTTTCTTTTAATCATTACATTTCTTAATATGTGTATAAAAATATAAACAAAATTCATTTTAAAATGAAGGGAGTAATATTATAGCCGAAAATAATTGTTATCACGTTTTCTCGCATTCATTTTACTACTCTTCTGGTCCTTAATATAAGAAAATTTCCAAACAAATTTTTGGTCTTATTTATAAGAAAATGTCACAACTTTTAAGGTGTAGCTATTGCTTAAAAGACTTTTCTACCCCTTATTTAATTGATGTCTTTTTAATATTAGTGAATGTACTTAATATTTCACAATTTTTATGAGGGTATGTATATTTGTAAAAATATTTAAAAAAATACAAAATTAATGATTAGATTGATTTTGATGGTTTTTGGGTTTTCTTCTTAAAATAATGACCGGAGGGAGTAACATCTATAGCTCTCACCAACATTTTATTCAGAGCAATTTTTGAAGAAAAAAAAGAGCAATTATCACATTAATAAATGATTGTTTAAAGGTATTTGTGGTAATAACTTTTCTAAATTTTGTACATTCAAATTTTAGCTTCTTTTTTTTTTCAAAATTAGAATAACTTTTTTTACTTATAATAATGACCGATTGATGTAAATTCTTAATAATCGATATTGCATACTCATTTTTTTACACCATTTTAGGCATGTGTAATATGGACCTTTTAGAAAATGGTCCAAGGGTAAACCCTTTTGGTCATTATTAAACACCCTTTATTCTTATTAGATGCCTTTATTTTGGTACCAATTATGTTCTCTTTTTGTGCTCAGATTTGTTGTAGAACATTGTAGTATGCACGATGTGGTCAAATGGTTAGATTGATTATTGCTAGGGGTGGACATGGTTCGGTTCGGGATGAAAACTGAACCGAACCGAACTGAACTGTTTGATAAATTTAAAATAACTGAACCGGACTGTTCCAAACCAAACCGAACTGTTTCGAACTGAACCGAACTGTTATTATTGGTACCATTGAAAAAAATATAAAAAACCAAACAAAATCGAATTTTAGAAGGTAAAACCGAACCGAACTGAACCGAACTGTTTTGAACTGAAGCAAACTGTTTCAGTTCAGTTCTAGAACTGTTAGTAATGGTTCAGTTTTTTTTGGTTTGGTTCGGTTCAGTTCAGCAGTTCGGTTCGGTTTTTTGGTTTTTTTGCCCACCCCTAATTATTGCTTTGCTAGATTGATACATTGTTACTTGACCATAACTTTCAAGAACATTTTGCAATCATGCGTGATTTAACCTGCGTTTTATCATTCTTTGTTTATTTTGATTTCATATATTACTTTTCAACTTATGATATGAATTGTGGGAAGCAGGTAAATATACTAAATAATCCTATTTATTCTCTTATGATTTGGATGTACATCAAAAACACTCAAAATTATTAGAAGTTGCCATTATATTCATTTTATTTTATTTTTCTCTTGAATTTGTAGATTTTAATTTGTTCACCGTTGATGTACCTTCAATCATAGTAGCGTTTATGTGAGTGCAAATTGATCCAAGAGTAGTTCTTAGTTACGCCTAAAATAATCAGTTCAAATCATAAAACTATACCATTATAGTAATCACTTTAAAAGTTAAATTTGAGTTCAATCAACCATTTTAAATGTGAAACAAATACATTATATTTTGAATTTTATCATGGAGTCTATTTTCTTAAAAGGTTACCTGTAATTTGACAAGTTTGGTAGATATAAGGAATAATTGGATTGTAGAAAAAGACCATGAGTAACATATCTATGTGCCCCCTATGATTTAACGATACAACGACGCCTATCTATTTTATTTTTTCTGTTACCAATTATCGATAGAAAATTGTTGATTGGTAAACCAAGAGCTACATGTTCCACAATTATGTATCTTATCCAATGATAAGATGAAATCTCATTCAAGAACTTAATACCAAACACTACAAGAAAATTAGTACAAGATAATTTAAAAATGATATTAATTATATTATTAAACAAACAATCACAATATCTCTTGATTTTAAAAAAACTTTCTTGATTAGGGGTAGCTAAATTAGTACTTATCAGAAAATCATGGTGTCCATACAAATTGTTCTTGAACTTGCTCAAACTGAAAAAAGCCATAGACAATTGAAGAGAGCATAACACCTTTTAGTTAATTGTCTTGCCAAACTAAGATGGTCAATTTGTCGTTCTCAGAGTTTGAAATTGGAAGATTTCATAATAAGTAGAACTTGTCGTTTGAAATAGGAGCAAAATCAAAGTGCATGTTTTGGAATCATTCAGAAACAAAATAAAAAAAAGGAGAACATGATCAAAAGAAGTTGAAAGGGTGGCGGTGTGCGATGGAAGAGAGAGAGAGAGAGAGAGAGAGAGAGAGAGAGAGAGAGAGAGAGAGAGAGAGAGAGAGAGAGAGAGAGAGAGAGAGAGAGAGAGAGAGATCAGACAACATAGTGGAGAGTGGTGGACAGTTAGAGGAGGGATGAAACGAGCGAGGTAGAAACTTTGGAGATTAGGAAGTCAGAATAAAATTAAAGACTTTAAGGGTAAAAAGTAATTTAGTTTTGAAAATCTCATCTTGTATTTAGTTAAGATTATTTCATCTCCCCTCTTTTAAACCAAACATACATTTAATTAAAATATCTCTCGTCCATTCCCTCTATTAAAATTTCTCATCTCTATTTAACCATTTGGACCCTAAGAAAGCATGAAAGGTTCAAAATTTTTTTAGTAATAGGTAATGATGTTTGTTACGAAACCAAAGTTAACGAAACACACGAAACTCTTCTACTTGGTGATTTTACGCCACTATTTAACCATATATTATGACATGACCCCACTTTCACACACTACCTGACCATGTATTGTGTTAAAGGCCAACTTTATTGTATTTTACAAAGGTGTCAAATACGAAATTTATAAGTGCTTATTGTTTTTGCCAAAAAAAAAAGAAGTGCATATTGTTTACAAAACTGAACGCGTAAGATTTCTTGTGTTTCGTATATGCCGTTTATCGTACTAAATAGCAGTACTCGTAAGTAATAGTGCATAGTTTTTTTTTCTTACCATTATATAGATACGAAGTTTCTATCATCATTTAACAAAAATTAATTTTCGTTAGAGAACTTGTGTGGCACACAAGTGAAATCTCCTATTTCAACAAAAATTTTTCCATATACAAGAGTCAGTGATCAAATCCTTAACTATATGATCCCAAGCCCCTTTATCATTTGGACCTATCCATTGTTGATAGTCATACATAAACTTTATTATCAATATTCGTTGTGATTAATGGTTTGTCCTCATTAGTGTTGTATGGTGTGTCTCTCTAAATCTAAATTTTAACCTTGTATTTGAAAGGATATTACTGGTGTAAGGGATAACAAAGGATGAACTTGGTAAAATTATATATGGAAGAAGTTGGAAGTGATTTTGGTTGAAGCATGCGTTACTAAAAAAGAAACAGAGAATGTTCTGATTGTGTGGTTAGCTATATGAGAGTGGGATTTGCGTGTTTTAATTAAGGAAGAAAAATGAAGCAACACATTGTCCATCATGACCTAAAATAGTTGAGGTAATGTGCTTTTGAAATAAGAAATGATGCATACATAGGGATGGGGCTTTGGCTTGCTTCACAGTTTCAATTGTCTTCAACTAAATAGTTTTTTTTTCCCCTTCCGTTTCAACTAGATAGGCTTAGTTGAAGCTACCATTTAAGGATAGCTATAAGATTAACATGCAGTTTATAGGTTTTTTCCAATTAAAATAAATTTATAATTCTTCACTTGGAAAAGTATCCATATCCATATAAACTTATAGAAATTTGTAAAGAAGTTAAAAAGGGTGAAAATTATGAAAAAAAGCTAATGTCAAACTCTTGACTAAAAAAAAAGAAGCCAATGTCAAACTTATATACAAAAAGCCATTGTTTGAAATCCTCAAAATCTTATGGAAACAATTTTTTTTTTTTAATAGGAATTTACCGTACTTGTTGTTTTTGACTTTTCAACATTGTTAGCTCTTGAATGGATCATAAATCCACAGAAAAGCACGTGCTCATCAAAGGTTAGTACAATTTACATAAAAGTGCATGAACTTTTTAATAGATATAGATGCCACTCCGTATATTATTTCAAGCCAAACATTACTGTTCAGGTTGCATGCAAATCTTATTAGACCTTTCAAAAATCAATTCATTTTTACCAAACTAAATTTTCTCGTGAAAATTTGTGAATCATGTAGATGCGTATAAGAATTGTAATATTGTATGGACAGGGTTCTTGAAGAAATGATAGAAAGTTTAAAACAAGACAAGAAGCACATTGTGCTATCTATAATACATTGTTCAACCCACGTGGATTGGCCATGTGGTGTAAGTTTGAGAATTTGGAGTGTGTTTTTTTCAAAATTTTAAGTTTGAATTCTCTCGGTGTCACTTTTTGTGGGCTAGTCATCTGCTAGTGGACTATGGGATGCCAAGTTTAAATGGATAGTTTTAATTGTAATGCATGATTCTTTTATATCCTTAACAACATATACTACTATAGGATTCCAAGATTTCCATGACACTAAAACAAACTAAAGATGGATTAGAACTCTTCAATACCTAAAATAAATGGAGGTTAAATAAGAATAAGTGGTCGTTCACAAAGGTAATTGGTCCCAATCATAGAAGTGCATCAATTTGGAAGCCAGTGGTTCTATACTGCCTCACCAACTCTGTTCCTAGATGCATACAACTAAGTTACTTGTGTGGCCATTCCTAAATCCATGCATCATACCATAAGAATTCAATTTTAATGTTGAAGTCACATAACAATGATAGATTGGCCTATTAGACTCAGTTAACAACTCTATATGTCTAAGGAAAAACGATATCCAAAGAAAATTTAGGAAGGTTTTGTTTGTCATTATAGAAAACAACACAGAAGGTCACGACACAAGAAAAAACATTACTATTAGAAAACAATACAAAAGGTCACGACATAAAAGAAAATAACATTACTATCAAAGAGCTTTCTAGCATCTAAATATGTATCTACTTTACAAGGCAATTCTGAGAGAAGAATCATCCAAAGTTAGTGAAATTGAATCCATGAAAACAATCTTATCACTAATCTTAAACCAACAATAAACACGTAAGAACTTCCCATGGAATGTCATTTAAATACAAAAAATTCATGACATATTTTCTCTTCGATCATGCCAAAATCACGTTTCAAATCTCAAATTTATCAGTTGCATCAGCAGTATTGCCGAAAGTTGCATCAAAGGGCTCCTTCACAACCTGCAATTAAAATAAATAGAAATGCAATCTTTAGAAATAATCAAGAAAGAGTATTTCTTCTTCAATAAATCTATATACCACGGACAAAATCATAATTGTTGTGATAAGCATAAAAGTTAAACTTCAATATCCCTAGAAAAATATTTGAAGGTGAGCCATGACGCAATAAACACCTAGGCCTTTGCCTAAACATGTAGGAACAAAAAATTGCTTGCGAGAAGCCACATAACTTGAATAAGAATTACACACTCCTAGTCCTCTAACAATCCGAGAAGCTGATACATGATATATTTATCTATGAGTTCTTTCTCTCCCTCTCAAGATACAAACCAATATTACTAGCTCAAAACATGTCCTTCTAAAGATGCTGAAGACATGTCAATCCACCTTAAGATCTTGTGCCATACATTTGAAAACAATGGACATCCAAAGATTCATTATTAAACCAAATCCTCCACAATTACCCATACAACTTGAAGGAGTCTTGAAGAAAGAAAAGATAATAAACTGGAAGAGCGAATGAAACTGATTTTACGAGCACAGCCTGTCCCCCTATTAATAGATTCCTATACTTCCAATATGATAACATATCCACCACCAGCTTCCAAGTACTTACCTTTCTAGCATTTGCACCAATAGGGAGGCGCAAATATTGAAATGGTAGAGATTCAACCTTCTAAAAGGCTTTCATTATATATATATTTAAGTTTTTCAAATATATGCTCAAGGAGACGAGTTACAACAGTGATCAGCCATAATTGGTCCAAATAGCAACATGTTTATTACATTGTTGTGGAAGCATTTTCTTAGTACACCGTGATAAGTGATGCATATCTGAATAAATTGAGCCCTTGTGATTAATCTGTGTAACTCATAAATAAGCCTATGTTTATAAAAAAGTTTTTCTTGGTAAAAAATGACTTTCTGCATCATTGACTCTGTTCTTTCTGTAAAAAAAATTGTGACCAAGTAAAGGTACAACCAATTCCATATCAAATCACTGCGAAGAAAACCTCTAAATAAAGGATGAACTATCAGTAACTTAGAACTTCATTTTTCACAATGTCCATTCCAATTAAGAAACCAAGATTTTTCTGTCATAATTATGTAACATGTAGGCAAGTCAAACACCTTTAGCCCTTGAATATAGCAGTGAGAAAATCTGATTCCAAACACTAGGAGAGGGTTCAATATTATATTCCAAAACTATCTAACATAACGATGGTGATGTTCTGCATATATTCATATAAAATTTCAAATTTTTTACATCTATAAGTACAAGTCAAAAAGATTATATAATCTAACAACGGAAACTAAACACAATAATGCAATATCGCAATCACATGAGAAACCTTTCAATGCAAGATAACATACTCAATTAGGAATACAACTTTTGACGATCCACTCCGGAGGTGGCCAAAACAAGTTGTAATAATCAGGATAATTCGACAAAGGGGATTGATTGTTTGAAGAAAATCTGTCAAGACTCTTGAAACAAAACTGACTTAAGTGTGCTCTGTTTTTGCTGTCAAAATTCGAAGTTCACTAAACTCTTAGAAATTCTTTCAATCTTTTGTATCTTAGAATTTCTTAAGGTTAGAGTCTTATATCTGAGTTGTATTAAGTGAACACCTCTGATATTTGATCAAGTGTTCAACCCAAACTTACTTTGTTTGTAATTCAGTTTGGTTTAAGTCTCGGTCTGCGTACTGAGCATTGTAAGCCTCATTACTTAGTGTTCTGAGCAAGTTAGAGTCTCATTCCTTTGTGGTCTGAGCAGGGAGTCTCATTCCTTTGTGGTCTGAGCAAGGTGGTTTCATTCCTTAGTGGTCTGAACATTAGAAGTCTCCTCCTTGGTGGTTGAGCATCTGGAAATCTCATTCCTTTGTGGTCTGAGTAATTGTAATCTGCTGATTATAGTTAAAATCTCTTGTTAGTAACAAGAGGACTAGACTACTTCCAACTTGTGGAAGGAACTAGTATAAAAATATTGTGTGTCTCTCTTCCCTTCTCTATTTACTTTTTATAACCGCTGCATAACTCTGAGAAATAGTTCAGAACTGATTAATATCAGATTCTGAACTTAACTTAAGTTTTTGAGAAGAAAAGAAACCAGTTTTTGAGTCCACACAATTCAACCCCCCCTTCTTGTGTGTTTTTCTCACCTTCAGTCAGGAGCTGAGGTCAAAACATATTCGACCTTCCAAGTCTCTTAGCTTGGAGACTGATGCATGATAAAGTACCATGTGATGAGAAGCTAAAAGAGATAGGTTGTTTTGTTCCTTCTATTTGCAATCTTTGTGGAAAGCAAGAAGACACAACTTTCCATTTGTTCTTCCTTTGTAGTTATTATGTTCAAATTTGGAGATGGTTGGCCTCAATTTACCTCTCTAGATGATATCTGGAATCTTTGTAGTAGAGGGTGGTCTCCTCATTGCAAGTTAGCTATCCAAGCTGCTTTAATCTACATTCTCAATGCCATATGGTCCTCAAGAAATGCAGCTAGGTTCAAAAACAGAAACATTCCCTGGCAATCAGCTCTATCTTTCATTATTTCAGGTGTTTCTTCTTCTGTAAGTAACTCTCAACTTCCTGCTAGCTCCTCAATGAGAGAATTCTCTATTTTAAAGGCTTTCAACTGTAAAATAAATCCTACTAGAATCAATATTGTCAAGGAAGTCTTTTGGAATCCTCCTATTCTTCATTGGATAAAAGGAAACCGTGATGGAGCAGCCACTTTTAATGTCTCATCTTGTGGTGGTATTTTTAGAGATAGCAATGGCAAGTTTCTTGGTTGTTTTGTTGAAGGCTTAAGTCCTGGAAACTCTATAGTTGCTGAGTTATTTGGCATAATGAGAACCTTAGAAATGGCAAAGCACATAAATTATACACACTTTTGGTTGGAGACAGACTCAAAGATAACAATTTTGGCTTTCTGCTGACATAGTTCCTTGGCAAATAAGGAACAGATGGTTTAATTGTATGGAGTACATTAGGAACATTAATTTCATGGTAACTCATAACTATAGAGAAGGCAATGTTTGTGCTGATAGGTTAGCAAACATAGGATTATACTTAAACTCCTTTGTGTTTTATGGTACCTTACCTATGGAAGTTAGAGGAGCTTATGTACAAAATAGACTAGGTATGCCTAGTTACAAGTTTTCTTTTGCTTGAGAAGGTTTGGCTTGACCCCTTCTCTTTTTGTATCAATCTTTTTTATAATATATTTTGGGTGAGGGTGCTCCATGCATCCCACTAGCTTTTAAAAAAATGATATGGTAGCTAATTTCCCAAACCCCTTCTCACACTAACGGAACAAATATCTTTTGATGAAGGAGAGTGTATTACACAACAATTTTATATATTTTTTTTATAAAAAAAAAATAGTTACACATCAGATGCCACATCAGGAGAATTTCACTCTGTTAGGAAACCGATATAAACCCTGAAATTAAGATATGAGACAAAAGAATGCGTTAAAGCCTTTATTTTATATCTGAAAATCTGTTAAAGTATTTGCACCAAGTATGCGATTGGTTGTACGTGCTTATATATACATGTACAAATTCCTTTAAAAGCTACATATGCAAGTTTTTATGTCCCGTCTATATTTAGTGGTGACAAATATTATCCCGTTTTTTTTATTTTTTTTATATCAATGAGTGCTATATTTGTCCCGAAGAGAAGTGTGACAATGATTATAATAAAATTTTGTAGTTGTACTCCAAAATGAAAACATCAAAATATTGACACGGTAGAACAAAGTTAATAAAATAAAAGTTTATAATAAATAAATAAAAAAAGATTTTGAAAGGAGGAAAATTAAAGAGGGTTACTTGATGACCAAGATTAGGTTACTAACAATGTAACAGCAAAAAAATAAAAATAAATCAAATCTTTGGTTTTTTATAAAAAAATCAAATCTTTGGTCGTGTATAAAAGGAAGCTAAATGTTAATTACGATTCATGAATTACTCGTTATTACCTTCAGCCCACTATTTACTCTCTCGCCCTAACCCTAATTTAATTACGATTCTCACCTTGAGATTATATGCATGGCTTCTAATTCACGCGATTCTTCACCCGGCTCTGGTTATGATGGCTCTGCTGGAGGTTCCTCCGGTTATGATGCTGATTCCTCTTCTTCACCAGGCTCTGGCTCTGCTGCTGGTTCACGCGGCTACTCCGAATCAGACCCTTCATCTCCAGATTGGCCTTCTATAGTGAAATTGAATCTTTCACAACCTTCTTCTTCTCTACTACCGAATCTATCTTCAGACCCTTCATCTCCAACTTCAAGTTTTTCTTCTTTTAATCTAAATAATCTTGACCTTCCTCCACTGAAAATTTCAAGTTTTTCTTCTTTTAATCTAAATAATTTTGACATACCTTCACCTCGTCCTGAATTCAAGAATCCCTATGCGTCTGATCATGGTGACGGTGGTGGGTCTACTTCAAGTTTTTCTTCTTCTAATCTAAAGAATATTGACATACCTTCACCTCCTCCCGAATTCAATCCCTATGCAATAATTCTACTTGAGGCACGAGATCTTGCTGAATGGGTTAATTCCAATGGCGAAGTGGACACTACATCTATGAATTGGTGTCCCAAGGGCCACGACTCTGACCTTTCCTCTGATGAAGAGAAGATACAAGCTCTAAAAACACAAATGCATCTCCGTTCTATGGATTGGATATTAGAATGCGATGAAGAAAACAAAATTTCTTATATATCACCCTATGATCACAGCAAATATTGTCTCAGAGATGCGGGTCTTATCCAACTTCAAAAAAATCAGTTGTCTTGCCTGGTAGAAGCTCATGGTGATGATATGCGAGGAATGTCTGTTGCTGAATTAGAAAACATCATCAAGAATTATTGCCTTCTTTGTGATGCTGAAGCCGAAGGTGTCCTTGGTGCAAATCGTCTGTTTTGTAATGACTCTTGTCAAGAAACTTTCTCCTCTCTTAAGGACTTAATTGGGAAAGAGAATGTTGTCGAGACGGTTGCCGGTGATCCATCAATAACAACTTGGAAAATAGTGTTGCTGGTATGGTCTTCAAATAGATCTTGCTGGTGTGGTCTTCAAATAGATCCTCCAAGATCTATTTGAAGACCATACCAGCAACACTATTTTCCAAGTTGTTATTGATGGATCACCGGCAACCGTCTCGACAACATTCTCTTTCCCAATTAAGTCCTTAAGAGAGGAGAAAGTTTCTTGACAAGAGTCATTACAAAACAGACGATTTGCACCAAGGACACCTTCGGCTTCAGCATCACAAAGAAGGCAATAATTCTTGATGATGTTTTCTAATTCAGCAACAGACATTCCTCGCATATCATCACCATGAGCTTCTACCAGGCAAGACAACTGATTTTTTTGAAGTTGGATAAGACCCGCATCTCTGAGACAATATTTGCTGTGATCATAGGGTGATATATAAGAAATTTTGTTTTCTTCATCGCATTCTAATATCCAATCCATAGAACGGAGATGCCTTTGTGTTTTTAGAGCTTGTATCTTCTCTTCATCAGAAGAAAGGTCAGAGTCGTGGCCCTTGGGACACCAATTCATAGATGTAGTGTCCACTTCGCCATTGGAATTAACCCATTCAGCAAGATCTCGTGCCTCAAGTAGAATTATTGCATAGGGATTGAATTCGGGAGGAGGTGAAGGTATGTCAATATTCTTTAGATTAGAAGAAGAAAAACTTGAAGTAGACCCACCACCGTCACCATGATCAGACGCATAGGGATTCTTGAATTCAGGACGAGGTGAAGGTATGTCAAAATTATTTAGATTAAAAGAAGAAAAACTTGAAATTTTCAGTGGAGGAAGGTCAAGATTATTTAGATTAAAAGAAGAAAAACTTGAAGTTGGAGATGAAGGGTCTGAAGATAGATTCGGTAGTAGAGAAGAAGAAGGTTGTGAAAGATTCAATTTCACTATAGAAGGCCAATCTGGAGATGAAGGGTCTGATTCGGAGTAGCCGCGTGAACCAGCAGCAGAGCCAGAGCCTGGTGAAGAAGAGGAATCAGCATCATAACCGGAGGAACCTCCAGCAGAGCCATCATAACCAGAGCCGGGTGAAGAATCGCGTGAATTAGAAGCCATGCATATAATCTCAAGGTGAGAATCGTAATTAACCTAGGGTTAGGGCGAGAGAGTAAATAGTGGGCCGAAGGTAATAACGAGTAATTCATGAATCGTAATTAACCTTTAGCTTCCTTTTATACACGACCAAAGATTTGATTTTTTTATAAAAAACCAAAGATTTGATTTATTTTTATTTTTTTTGCTGTTACATTGTTAGTAACCTAATCTTGGTCATCAAGTAACCCTCTTTAATTTTCCTCCTTTCAAAATCTTTTTTTATTTATTTATTATAAACTTTTATTTTATTAACTTTGTTCTACCGTGTCAATATTTTGATGTTTTCATTTTGGAGTACAACTACAAAATTTTATTATAATCATTGTCACACTTCTCTTCGGGACAAATATAGCACTCATTGATATAAAAAAAATAAAAAAAACGGGATAATATTTGTCACCACTAAATATAGACGGGACATAAAAACTTGCATATGTAGCTTTTAAAGGAATTTGTACATGTATATATAAGCACGTACAACCAGTCGCATACTTGGTGCAAATACTTTAACAGATTTTCAGATATAAAATAAAGGCTTTAACGCATTCTTTTGTCTCATATCTTAATTTCAGGGTTTATATCGGTTTCCTAACAGAGTGAAATTCTCTTGATGTGGCATCTGATGTGTAACTATTTTTTTTTATAAAAAAAATATATAAAATTGTTGTGTAATACACTCTCCTTCATCAAAAGATATTTGTTCCGTTAGTGTGAGAAGGGGTTTGGGAAATTAGCTACCATATCATTTTTTTAAAAGCTAGTGGGATGCATGGAGCACCCTCACCCAAAATATATTATAAAAAAGATTGATACAAAAAGAGAAGGGGTCAAGCCAAACCTTCTCAAGCAAAAGAAAACTTGTAACTAGGCATACCTAGTCTATTTTGTACATAAGCTCCTCTAACTTCCATAGGTAAGGTACCATAAAACACAAAGGAGTTTAAGTATAATCCTATGTTTGCTAACCTATCAGCACAAACATTGCCTTCTCTATAGTTATGAGTTACCATGAAATTAATGTTCCTAATGTACTCCATACAATTAAACCATCTGTTCCTTATTTGCCAAGGAACTATGTCAGCAGACTTGAAAGCCAAAATTGTTATCTTTGAGTCTGTCTCCAACCAAAAGTGTGTATAATTTATGTGCTTTGCCATTTCTAAGGTTCTCATTATGCCAAATAACTCAGCAACTATAGAGTTTCCAGGACTTAAGCCTTCAACAAAACAACCAAGAAACTTGCCATTGCTATCTCTAAAAATACCACCACAAGATGAGACATTAAAAGTGGCTGCTCCATCACGGTTTCCTTTTATCCAATGAAGAATAGAAGGATTCCAAAAGACTTCCTTGACAATATTGATTCTAGTAGGATTTATTTTACAGTTGAAAGCCTTTAAAATAGAGAATTCTCTCATTGAGGAGCTAGCAGGAAGTTGAGAGTTACTTACAGAAGAAGAAACACCTGAAATAATGAAAGATAGAGCTGATTGCCAGGGAATGTTTCTGTTTTTGAACCTAGCTGCATTTCTTGAGGACCATATGGCATTGAGAATGTAGATTAAAGCAGCTTGGATAGCTAACTTGCAATGAGGAGACCACCCTCTACTACAAAGATTCCAGATATCATCTAGAGAGGTAAATTGAGGCCAACCATCTCCAAATTTGAACATAATAACTACAAAGGAAGAACAAATGGAAAGTTGTGTCTTCTTGCTTTCCACAAAGATTGCAAATAGAAGGAACAAAACAACCTATCTCTTTTAGCTTCTCATCACATGGTACTTTATCATGCATCAGTCTCCAAGCTAAGAGACTTGGAAGGTCGAATATGTTTTGACCTCAGCTCCTGACTGAAGGTGAGAAAAACACACAAGAAGGGGGGTTGAATTGTGTGGACTCAAAAACTGGTTTCTTTTCTTCTCAAAAACTTAAGTTAAGTTCAGAATCTGATATTAATCAGTTCTGAACTATTTCTCAGAGTTATGCAGCGGTTATAAAAAGTAAATAGAGAAGGGAAGAAAGACACACAATATTTTTATACTAGTTCCTTCCACAAGTTGGAAGTAGTCTAGTCCCCTTGTTACTAACAAGAGATTTTAACTATAATCAGCAGATTACAATTACTCAGACCACAAAGGAATGAGATTTCCAGATGCTCAACCACCAAGGAGGAGACTTCTAATGTTCAGACCACTAAGGAATGAAACCACCTTGCTCAGACCACAAAGTTATGAGACTCCCTGCTCAGACCACAAAGGAATGAGACTCTAACTTGCTCAGAACACTAAGTAATGAGGCTTACAATGCTCAGTACGCAGACTGAGACTTAAACCAAACTGAATTACAAAGAAAGTAAGTTTGGGTTGAACACTTGATCAAATATCAGAGGTGTTCACTTAATACAACTCAGGTATAAGACTCTAACCTTAAGAAATTCTAAGATACAAAAGATTGAAAGAATTTCTAAGAGTTTAGTGAACTTCGAATTTTGACAGCAAAAACAGAGCACACTTCAGTCAGTTTTGTTTCAAGAGTCTTGACAGATTTTCTTCAAACAATCAATCCTTTATAGATGAAGGATGTAGCCGTTTGAATAGATGCCATGTCACAGAAAATAGCCGTTGCAAATGGAGTGCGAAGCCTTCCTTGATTGTGTGAACAGATCGGTTGAAAAGCAGCATGGTGAGTTCTGAGTTTTCACCAACTCTACTGTTCACACAGCTGTCTTCAGCCTTCATTCTTCTTCAGTTCAAATTCAGCTTCCAGCTCAGCTTCAGAGGCATTTCATTAGTCTTCAGACTTTGCATTTTAAGATACTCTTTATTGCAGTTTCAGATTTGCCCAGAATTTCAGCTACAGGATCACTTCAGTTTGGTCCTTCAGAACCAACTCAGAAGCTCTTCAGACTTTGCCTTCAAAGGCAGTTTCAGAGGCACTTCAGATTCGTCCTCAGAACCTCTTCAGACTTGTCTTCAGACCCCCTTCAGACTTGTTCTTCAATCCAGCTTCAGAAGCACCCTTCAGACGCAGCTTCGCACTGGGAACTTCAGACGCTCTGCAAACTTCAGACTCCCAGTCTTCAGAAGCTTCTTCGGACTCACCCTTCAGACGCTGCCTTCAGACGCTGCTTCGCACTGCGAACTTCAGACGCTCTGCGAACTTCTTCAGACACACTTTGCCTTCAGATGCACATCAGAAGCTGGTCTTCGTACGGATCAGAAGCTGGTCCATCAGAAGCAGGTCTTCAGAACTGTCTTCAGAAGCTGATCAGAATCAACACTTCAGAAGCTGATTCCCTTTATGCTTGCAACAAAAGCTTCTCTATTTTCCTTTTTGCTCTTAGCTTGTTCTTCCATAACCAATATTGATTAATCAACATTAAGAACATGGTTCTGCACAACTTAGAACAAAGCATTAGCAATTACCAATTTTCTTTTTAATACTTTGTTATCATCAAAACCTTAAAGAGAGATGTTCATACAAATTGTTCCAACAATCTCCCCCTTTATCCAAAAGAGAGTTGTTTATACATTTTGTTCCAACAATCTCCCCCTTTTTGATGATGACAAACATAAGTATTAATCAGAAAATTGTTGTTAATTTAATTAACAAGTTGACTGCAGGGTATGAGGTTTGTAAGCTCCCCCTGAGTCTGATCCAGGTTAATTAAATTCAGTTTAAATCAAAACATGTGAAAATTTCAGAATTGTTGTTAAGTTTAATTAACAAGCTGACTTCAGGAGAGATTTGTAAGCTCCCCCTAGGTCTGATAATCCTCAAGGTTAGGTTTGTAAGCTCCCCCTGATTCTTATCCATGTTAATTAAACTCAACTTAAATTAATAAAGTGAAAATTATAAATAACTTGCTGACTTCAGGTTCTGAGGTTTGTAAGCTCTCCCCCTAAGTCTGATAATCCACATGATGAGTTTTGTAAGCTCCCTGAGTCTTATCCAAGTTATTTTAAATTCATTTTAACTCACTAAGAGTCATGTATCTCACAGAAATTCAATTCAGAGGCTAAGAGTTAAAAACAGTTCTCATAAGTTAAATTCAATCAGAACCAGAACTTAACTTATGTTTTGAGCCTCAGGCACTAAGGCCTTTTACTCCCCTTTCATAAGTTAATTTCTAACATAATTTAACTTATGTTTTGAGCTCAGGAGCTTTAATACTTGTTTTACATTTCTCCCCCTTTTGTCATCAACAAAAAGAAAGTTTTAGAAAGAAAAATTTCAGAAAAATTTCTTCCCCTTTTTAAGAGTTTGAAAAACATGTGAGATAATCATGCAATCATATAGATAATCAAACAACAAAGATGAGAATCAGAGCAGGCTTGATCATACATTAAGTATATGACATTGCATTTGAAAAATAGAATGATGTTCAGAAGCAGAAAAAGATAGTTCAGAGCTTCTGATCAGAGCATTCTTTGTTACAGACATAGCTGTTCAGTATATCTTATTCAGTATCACTGGACTATTTTAGACAAAATTGTTCAGATCATAGACCTACTTGAAGGATTTAGCACAACTGAACTGATATCAGAACCTGATACCAAAAAAAATTTGTACATCCTTATATAGCTTTTATGTCTCACAGGGCTGCAGTCGTTTATTAGCTTCTCGCAACTCTGTGATTCATAGAGATATATCTCTCAATATCTGGCTTCCTGGCGAACCAATTGGTCTTAGGGAGTGTTACCTCATCCATCATGTTAAGCTCGGGACGACACTCATTTCTGGGCTCGATCACGAAACTTAACATGCAACAGTTGCTAGGTTCAGGTGCCCGACCTTTCCGCACTAAGGTATTAAGCTATCAGGTCCTATGTGCCATATGACAAGAGTCCTACCAAGACCATTGCGCTTAGCTATAGCGTGGTATAGCTCTGGTGATTATTAGCGCTATGTCCGTTTATTAACCTCTTAAGCTAACTGAGATTCACAGAGCTATAACTTCCTATAACTTCAAGGCTCTTCTACGTTCAAGATGTTCAATTCAAGCAGTCTCTCTTGATCCTTTCACTGGTGTGGGGCTTAAGGGCAAAATCATATCTAACAAACATTTTCCACTCCCATACCCGGTTGGGATCAAGGAGCTATAACATAAGAAATAAAACTTATCATAATTTATTTCTAAAGATTTTGAGTTAAAATAATTTGTCAGAGTAAAGCACGGTGCTACAAATTTATATATCGCAAGTAAATACTCTCAAAAGTGGTTTTTTTTAATCAAAAAGCAATTTTTTTTCTTGATTGTAGAGATACTATTGATACACAGGACATATGTTTATCATTGATCAATTAATTTTTTGTTTTTTGAGGGAATATTTATATGTTCTAAAAAAGATAATAAATATAACATTCTAATTTGAATTTTATTAAAATTCATGCACGAGATTAGATGTGAGTGTATGTCTTTATATGTGAATAAGTCAGTATCAGATTTTTTTTTTAGAGGAAGTCAGTATAAGATTATTTACGAAATAAAATGTGAACTATATATATTGATAAAATATATGTGAGTTTATTGACTTTATTAATAAAATATAGGTGAGTTTATGTTTTTACAAGGGGACTATATTTATCATTGATGAATAAATTAAAGTTATTATTTGAAAATATTTTAACGGATTTTCTCATATAAAAACATTATGAAAATTCTCTATTAATATCAGATTTTTTATAATACTTCATGTAATACACTAACAACTTAAAGAACTCTAAATTAAATAATTTATTTATTAATTTGTGTTTTATATGTTTTTCTAAATGAAAATAAATATTTGTTTTTAAGATATATCAACACAAATACATGCGAGCATATTTTTTTTATGAGAATATGTCAGTATGTATTTATTTATAAAATTTAATGTGAACTATATATTAATAAAAATATATGTACGTTTATGTTTTTTTAGGGAAATAAGTCAGTGTATATTTATGAAATATTATTCGAACTACATATTAATAAAATATATGTCAGTGTATGATATATATTAATAAAATAAATATAAGTATATGTTTTTACACGGGAACCATATTTTTCACTTATGAATAAATTAAAATTAGTGATCGAAAATATTTTAATGGATATGTGCATATAATTTTTGTTGTTGTAGAAATACTTTATTAGTTATATGATTTTATTTTATTATGAATGTTTATTTTGCAACGGAGCTTGGTGTCAATATTTTAATAGATTTTTGAAGTAAAATAAAATTATTTACCTATTATAATATACTAATTTTGTCACTACATAACTAATTAAAATTTGTGACAAATGATAAAAATGAAAAATGATTTTAATATAATAATTTTATAACATCACTCAATACTATATATGTCCTCGCACATGCCTCTCCACACAACGATAAACTAATTTTATAACATCACTTCCTAAACACTTTAAAGACACCCTACAAAGTTAAGATTTTATGACAAAGGGTTGTGTGGTGAAATTCTAAACATCACCAGGTCTAATAGAAATTTTGGAAGTTATGTTGAGGAATACTTCAAACCTCGAAACCCATGAGAAAAGGAATATCGAAATAGTTTAAGGATATGTGCTAAGGAATAAGAAGGATGTGCTTCAAGCCCATTAAGTCATAAATTAATGGAAGTGACCGCTAAAACGGTAGTTTAGCTATTTTAGCTCAGTAGCATCAAGTATGTTTGAAGAGTAAGATAGTCTAAAAGGAATTAAGCTTGAACCAATATCGGTACAGATTGCACTTGCAAGATGGAATATGTGAATTTGAAGCGTTGATCAGAAACGATAATGCAATGGTATATAAGTTATTCCATATTATACCCACGTTATGTCAACATGTCACCTATACCAGGTTATGTTTAATAAAGCATACTTATTGGGCAGTGGTTATACTACTCAGATAGTAGTGTAGCCGTTCTTTTCAGTTATGTGACATGTATAAGTAACTAAGGTACGCAGTCGGTAAAGTTTAAATGGGAAGGTATTGATCGGAGCAGGTTTGTTGATAACAAACATATCTTAGCTAAGGAGTTCAGAAATTCTTGAACTTAGTGTTTGTAGATAAAGGAAGGAGAATATTTCTACGCAAGCCCAGAATATAAATGAAGGATTAAGGGATTGATGAGTTAAGTGTGTCGTTTGAGTAGTGGCCAGAATAGAGTTTCCTTTTCGAAAACAACAGGATGTCTTCGAACGAAATATGTTTTAACACCAATAGAATGTAACCATAATTTATATTATGGGTTAATGTATACTAAAGAAACGAACATGAGTAACATTGGCGGGGCAAACCTGGCAAGCCAGTTGAAAGGCAAATTCCAGATGTTACAAATGAGTTTAGAGTAAGAAAAGATTCCTTATTGATGTGGTAGTGTCTCAAATATGTTAAGATCAAGATGATGTCCCGCTAGTTGGACAATGATGATGTGATGTATTGTGTACCCATCAGTAGTGTACACGTGCTCGCTTATATATGCAAACTATATGCTATGAATTATACTATGTGATAAAATGTGAGACGACTTATACCACTCATCACTTGGGCTAGACTCCTATGAGTCTTGGACTATCGACGTAGAAATATTTACGCTACGGCTAGAACTCGAGATAAGTAATGATTATGATTGCGATAAGAAGCACATCGTGATGTTAGAAAGAAATGAGCAGGTGCTAGAGGTGAAACCTCCTGCTTATACTTGGAATATTAAACGAAGTTGGAATACTTCTTGCATTTGCATGTGCGTATATAGTATCAGATGTTTTCGGTGTAAGGATGATTCTATATGGAATGGTGATACAAGTCTATAAGTAAGTTGTCGTCGTATGAGACGAAAGATAAAGATAATAATTCATGGGAAATAGATGCAGTGCAATAAACCCCTAAAGAGTGAAAATATTTGAGGAGGATAAGATTATCCAGTAAAGTATTTGAGATTTAGTGACCTTAAGTTGGATTTGCAAGAAGTGTATGAACCAGGAACATAGTCAAGCGAGTTGGATATGATGGATCAGATAACCTCACATCCTACTACGTAAGAGTTATGCAAATCACCACAAGCATTTCAGTTAAAGGAAAAGTTGTCGAGTATATTCGACATATATAGAGTTGGAAAATCCAAGGGATTCCGATAAGCAAGACAAACTGGAGTTTTGGGCAAGTAGAGGAAGTATTGTGAGAGATTCATTCATGTATGATAGTGGATTCTAAATTTCGAGGACGAAATTTCTTTAAGGGGGGTAGATTGTAATATCCCGCTTAGATGTAACGGTTATCCGCGTTAGAAGCTTTTTATGCAAGCATGGCAATTTTGTAAATATGTGACAATGGCATTTTAGTAATTACTTGGAATTGGAGGAATGTTTAAAAGAATGGGAGGCTAGATATTTTCTACCATTCTAATCTCTCCCTTCTCTCTCTCAAGATCAGGTTTCCCCCTTCTCCCTCCTTCACCTCACGCCATCCCATTCCCCTCCTCACTTCAATCTTCATTAATCCTCATTCCATATGGACAAATTCATGAGCAAGTACCAACTTTGGGAACTCTTGAGCCATTGGAGGTCAAGAAAACAAGAAAAAGGAAAGGAATTGGAAGCTAGGATTTGAGGAAAAGTTGGCAAGCAAGCAATCAAGCATTGATTAAGATTCAGGTGAGCTCCCTAGAGGTTTTAGAACCCACCTTGTTGAGTTTTGATGAATATGTTGTGTATTGGATAAATTTATAATTAGTGCCCAATTCCTTATGCTTGTCAAATTCCCTAGTTAATCATGTTGTTATCTACCAATATGACTTGGAAATTATTTCCTTAAGCTGTTATGAAGTTTGGGAATGAGTAGATTAGCAAAGGAGGCAGAATTTTAAGTTCTGCAGATGCAGAAATCGGCCACCGATTTCCTAAAATCGGCCACCGATTTTGCTGTACAATCTTCAATTTTGTTACGGCAAATATCGGCCCCCGATTTCACCAAATCGGCCCCCGATTTCCTTGTCCCTCAGAAATGCTTAAATTAACATAGGATGAGGATAGGTACAATAATGAGAGATGGATACCTAAATCCCTAAGTTATATAGAGAGGTAAAAGAGCTAGTATTGGGATTATCCCTTACTAAGCAATTTTATATACTTAGCTACATATATACAAGTCCAAGGATGGAACAGCACTCAAGTGTAGAACCTTTTATAGGTTAAGTAATTAAGAGTGATTAATTAAGAGTGCATTAGTTATGCACAAGAATAAGAATTAACGAGAATAAGGATGCATTAGACATGCATAAGTTTATAAGTTATATGTATATATATATATATATATATATATATATATATATATATATATGTACGAAGAATAAGAGCAAGAGTTTTATAACGACCTTATGTGTCTCCAGTGTTCTCGCTAGTTAGAACACGGGGGTTCCCGCTAGTTGGAACGGTGTAGTTACCATCCGCGAGGATAGCCGCACATAAGAGTTTAATTAAAATATTAAGTCGTGACTTTCGTCGTTCACGCTAGTGGGACACGGAAGGTTCATGCATAAGTTAAGACTTTTAATGAAAGAATATTAATTCGCGTCTCTCGTCGTTCACGCTAGTGGGACACGGGAGGTATACGCGTAAGTTAAGATTATTAATTAAGTCGTGTCTTCTGTTGTTCACGCTAGTGGGACACAGGAGGTTCACGCTAGTGGGACGTGTTATTCCGCAAGGATGACCGCACGACGACAAGAGGAGTCCGGTGTTAGCCTGATATGATAGGAATTTTCACCGGTAGAGTGGAGATGTACTTCGGGGTTACTCCACCCGGATGCACTCCGTAAAATGAACCAAGATAATTATTGTTTGTTCAACGCTGACTTACTAACTTTATAATTAAGAATGATGTATATTAATACTTACGAAATTATTAAGAGAATATGATGAGTAGTCAGCAGAGAAAGAAAGTGATCATAGGATGTCCCCAGATCACTAAGTATAAGTTTAAGTCTAAAGTTAGAAAATGATAAGACATGATAAAGACAAGTAGCGATCCTAAGTTTTCCCCTTGATCGCGAAATAAGTAGAGAATGACGGCGATCGTAGGTATCCCCAAGATTGCCAAGAGTAGGCACGGCGACCCTAGGTTTCCCCCGTGGTTGCCAACAGTAGGTTGGGCTGGAGCTCACTGAGACATTATGTCTCATCCCAATCCTTCTGGTGCAGGTTTTCAGGTAAGCAAGAGGTTCGTGAAGAAGATCATCAAGGAAATACTGGATTGGAGTGCAGTTGCTCGTCATGTGCAAGCTCAGGAGATTATTATTATTATGTATAACTATTCATTTGGTATACGGATAATTGTATAAACGAGTTACTTGTACCCCTTTCAGTTGTATTGTATTGTAATTATTATTGAAAATTTTAATGTATCCGGTATCAGACTAATACTCATGCTAAATATTCTAGATAATTTAGTATGGGTGTTACAGCCGAGCTAAATGAATTGATCGAAGGCATTAAATTTAAATCAAATGGCATCTAAGTATGTATTATGCAAAAAATAAAGTCAGGCTTCTTATATTCAGGTATGGATAATGACTACACAAGATCCTGTCATGTTGCAGAGTATTCATGATGTAGACTCTAACTTAATACTATATGGGATTGCTATAATACACCCACTACTTTTCAGGTCAAACCCTCCTCGCCTTGATCAGATTATTATGCTACAAAGTTCTCCCCATCTTCCATGTGTTAAACTAAAACAGGCTAAAAATACTTAATATCTAAAGACAACCTCCTATATCTACTCTCTGGTGAGCTTGTGATGCAAGTTCAGCTAGGAAAGGTTCTAGATATATAATCATACACTGGATGGCAATAGAGATATTTAGTACACTGGGAATGTCTCCCCATGCAAGAAGAATCATGGGAACACTACATACCTATCACAAGCAATTTTTCCAATTTCACCTTGGCTTGAAGACAAAATGAGTCTTGTTGGGGATATGCTGATAGAGCCATGAATGAGATCTACAAAAGGAGAATTAGATGAAGGTTTATCTAAAAAGAGTTTTAGACCAGATATTCTCTTGGAGTCACATAGATGAAAAGTTACTGGGTGTGAATGAGGGGGTTCTCAAGAATTGAGAGAAGAAAGTGGGAGAGGAAGAGGATCTGTCACATTGGATTTAAGGAATAGAAAATGGTGTCTCTAACTCTGCAGAGTAACCTCTGCCTTTCTCCTTCCTTTTGCTTACAATCCAGATTTTTTCTCACCGTGCCTCAGAGTTAATTCTATGCAGAGTAACTTGTGGTTGACTTTATTCTTTTGTATTATTGCTCTGTTTACAGATTTTGAATTTGGTAAGCAACTAGGTTTGATTTGATCATAGTAATGATATTATATGGGTGATATCAGCTGAAATTAGATGGTTCATATCCATGGTTTAGGATCTAATGTAGTAAGTATATAAACTAAAACAGCTTCATATATGATAATTATTCCCTTAAGATTCAACAATCATGAAGAGAACTCCAAGAAGCTCGTTTTGAAGATTAAAGATCTTTTGGAGAACCTCGCTTCCATTTTCTTGTAATAAGTTATTCAATAATAATCTATGCACCTTTAATGATCCATCATATCTGAGGGTCCCTTAGAAACATCCAATTTTTAAAGGGAACAAGCATTCGAGTATGGACATTATTGTCTTAGTGACATGAGGTACTAATAATTTTGACTTAAGTTTTATGCTGAAAAGCAAGTTAAAGCAGATAGCAGAATGGACGAATAACCTCAAAAACATACAATCCTTACAATAAATATCACGTTTCACTTGTCAATCTCATACTTTAATGCCTAGTTTGAGTTTAACTTCTAAATTCAGTTAATTAACCAATTCCTGTGTTAGGAAAAAAAACCTAGTTTTATATGAAAAAGTTAAATGAAGGCACATGCCAATCTCTGTCCAAATATAAGATCATTTCAATACGAACTAGTTGCAGGATAACTTACTTAGTTACAAAGGCAACTTTTGACGATCCACTCTGGAGGAGGCCAGAACAAATTAAAATATTCAGGACAATCAGACAAAGGTGAAAGCCGACCTTGATCCAAGTGAAAAACACAGTTCCCACACCACATGTTTCTAAAATACAGGAAGTCGCCACCATCAGTAAAGACGACGCAATTTCCTCTAGGAACACACAAATCTGAAGCCGAAGCAGAAAACGAACATTCATTCCCCAAGAACAAAACACTATCCCCTAAAGTTGTTAACTTCACCCACTTCTTCTCCTTCTCATCAAGCTTAAACACATCAACCCTTATAGCATCAGGACCCGGGAACTCGAAACAAAAACACTCATAAATGTCCACTAGCAACAACTCTCCCTCTCTCTCGACTAAGAATTTTATGTCCCCACCACCAACCAAAGGTTCAGTACTAAGTGGACATTCGAGTCGTCCGGCCCAACCATAACTGTCCGACCATTTTTGTCGACAGCATAAAGTCGCCCTTTGAAAAGGCAGATGTCTCCGAATTTAACTGACATGTCAGGGATCACCTTCCAATTCTCATCGCCACATTTCAACAGTGCTGGTTGGGGGCAAAAGGTCAACTTGCCAAGAACACTAGAGTTTTTTCCATGGCGTGTGACAATAGCGATCTTTTCAGGGTACATGAAGTTAAAAGGAGAGGGTTCAGGGAAGTTGTCGTCTACGGTGAACATGCATCCTAAATGGAGGAGGGAGAATTTGTTGAAGTCGAGCACGTGAGGGAAATGAAAAGGGTCAGGTGATTCAATTAGAGATAGTGGGTGATGCAGTTCGGTATTTCCAATTGAGTTTTGGACAATTCTTATCAACCACGGGCGTAGGGTTTGTTCTTGTTGTTGCTGTTTTGGTTTGATGAGGAAGGTTGTGTTTTTGGAGAGGTTACAAAATGAAGTATTGTCTTTGTCGTTGATGGAATCAATGTCAATGATATGTGTGTATGAGAATTTGAGGAGTGGGAACTTAAAGGGTAAAATGTTATGATGATTGGGGATGGAAGAAGAGTGCCAATTGGAACAAACAGAACGAAAGCGAATGAGATCAAGTTCATTGTCGAGGCGTTGTGATATAAGATTGAGAAGATCCTTTGGGAGTTCAGACCAATCTGCCTCTGCCATGGATGGAGCTAGGTTGCTGATTTGTGTGGGATTGAGCTTTTGGTTCTTCTTATATAGCGAGCGGCTCCTTCTTTGGAAATTTACGTGGTTTGTCTCACGTGGAGGCAAGGTGGCAGATTTCGACCAATATATGAATGTCGCGTATCTACAGATTTTGCAATCGGTAATTTATGACGTATTACTACTGTGACTATGAATCAATTAGTATTCCAAATTACTTAACAAGGAAGTATCTAGTAAGATCTGCCTCTAAAAAAAAGTAAATAATATGAGAAAATCAATAAATAATTCTTATATTTTCAACTTTAAAATAGTCAATAATGTCATTATTAAAATTACTGATACAAACTTGACAAAAAAAAAAAAACTACTGATACAATCTTTATCTAATTATGAAAGTTTTTTTTTTAAAGAAACTAAATTAGCCCACCCAAATTGGCACCCGAGAGAATCGAACCTAAGACCTTGAGGAGGAGCACACTCCAAGGTCTCAAGCCTCTAATTATGAAAATTAATAACCAGCAAAAACCCAATTATGCTTCATCCTAATCATTTGACACCTTAGCATATTTTTATCCTTTTGTCTTTTGTAACAAAAAATCATATTTATAGGAGAGAGAAAATAATTGCCATATGATTGAAATAATTTTGTAACAAAACAAATAACTTTTATATAGTTGTAACTAAGAAACTAAATTATTTAAAAAAAAAGCCATGAGCCATGAGGTGATATGACAACCTAAGTCGCTTAATACACTTTGAGAGAAAAACCTAAACCAATTGGAACTAAATAGGAGGTAAAGAATACGAAATCCAACTCAATGAGAAACAAGTGTAGCCAAACCTTCGAATTTTTTAAAACTTCCATGATTAAGTTGCATAACATGGCATTGCCAAATTTTGACCATGCTTTTGAGGTAATGATAAATGCTGCAGGATGTGGGATTGAGACTGAATTGATGTAAACAGGAAGGAAATTCTTCCTTGAACACACTTCATTATTATAATTAATATAAAAAAATTCTTGGAAATTTTTGAGGGAGGACAGATTGATGGTAGAAGGTTGGCAAAAGCAAGATGACAATTTTATTTCCAGGCAGACTAATCAAATTTCAACAGTATGATATAATGGCAGAGCAGCCTCTTGCCGCTACAGCTACAGAACTTCCACGCGTCACATTTTCCAACTGCAGCAGTCTCGTGCTATTCCTGCCACTATAATGGAAGATTATGGATGTTGTATATTGTCACAGAGCCCATCTTTACCCCGTACCTCCCCACAAATAACCATGATGACTTCTGCTTCAATTAACATGAAGCATAAGCAGTGGCCACCATAATCATTTATGGCCTGGTCCAAAATTACTCCTTTGGTTAAGCTCAATTTTTGTTATTTGGTCTCTTTCCTTCTTTTACACTACAAGTCCATACTCCATATATTATGAACTATTTATTTATTTTGAATTATACTCTCCTCTGATAAAGCAGTCACCGCAATAACATGTATTCTGTTATAGCATTTTTCGGGTCAAACCCTCCTCGCCTCGATGAGATAGTTATGTTTCAAAATTCTCCCCATCTTCCATGTCTTCAACTAAAACAGGCTACCAGTACTTAATATCCAAATACAGCTCCTCTATCTAATACCTGGTGAGCTTGAGCTGCAAGTTCAGCCAGGAAAGGCTCTAGATATATACAAGCATACACTGGATGGCACTAGAGAGATTTAGTACCTTGGATATGTCTCCCTGGACAAGAAGAATCATGGGAACACTATACACCATTCACAAGCAATTTTTCCAATTTCACCTTGAAGACAAAATGAGTCTTGTTGGCGACATGCTGATAAAGCCATGAATGAGATCTACACAAGGATAGTTTAATGAAGGTTCACCTGAAAAGAATTTTAGACCAGATATTCCCTCAGAGTCAATCACATGGATGGGGAGTTACTGGATGTGAATGATGACGGGATTCGCAAGAATTATGAGAAGAAAGTGGGAGAGATGAAGAGGATCTGTTACATTAGATTTAAGGATAAAAAATGGTGTCTCTGACTCTGAAGAGTAACCTCTAATTTTCCCATTCCTTTTGCTTACTATCCAAATATTTTCTTACCGTATCTCGGAGTTAATTCTCTGCTTTTATGGACTTTAACTTCTCTGTTTTACAAATAAAGTTAAATGTTCTTTATCACCCACTATTTCTGCTATTCTAAATTTTGGACCCTATCGGGATATAATGCTG
Source organism: Medicago ruthenica (assembly GCA_018208015.1). Lineage (NCBI taxonomy): Eukaryota > Viridiplantae > Streptophyta > Magnoliopsida > Fabales > Fabaceae > Medicago > Medicago ruthenica. The sequence continues at coordinate 6,803,089 of CM031373.1, forward strand.
TTAGTCAACCTATTCATGTGTCCAAAAAAGAAGATACGAGTCTAACTCAATAATGATACATAAATAAGCTACTCTAAAAGTGGGACATGACCCATATCTAACAATGTTTTGAAGTCTTGATTATGTAAATGGAACTTGGAAGTTATCAATCGGGTTTGAGCTTCAAATGTTAGAACTCAATACCTTTTTTAATTCATGGATTGACAAACTCTCCAATTAGAAATAGAAAAAAGTTGGGGAATCGATAAATAGACTTTGTGAGCTCTGAAAGAACCTATGCTAGATTCTAAAAAAAAAAAATCATTGCATAGAGAGGATGAATTCTCTCTTACACCTGATATGTATTTTGCAAATTGAAAGAAAGATTGTAACTGAGACCAAAACTCTTATTTCTCTTTTCAGGTCTCAGAAGGTTTGTTGCCACTAAACGATTAAATACTCCTCTATTGGAACTTGTAAAATCACCAGTCAAGATCTACCTTACGTAAACTTAGTTGAGATATAAGTGTAACCGATCAATTGAGTTTCAACTTCACATCACCATAGCAATTCAGGCGATCAAGATCAAAATAAAATAACCAAGATCAACCTTAAATAAACTCAATTGAGATATAATTGTAACCGGTCAACTAAGTTTCGACTTTATAACACCATAATATGATAATAATGCATTTGGTCAACATCAAATCAAAATAACAGAACTAACCTTGAATAATCGCAACTTGATTAAAGAGAAGAGTTGAAGAATCCACCAGAACACTTATCTAGCAGCCCAAATGTAACCTCATTTTCCAGCATCGTTTCATACCAATATGTAAGTCGGGGTTAGTTGCTAAACACATAGTCTGCAAAGTAACGATAAAAAAGATAATTAAGATCGTCAACATTGTTACATCTAGTTTATTCAATAACAACATAAACTAAGTACAAAACAAAGCAATATCACACAATCACATTAGAAAGTTGTCAATGCAAGATAACATACTCAGTTAATGACTGTGTCTTTTGACGATCCACTCTGGAGGCGTCCAGAACAAGTTGTAATATTCAGGATAATCAGACAAAGGGAAAAGTTGACCCATGTAAAAAATAGTCATTATTATATGCTGCTCCATGTTGGTATGATCGTAGAAGAAGACAACATGAATAAAGATGATACAATTCCCTTTGGGAACACACAAATCCGAGGCAGAAGCAGAAAAGGAATATTCTAACCCTATGAACAAAACCCTATCTCCTAAGATGATGATTTAGGATGGATGAATAACGCCAATGAGATCGATTTCGGTGTCGATTCGTTGTGATATCAGATTCAGAAGCTCAGCTGGTAGTTCGGACCAATCCACCTTCCTCGCCATGGATGCTGATGCCGATTTTCTTCTTCTTGGTTTCTTTTTTAGTAACGAATGATAAATATAATAGAAAACAGAACCCTATCTATGAATGATGAATGATGCTGCCAATTTTCTTAATCATAGACAATGGAGAAATGTAGCGCAGCGACAGAGTAGATAACGACGGTGAAGAGGTTTATGGGTGGTTTGAAGGTTAAGAGCGAGCAACGGTTTATAGTAGTCATTTTCCTTTTTTATTTTTTTTGGTCAAGTTGTTTTCATTTTCCTAACACTTACACTTTGTTTGAGAGTTTGGAGGGGAGGATAGGAGAGAAGAATGAATGACTTTGAGAGGTAGTAAATATAGAGGGTAATGAAAAAAAATTTCACATCTTTTTTAAAGAGTGTTTTTGTAGAGAATGTGTACTGGCAGTGAGTACAATTTAGAAACTAGACTCTTGACCCGTGCTATCGCACGGGTCTATTACGGGTTAAGACGGTTATATTTTTTGACAACCAATATTTTGAATTGTTATTAACATATTAAGTTATATTATCTAACATCCACCACATGTTTGCAAAAAAAAATGACAATCAAATATAATGTTATTGATGGCAACCAATATTTTGAATTGTTATTAACATATTAAGTTATATTATCTAACATCCACCACATGTTTGCAAAAAAAAATGACAATCAAATATAATGTTATTGATGTAAGCAGACACCATTTCTAGTGAAAGTGACATCGAATGACCTTCCTTTGTGCCTTAAAAGCGTCTCAAAGATACCGAGTTTAATTTTCAAATGCATTATTGTTGGATATTTGGTTGTTGGCTTCTTGTTTGCTAAAATCAAATATACAAGCAATATGTGCGTCTTCAGAAGCAGTACGTCTTCAGAAGCTGAAATCTCAATATGTGCGTCTTCAGAAGCTGGGTTTTCAGAAGCTGAACAGTACTTCAGAAGCTGAACAGTACTTCAGACGCTGAAACTTCAGAAGCAACTTTCAGAAGCAGTTTTGTTTTTGCACTTGGAGTGTTTATTTTCTCACCTGATCGTTTGAAGATTTGTCTGAAGAATTCTCCTTGATGCGTGTGCTTCCAGATGTTTCCAGAAGAAGATATTTTCGCAAGATATATTGAAGATTGGATATTGTTTTATTTGTGAATATATTTTCAAAGAGATCTTTGGAAAATATATTTCTGAAAAATATTTGCTTCTATGTGTTTCTAAAAGAATTTTGGAACAACATCTTTAAAGAATATTTGGTTCAATTATTTGTTGCTGCTGAAGGCTATATAAAGAAGGCGCTACCTTTGAAGAAATTCAACTCAACCAAAAGCTATTATTGAGAGATTATTCTTAGGTTTTGAGTTTGTGAGTTGTGTCCTCTGTTTTTGTATACCACTCTATTGTTTAGAGTTGGTTTGTTTTATTGAGTTGTAATCACTTGAAGCTTTTAAGCAAAAGTGACTGTTTATGTCTTTGAAGTGTGTCTCCTACTTTGATTGTTTTATTAAAGTCTGATAATCACTGGGGCAGTGATTGACTGAGGGAAGTGAGATGGGATCTCAGGTCTAGGAGTTCCTAGGTTGAAATCAATACGGGTAGTAGCTAGGTGATAAGTTGTAAACTGGGAGTTTGCTGAGAACTTAGAACTAGGACTATCATAGTGGATTTCCTTCCTGGCTTGGTAGCCTCCAGATGTAGGTGTGTTTGTCACCGAACTGGGTTAACAAATCACATGTGCCTTTTACTTTCAGTCTGTTACTTTCTATCTGTTTTTATTCTGCTTCTGAACTACTGTTTTGTTGTACTCTGTTCTACTCTGTTTTACGGTTCAGAATCAGGTCCTGCCAGGAATTTCAATTATAAAAAGTGCTTTTGTCATAAACATATCCTAACCAAAGTTGCTTGTGCAATACATAATGTATGGGTAGTCATCTTAGAATGTGAAGTAACATTAGATATGAGAACAGGATTTTTATATTGCAACTCAAAGCTTATACATAGAGTATATGAAGGAAAATTTTCCTTGTAGAAAGGAGAATGCACAACACAAGCCAATTTGAACTCGGTGAGAACTATTACTCTATATACCCTTCTTGCTTCTTCTTCAAGACTCAAAGCAACACTAACATTCCACAATAGATAAGATACAATTTTCCAATTAGAGTCATTAAAACATATGTGTCTAAACCATATATGTCATTATATATAAACAATTCTAAATCACACACCTATCAATAGTCAAGTTTGCACCTATATTTGACATGAGGAAAAGAAATGAGTAAGCACTTCTAAATATTTATTCATAAGCCATGTAGAAAAAATGATAAGAAAAAAAGAAACTCAAATATCTTCAACAACTCTTTCTATCCTTAGGGAAATATAACGAAATAAATTGGACTTACAATAAGAGTCTAATATTTTTAATTGACATGGCTAAGCATGTTATTAATATTTTTCTCTTGTTTACAAGAGTTCTCATTTTGCTCTTGTTTATATATCCTAAAGCAGTAGCATTGATAAAAATACCATGACACAGCTTGACAAACCAATTATAGGAGACAACTTAATTCAAAGTGCTAATCACAACATGTATTTAAAGAAAAGGAAAACATTACGGTTGTTACCCAATCCACTGAATTTTCTAGCCTATAAAGGAGCATAGACCTCCAAAAAAATGATAAAGAGGTTCATTTCAAGCTTAGCTCTTCTTGAAGGTTAAGGAACATATAAACATGATCTCAACAGATCAAGTGTCTACCTCTCAAATAAAACTAATCATATAGGTAAACTTTGGGTGTAAATAGAACATTAAATGTTCAACTTCTTCTAGGTAGTATACGGTGCCAACATTATTTATAAACACAAAGATCATGCTAGACAACATCAGGCTATCCCATTGGATATCACATTGATAAATACAATTTTAGACAATAATAGAACACGGAAAAAACACTTCAAGAAATGATGTTGGCAGCTCAATGCAATCTTGCAATGATAATAAAAGCAGTTTTACACTCCCTATGCACCTTATCACATTGAGCAATGCTAAATATGCACTCTCATCAATGCCATCGCATATGGCAGATCAATGCAATATAACTGTCATAATAAAAGCTGTTTTCGCACCCCTATGAACCTTATCACATTATGCACACAAAATCTTAATCCTATCATCAATGGCATCACATGCTAATAAGGAACGCGTTAAACTACTTTCTTATGACACTAAGTACTCTTGCTTTGTGCCTTGAATAACTAAAATTGATCTGCACAACAAATAGCATTCAGTTTAACTGTATTAATTTCAAATAGCGACATAATTAAATTAGATGTTTGCTATAACTGTCATATATGATCCTACATTGAGCACACAAACTACACAAATTCATCAATGAAAGTAAGGAAAAATGTAGAAAAACATATATATGCACTTTTAATAAAGTACTAACAATAAACAAACTAAGGACATATTAGAGGTTGTCTGAGGCATGATTCCAAATTCCAAAATGAAAAATAATTAGTACCAAACAATTAATCGTTATCCTTACATGAGAATTTGAAGAATCTCTAGTCACGTGGAAGAAAGGAATGTGGTTACCATCACCAAGTTGTGTTTCATCATCATCAGAATCCTCAACATTTTCAAACGTATTACGTCCCCACAACCTCGAAGTCTTAATTCTACCAACATACACTAACCTCTTATAAGAACTCAAAATTTGAACACTCACTGCAGCCAAAACACAAAAATCACAATATAAGCCAAATTATAGGTGAAAGTTCGGATAATAACAACTGAAGGCATAATATATATTTTTAATTTAAAGAATGTAAATAAATCATATTAATAGGTGCATACCGTCAATTTTCTGCAAGATTTTTAATTTAAATTTAAGCACTGATTTCTGCATACACAAAAAAAATAAGATTAAGTTTAATTTCATTGTTCAAAAAATAACAAATAAACTGAAATGGGACAAAAGCAAAAATAAAAGAACCATGGAGAATGTGATGGGATTAACTGTATCTTCGAAAATTATGCTTTAATCTTGTTTCATATACTACCAACAGGAATTAAGTTTGTAACTTGTCATAAATAAAGATCTGGGCAATAGAAAAAAGAGTGATTGTAGATATGAACAGAAGAGAATAAATGAGGAAAAGATTAGTGGGTATATAAAATCAAACTCAAAATCAATCTTTTCCTAAACTATCAAAAGATCATGTTTATCCTCTCAAAAACCCTAAAAACAGAATAAAAAAACGAAATTCGAGCGATATAGTGTAGCGTGCGATCACAACCGTAAAGCGAATCAATTAAAGGAAAAAGTAGAGGAATTGAGATACTTGAGATCGATCGACGAAGCAGATGAGAGCAGTGGGGCGAGAGAGAGAGAGAAACAAACATGGGGATAGCTTAGAAATCGCATGAGAGAGAGAGAGAGAGGGAGTTTGATTTTGTTAAGGGAAAAGAGGAAGAAAATGCGTTATGAGATATGATACCCAATTAATGATCACGTGCACCACCATCTCCTATTGGTTTATTTTAATGTGCTTACCTCTAAACCTAATTGGCTAGGTATTCTTAAGCAGTGCACCTTTATTTTTCCATGTGATCATTAATTGACATATTTAAGCATGTGATTAAATCAAAATGGCGGGATTAGGGTTTAAAATTGTTCGATCAGACTGCCTAAGATTTATAGTAAGTTAGACTAGGTTTTTAGGATTTGTTTAGGTCATGCCTTGAGAATGATCTCAATGTTACTATTTATAGCCTAAATTGGACTTAATTGACTATGGTTTTGGGCCAAATTCGTTTGGTGGCTGTCGTACCCCAATTTTTGACCCAATTTTGACTCGTTTTAATCGTCTTTTTAAAGCCGAGAATTTTCGTCGTTTCAGACGAAATTTCGGCAGAGAGGTATTTTAAAATACCTCATTTAGGATTTCAAAAGCGATAGTTTTAGTTTTATTATTATTTTATTTTTTACTTTAGTTTTTTATTATTTTATTAATTTCTTTTTTATTTTTGCTATTAATTATATTCTGTTTTTATTTTATTTTTTATTTTTATGTTTTTGCTTTTATCATTTATTTTATTTACTTAATTAATTAAAAAAAATAAGAGGGAAGTCCAATGTCAATGGTTTGGATCAGAGGTTCTGATCCATCACTTTCTCCATCTGTTTTTTTTGTCCCTTTTGTTTGGTTTCTTGCCTTGTTTCTGATTAAACAAGAGATCCAGTCTCAACAGCTCTGTGCACATCCTCTTTTGTACATCCAATTTCAATAAAAACACATCAGAACCAAGAGAAAAGAGAGGATTTTACAGAACAAGAAAAAACAACACAAACAGTAGCAAGAAACACCAATTCGGCCACCACCCTCCTACCACCACAATGACCAAACCACTTCCTCCCTAACATAACCAAACACAACCCAGCAAAAACAGCAACACAAACCGCGGCCAGCACACCCCACACACCCAAACCCGCGACCACCACCTCCTCCCCCACACACCCAAAACCGCGGCCACCACCTCCTCTCCCACAACCCAAAACCGCAGCACCACACACCACACATCAACACAAACACGCAAAACACCAACCCAGCAGCAAAACCGTGACCCACACTTCCAACCACCACACTAAAACGACCCAGCAGCAACCCAACACAACAAACATACACGGCTGCCCCCTAAACAAACTCACCCACGCACACATCCAGCAACACACGCACACAACACACACCCAAGACCGCGGCCACACACGGCCAGCAACGCCACACACACACACACAACATCAACAACAAAAAAACAACACAAAAACGAGTCAAACAAGCCAAAAAAAAGGTAGTTTTTTTCGTTTTTTAAAACTTAGATCTAGGATTTTTGAAGAGGTTTTTGAAAAATCTAACTTTGGATTTGAAAAGAGGGTGAGAAAAGGAGTAAGAAAAACTTTTTTTTTGAAAAAAGTGGAGTTTTAAAACTCCGGCGCGGTGGCGCCGCCGTCTAGGCCGGCCAGCCACCGCGCCAGAATTTTTTTCCGGCCACCAGAGAGAAGAGAGAGGAACCGATTTTGAAGAGAGAGGGGAGAGAAGAGAGAAGTTAGAGAGTTAGAGAGAGAAGGAAAGTGAGAAATGAAAGAAATTGTGAAGGGAATGGGTATTTATACCCCTCCCTGATTCAGTGCGCGTGGGTGTATGCGTTAGCATGCACCCTCGCCCCTTTGGCTCTCTGATTTAAATCAGACAGCTTTGGTTGTTTCCCCTTGTGATCAGATTAGGGCCCTCTGATTAATCAGACGGTCCGGATCAAATCACGCTGACCCAATGCATTTTGGGCCTGTTTGTTTTAAATCTGATTATTTTCTCACTTCCTGCACCCCCCATTTTATTTTTTACACCTCCCTGTTTATTTCTTTTATTTTTCTTTGCAACTTTATTTCCTATTATTATTATTTCCTTTTTATTGTTCTTTTATTTTTAACATCTTATTCATTTACTTATCACATCATCTCATGCATTTTATTTGGTCATTTTTATTTTGCATTTTTATGTCATTAGAATGCATTTAGGAATAAAGTAAATATAAATATGCATTGCGTTTATTTTTTCATTTTTTATAGTTTAATTCATAATCCGAAGAAAAGGGGATTTTCATTTTGAGCCAACACCGTAATCTAATCCCTCGCGTTTAGTTTATTTTATCGCACTTAATTTCATTTGGAGTATTAATGCTTTAATCTCTTCATGTTTTTTTATTTTTATTTTATTTTTTATCAAATTATCATTCTATTTTCAATATACCAAAACATAAAAAACAATTTTCTTTTTGTGAGTGAAAAAGGAAAACTTGGGTAGACACCCGACGCTTCCCCGAATGCGGAACGCGAGATCCCCGTCTCGGTCACGTTCAAAGTATTCGTCCTTCGATTAAGCTTTTAATAAAACAAAAATAATCAAACATTTTGTTTCTTTTCCTTCATGTGAGTGAAAAAGGAAAACTTGGGTAGACACCCGACGCTTCCCCGAATATTCGGAAAAGAGGTAGACACTTCACTTTTCGGATATTCGTCCTCCGCTTAAAATCAATCTCAACCCACTTAACTTTATTTCATTCACGCCCATGCGCGTTTTCAAATGGATATCATCGCCCAAGTGCGGATCCGTCTTTTTTCTAAAGCAAACTTTTTCGCCCAAGTGCGACTAAACCATTTTCATAAATAAAATCAATCAACACACAAACATTTTCTACAAAGAACTACGTAGCTTTGAATTCTCCATCGCACCGGGAGATACGTAGGAGCAAGATCAAACTCTTGTCAAGCACACCAATAAAAACTCATTTTTAGTCTTTAAATCACTTTCCTTTCTCTTTTATTCTTTACAAACACTTTTCATAATAATAAGGGATAAACATAAAACTAACACCTTTTGAAAGCTAACTAATTAATGGTTCCCGTTGAGTACAACGGATGTGAGGGGTGCTAATACCTTCCCCTCGCATAACCGATTCCCGAACCCAAATTTGGTTGCGATGACCTTATTCTCGTTCTCAAAGGGGTATATCGACGTTCCCCTTTTCAAAAATAAAACTTCGGTGGCGACTTTACTGTCTAGCGAGCGTTTTCCGCCCGCGCATTTTCCCCGCCGCTTCAGTGGCCAAAACCATGGTTAGAGCGCCCTACTGGGTCCTAGGAGCTCTTTTAGGGGGTGCCTTTAGTACGACCATTTAAGGTTATGTGAGATCTTTAGGTGGCCTTTGTGTCCTTCTAGAGGGCGCCCAGCCCTACTTTAGGGCTTCTAGCCCTAAAAGGGCGAGATTGACGGTCCACAACCCAACAAACACAAGCTTTGGTACAAGGTAAAGTGGTTAAACTGTTCAGAGTGTTGAAATTTGGTAGCCTAATAAGCATTAGGCTAGAAGAGACAGAGTACTTGCCTATGGTATGTGAAGGGCGACAGCCCAACATGTCTATGGGTGCTAGCCCAACGTCTCGAGTATACGGAGCGACCACGTTCTGTTGATCAACTTGCTAGAGGGATTATCCATGAGCTTCAGCCCAACGAGCGTAGCCTCGCCAAGGGACGACGCTATGTAAGGCATATTAAACCACTAGGCGTGACATTTGTTGATACAACAGATATCAACTGACTGATTGTAGCCCCATAAGTACTAAGCTTGGGGGGCGCATTGTGGTCTTTTTCTCATTAAGATCTTGATGGGCGCCAGCCCAACAAGTCTGTGCTCAAAGAGTGGTGACACTTGGCTGGGGCTAAGTTTTATGCATATGCGATGATCTTAACGATCATCAATAATCCATAGCCCAACGAACACGAGCTTTGGAACAAGGCAAAGTGGTTTTCTATCGATAAATGACTCGTTAAACAGCTTAAATCGCCATGCTAGAGCTAGCCCAACATGTGGTGTATTAGTTAAGGTTTAGCTTTCGGGCGAGCTCAAGTGAGATCTGACGGCTGAGATGGGGCGACCGTTCGCAATCGCTGACGTGTCCACATCGTAACGGTTCTCAGAAATCGTGCCCATTTGATGACGTCATCTGCACGCTTTCCCAGGTTTTTTGTACTTGAACTGATTTTCGGATCTACTTTCCTCACTTTTCGTTTTCCCATACTTTTTCGCTTGCCTTTCTTCCGTTTTTCTCTCAAATCGTTCCAGTCTTCGAAATCGCTCCTCGTTTTCAGATCGTCTGATGTTTGCTTTCGTTCTCGATCCTTCGTCATCACTTTAATCTAGGTAACTCCTTCGATCTCGTCTTTATAAACTAGTTTTGTAATATGGTGGTGAATCGGTGATTAGGGAGTGCGATGGGGCGGGTAGGGAGTTGTCTCCAGCGAATTCAAAGGAGAGGGATAGGTTATGGAGGGAAAGAATTAAACATGCAAAACGGTCAGATGGAACCACCGATTAGGTGGTGTTTGAGAAAGTCTACTACAGTCGTTCGCTTTTAGAGGAGTTTTCGAGTGATTCGGATGAGAGTGAAGATGGTTGTAGTAGTGGGAATTCATCTGACTGCGTTATTCTTTCTATTCCCCCAGGTCCTTTTTGTCAGAAAGGAATTTGTTACATGGCGTCATCTAGTAGTTCAGAGAAGGAGGTCTTCGCGAAGGAAGTTCTCCGTTCTGAATCCATATACATGGATCCCCAATGCGTGGCATTTTTTTGGAGCAAACTTCACGTGTCCTCGACAGGTTTTGAGGAGGACGTGATCTTGGAACATTGCCGCCCGGGCGAGAAGGTTTGCCTACGAAGGCCGAAGGGGGTAAAGAACGAGATGTTCCACATGTACACGGCCGTTTTTGAAGATCTAGGTGTGAGGTATCCCTTCACGCCCTTTGAAGTAGATGTCTTGAATTGGGCGCCATCTCAACTTCAGCCCAATAGTTGGGCATTTATACACGCCTTCGAGATTCTTTGTGAGGGGCTAGGCTTCCAACCCTCGGCTGGGTCTTTCTTCACCTTTTATGGTACCAAAGGGGTGGACAAACTGTCTTGGGTGTCTGTCAGCGCGCATCCTGGCAAAAGGTTATTCCAGCCCTATGCCTCTCATTATAAGAACATGAGGCATACCTTTCTTAGGACGCGGGGGGGGGGGGGGGGGGGGGGGGATTGTGAGGTGGCTGCTTTGCGGGTAAACGATCGGCTGAGGTTTCTATATGCTGGACGAGCGCTCCGGCGTCCATTACGAGTTTTGAGTATGAGAAACTGGACGAGTATGAGAAAGGCGTCGTCTGCTTCTTGGATAAGATGTTGCCCATGAATATCCGAGAACTGTTGAATAGGGAAGGAGATGCAGAAAGTCTAGAAGCTTACTTGCGTGAGTTAATGTGTATTTTTCTTATGAATTTATTTTGTTTGCTCGTCTTGTCTTCTTACCTTTGTAATTTTTTTTTGTAGAACCATGGCGCCCATGACTGGAGCAGAGATAAGGAATACTTAGAAGAAATGAAGGCGAAGAAAGCTGCTGAAGGGCTGGTCGGCGGTGATCCTTCTGGCCTTATCACACGCAAGTCAAAGAGGAAGGCTGACAACGTTTCTGAGGTTCAAAATGAAAATGTTGTGGAGATTGTAGTGAGGGAGAAAGAAACGACATCGCCCGAAAAGGAGAAGGCGGTGGCTGAAAAGAGGAGGAAGAAGGTGCACTTTCAGCCCTCAACTGGCGTTGTTGGGACCAGTGAGAGCATCAAATCCTTATGGGACAAGGATTTTGACTACGGTGCCTACGTAAGGGGAAGAATGGCCTTCAACTATGAGGATGTAAAGGCTGGAGATCAAGGCACCGTCTCCTTCCTGATTAGGGACGTGGGAGTTCACTACTTGCGGTCTATGGTGATGTTGGAGGCCATAGATCGAAAGCATGAAAAGCTTGTGTAGAGTGAGGAGTCGCTCCGGGCCAAGGTGAAGACGCTGGAGAGGGGGTTGAAGGAGGCCAAAGAAGCGAAGGAGGCGATGAAGTTGGAGTGTGACGAGCGGATTTCAGATTTGAATATTGGCCATGCGATGGAGCTGGTGGGGAAAGACGAGTTCATCACAAAACTACAAGGCAATGTTGCTGCTGGCGTGGAGAGAGAGGGTCAGCTCAAGGCTGATATTGCAGAAGCTAAGGGTGAGTTGGCCCTAAATTTTGATGCTGGCTTCGAGCAGGCTAAGGAGCAGGTCGCCCTTTTGGATCCAAGGGCTGATCTTTCTGCACTTGACTCTTTTAAAATTGTGGTGGATGACGCTTTAGTAGATGAGGAATAACTTGTGTAATAACTTGTTGTATTTTGACGTATTTTGTAATGACTTATAACTATTTCTATGCAATTTAATTTTCTTTTCTTAATTCTGCATTCCATATTTTTGCGATTCTTCTTATTTTGGCGACGTTTGGTAATGTTTCTCGTGGTATTTATTTTGACTTTTGAAACACTTAGGAACTGCCAAAAACTTTTCTAAGTCATGCTTTGGCTGAGGCGTTTTATGTGATTAATGTCTGTTTCCTCATGCTTAAGAGTATTTATTGGGGTACTTAGTTTGACGCCTCATAGCCTTCTGTGGGCGGGTACTTTCTTGCTCACGATGTCTTAGAGCCCAACTTGGGGTTAAGGAATTATGTGAGTACTTTTTTTCTTGCTCACGACCTCTTAGAGCCCAACTTGGGGTTAAGGAATTAAGTGAGTACTTTTTTTTTTCTTGCTCACGACCTCTTAGAGCCCAACTTGGGGTTAAGGAATTAAGTGAGTATTTTTTTCTTGCTCACGACGTCTTAGAGCCCAACTTGGGGTTAAGGAATTAAGTGAGTACTTTTTCTCTTGCTCACGACGTCTAAGAGCCCAACTTGGGGTTAAGGAATTAAGTGAGTACTTTTTCTCTTGCTCACAACGTCTTAGAACCCAACTTGGGGTTAAGGAATTAAGTCAATATTTTTTCTCTTGCACACGACGTCTTAGAGCCCAACTTGGGGTTAAGGAATTAAGTGAGTACTTTTTCTCTTGCTCACGACGTCTTAGAGCCCAACTTGGGGTTAAGGAATTAAGTGAGTACTTTCTTTCTTTTCTTTTTGGCGTTGTTGGCTTATTCTGTTGCGGGCGATGTATGCAATAAAAAATAGATGACACATAGAAAATTTAATAAGAGAGTAGGGTGCCTCATTAAAAACCCCCGCCCTTGCAGGGGAAAAGAGTGCTTCCCTACTCTTTTTCATTAAATAAAAGATACAAGAAATTCAAACAAGGTAACCATTATGGTGGCTTTATAGCTACTGAGCTTGCCCTTTTAAGCAATGATAAGTGACTAGCTGTAGTAATGGCGCAGGTTGACTGTATTCCTTGTTCGTGGCACTGTGTCTCTGTTTAGCTCTTCCAATTTGTATGCTCCATGTGAGAGTTTCTCTCTGAATCGGTACGGCCTTCCCAATTCGGAAACAACTTGCAAATCCTGGTGGGTGCAACGACTTGTCTCAGCACCAGGTCGCCCTCATTCATGTCTCTTGGGATCACCTTTGAATTGTAGCGGCGAGCGGCTCTCTGTTTGGCAGCGAATTCTTGGATATGGGCGGTCTCGCGTATTTCATTAATCATATCCGCTCCACACAGTAAACATGTCTCGTTAGCTTAATATACACCAAAAAGAGATGTGTGAGATATTATTTTCATGAGGGGGCGTTTTGACTGTGGATCCTGCATGAGAGTGTGTTAGAAAAAACGCAAAACAAATCTACCTTCCTTAGTGAAATTATCGCGGCGTCAGGTTGGCGTGTCGATCTCTACCGGAAGCATTGCATCGGCGCCGTAGACCATCATGAATGGAGTCTCTTTGGTTGTTGAGTGAGGCGTAGTATGGTATGACCAAAGCACATGTTCTCATTTGTTCGTTTATTCACAGAGTTTATTAGTTTGTTAAGAATAAAAAAATTTAACTTGGTGTTTCAGTTAATAATTGAAGACTATATTACGATACCTCGTGCAACTGTTCAGCCCAGAGTCCTTTGGCGTCGTCAAGCTTCTTTTTGATGCCATTCAGGATGACCTTGTTAGCGGATTCGGCTTGTCTGTTCGCCTGAGGGTGGATGACTAATATGAACTTTGTTTGGATTCCCAACTGGTTGCAGAACTCTACTACTTTAGAGCTGGCGAACTGCGTTCCATTGTCTGATACGATGAATTTAGGGAGTCCAAACCTGTAGATGATTTTTTTTCAGTAGAAACGTATTACCCTGTCTGTTGTGATCTTGGCGACAACTTCTGCTTCAATCCACTTGGTGAAGTAATCCACTCCTACTATAAGAAACTTGAGCTGTCCGGGCGCTAAAGGAAAAGGTCCCACAATGTCAACCGCCCATTTGTGGAAAGGCCATGGGGAGAATACTGATGTGAGCTCGCAGGCTGGGGCGTGTTTCTTATCAAAGAATCTTTGGCATTTGTCACATTTTCTTACGAAATTGGCGCTATCTTGCAGCATTGTTGGCCAGTAGTAGCCTGCTCTCAGGAGTTTTGCAGCCAGGACTCGCCCTCCTATGTGGCTCCCACATACCCCCTCATGGACCTCTAAGAGGACGAGGTTGGTTTTATTTTCATCGAGACATCTGAGCATAGGGGTCGCCCTTCCTCTTTTGTATAGCTTCCCAGCGACCATGCAGTATTTTGTGGCCTTCCTTCGCACCTGTAACTCCTCTTCCTCATTTTTGGGTATGAAAGATCCAGTGAGGTATTTGATAAGTGGCATCATCCAACCTTCCTCATCGTTTTCTACAATATTCACCTCTATGGCATCTGTGCTTGGTGTTGTCAGTACCTCTTGAATGACTGTCCTATTGTTTCCTGGCTTCTTGGTGCTGGCGAGCTTGGATAAGAGATCTGCTCTGGAGTTTTGCTCTTTGGGGACATAGACCGCTTCGAAAAACTTGAAAGTGGAGGCTAAACTGTGGACCTTTGCTAGGTATTTGATAAGTTGTGCATCCTTTGCTTGGTATTCTCCTGTGATTTGACTTGTTACTAATTGGGAGTCGTTTTTCGCTCTCAAGTTCTCAGCGCCCATTTCTTGCGCTATGGTCATTCCAGCTATGAGGGCTTCGTATTCTGCTTGGTTATTGCTTGTTTTGAATTCGAACCAGAGTGATTAGTTCTGCTCCTTTGAAGACTTTACTGACGAAGTAAACCGGTTTCGCCTTCATCAGAATCCTGGACGAGGACGGAACTTATGGCGTTCTCGGATATGGAGAGAGAATGGTGCCTGTATCTGGGCGGTGTAACACAGGCGGACTGGAGAGGAACATTTTGATCTTCCCGAAGGTCTCTCCGCACTCCTCAGTCCACTAGAAAAACTCTTTCTTTTTGATTGAGGCAAAGAACGAGAAGGCTTTGTCACCCGCGCAAGATAGGAATCTGGAGAGCGCTGCCAATCTCCTTGTTAGCTGTTGAACTTCTTTGATGTTGGACGGACTTCTCATGTCTATGATTGCTTGGCATTTGTTAGGGTTTGCTTTGATTCCCCGTCTGGTCAGCATAAAACCTAGGAATTTTTCGGCGTGCACTCTGAAAGAGCATTTGGCTGGGTTGAGGCGCATGTTGTATACTCGAACTTGATTGAAAATTTCCTCCAGGTCTTTTTCATGACTCTCACTCTGTTTGGTTTTGACCACCAGATCATCTTGACCACCAGATCATCAATGTACACTTCTAGGTTTTTTCCGATTTGGTCAGTAAAGGCGGTGTCCATTAGCCTTTGGAAGGTGGCGCCTGCATTCTTCTGACAAAAAGGCATCACTTCATAGTGGTAATTCTGATGGTTGGTCATGAATGCAGTTTTGGGAGCATATAAGGGATCCATTTTTATCTGGTTATAACCGGAATATGCATCCATGAAGCTGAGGGTCTGGTATCCTGAAGCGTTATAAATTAAGTGGTCAATATTTGAGAGGGGGTAAGGGTCTTTTGGACAGGCGGTGTTTAGGTCTGTGTAATCGACGCACATACGCCATTTTCCATTAGACTTCTTGACGAGGACGACATTGGCCTACCATGTGGGGTACTTGATTTCGCTTATGAAGCGAGCCTCTTTTAGCTTGGCGACTTCTTCATCCACCGCTTTCCTTCTCTCCTCACCCAACTTTCTCTTGCGTTGGGCGAGTGGCTTAACTCCTGGGTACAAAGCGAGGTGATGGCACACTATGGCGGGGTCGATGTCCGACATATATGATGGCTGCTAGGCGAAGAGGTCTAAATTCTTCTTCAGGAGTTCTATCAGGCTCAGTTCTTCGGCGGGGTCTAAAGATGTTCCCATTTTGGTGGTTTGATGTGGCTCCGGGCCTATCAAAATTTCCTTTAGGTCTTCTGTAGGCTCGAGGCGTTCATGCTGAAATTCCTCTCTTGGATCTAGGTCGATGGCGTTCACTTGGTGCGCTTTGGTGTTGTTGGCTCCTTTCTTTTCCTTTTGTAATTTCAAACTGTTGTGATAACACTCCCGGGCAATCTTCTGGTCTCCTCTGATAGTGCCGACTTGTCCGCTCTTTAGTGGGTACTTCATGATAAGGAATTTAGTGGATAAATAGGCGTCAAGAAGGTTGAAAGATGGGCGGCCTATGATGATGTTGTAAGAACAAGGCGAGTTGACGACTAAATATTTGACTCAGATGGTTTTGGCGCTGCTGCTTGTACCAAAGGTTGTTTTCAAAGTGATGTACCCACGAACGTGCACCTGCTCTCCTGTGAAGCCAGCTAGGGTCCCCTTGAAAGGCTGCAACTGGTACTCATCAAGTCTCATTCATTCAAATGCAGAGTAATAAATTATATCCCCTTAGCTGCCAGGATCAATCAGTACTCTCTTGATGTCCCAATTGAAATTTTGTACAGTGATGACCATAGGATCGTCATTATGGGGAATTATTCCTTCACAATCATCACTTGAGAAGGTGATGTCTGGCTTGCTTTCTGGCTTTGCTCTGGCATGATCGTCTAGGAGCATGACTTGTCGTACATATCACTTTCGAGAAGCGTCGGACTCGCCGCCTCATGCGAATCCACCAGATATAGTGTTGAGGGTATGGCGTTCGCCATCTTTTACGATTTCTTTCTCTTTTGCTGAATCTTCCGGAGGGCGCCTGTCTCCCTCCCTGTTGTCTTTGACATAACCTCGAAGTCTGTCGTTTTTGATTAACTTCTCGATTTCCCTCTTCAGATGAATACAGTCATCAGTGGTGTGGCCCTTTATGCAGTGGTACTTGCACCAAGTGTCTCTGTCATTTCCCATCTGATTCCACTTTGGTGTCGGGGCATCTGGGATAAGTCTGGAATGGTAGACATCCTTCCAAATTTGCTCGCATCAGGTATTAAGTGTTGTGAAAGATTCGGGCGCAGCAATGCGTCTGCCAGATGCATGCCGCTTGAAGGGTGCTCTATCTCTGAAGACAGGCGGGTAGTAGCTTCGGCGATGGTCGTAGTTGCTGGGGCCACGCTCTCTGGAATCTCTGGCTTTCTTCTCAGCGTTGCTTTCTTCTCCCTTGATGTAGCATTCCGCTCTAGACATGATTTCCTCCATTGAGTCGGCTGGCTTTTGTGCCAACGATTCGTTAAACTGGCCGGCGTGGAGTCCGTTTTGAAAGGCTCCTACAAACAGCTCTCGGTTCTTGTTGATGACTTTGATGGTGGCATCATTGTAACGTGCAAGGTATTCACGGAGTGATTCGTTTGGTCCTTGACGGACGTTGAAAAGGCTAGTGGATGAGACTTTGCGATGGCGGCTGGCCGAAAATTGGTGTGTGAGTTTACGCGTCATGTCCTGGTAACTGATGATGGAGAATCATGGTAAGTTCATGTACCATCTGAGGGCGGCGTCTTTGAAGGTTCCGCCTAGCAGCTTGCATTTGAGGGAATCGGTGGCGCCGATGATGGCCATCTGGGTATTGAAGGCGGTGATGTGCTCCACTGGGTTGCTTTTTCCTTCGAATGATGAAAGAGAAGGTGGCTTGAAATTTTCTGGGACCGGCGCGTTCCACACTTCCGCCGAGAGTGGTTGAGGGTCAGGATTGGTCGATTCGTCCTGTTAAGATTCGTTTCCTTCGGCATGTTGTTGCTGTTGGATGGTCTCCATGGTTGCTTGTAAGGCTTCATTGTGGTCGCGAAGCTGCTGGATCTGGCGTTGTAGAGCTTCTAAAGCCGCCGGATCTGCCATCGTAGTGATGGTGAGGGTTTGTTTGGGGTTGTGAATTAGGGTTACGGCTGATTCCTATTGGCGGATTGTTTCTGATTTGATAGGGTTAATCGTGAATCGAAAAGGATTCAAAGAGATTGAGGTTGCTCTGAACCGTGCAAACAGAATTTGTGACTTCAAACGGTGTTTTTGGGCCGCAAATCACCCAATTTTCCGATTCAGAAACTAGGGTTTTTGGGATCTGTTTAGGTCATGCCTTGGGAATGATCCCAATGTTACTATTTATAGCCTAAATTGGGCTTAATTGGCCATGGTTTTAGGCCCAATTCGTTTGGTGGCCAAAACCATGGTTAGAGCGCCCTACTGGGTCCTATGAGCTCTTTTAGGGGGTGCCTTTAGTACGACCATCCAAGGTTATGTGAGATCTTTAGGTGGGCTTTGTGTCCTTCTGGAGGGCGCCCAACCCTATTTTAGGGCTTCTAGCCCTAAAAGGGCGAGATTGGCGGGCCAGAATGATAAATTAATACTTATTATTCATATATTTTTAATATTAAGAATATTATAACAACATAAAATAAATTTGAAGAATTTTATATAAACCTTCCTAGACCCTCCAAAACCCTCATCCAATACAACTTTTTAATTCCCCAAATGATGATGATTTTGTATTATGAAGTAAAATTAACCCCCCAAAGCCCCCCCACCCAATGTACTCTATTTCTTCCACTTCATCCTTCCTTTTTTCCAAAACCCTCCCCTCTCTTCCCCTTCAAACTCGGAAACAAAGCCTTAGCTATCAATATCACTTATCCTCGTAAAAAAGAGAAGAAAAAAAAGGTGGATTCTCCATCAAAAAGAAAAAAGGTGGATTCTAGGTGAGAGTGATCAATTAAGTCCCTCATCGGTGGAGCACAAAGAAAATACCGTTAAATTAAATCAATGGATCATATTTGTTAAAAATAAAATTGAGCACAACTACACATATTTACACACAATCAAAGAGAGAGAGGAAACAACACAAAGCAAGTTATACGAGTTCCCTTCACAAACCGAGAGTAGTCTACAATCTCAGGGATTCCAAATTTGCTCAAGCACACTGGCAAAAGATTTCCTTTGCTCAATCACACAAGAAAGAGAAGACTTCTACAATCTAACTTAATCAAATAAAAGATTGTTGGTTTTTACACTTGATATACAATCAGAGGTGTAATACACTTGATATACAATCACTTGTGAATCATGTAGATGCGTATAAGAATTGTAATATTGTATGGACAGGGTTCTTGAAGAAATGATAGAAAGTTTAAAACAAGACAAGAAGCACATTGTGCTATCTATAATACATTGTTCAACCCACGTGGATTGGCCATGTGGTGTAAGTTTGAGAATTTGGAGTGTACTCTTTTCAAAATTTTAAGTTTGAATTCTCTCGGTGTCAGTTTCTGTGGGCTAGTCATCTGCTAGTGGACTATGGGATGCCAAGTTTAAATGGATAGTTTTAATTGTAATGCATAATTCTTTTATATCCTTAACAACATACTATACTACTACAGGATTCCAAGATTTCCATGACACTAAAACAAACTAAAGATGGATTAGAACTCTTCAATACCTAAAATAAATGAAGGTTAAATAAGAATAAGTGGTCGTTCACAAAGGTAATTGGTCCCAATCATAGAAGTGCATCAATTTGGAAGCCAGTGGTTCTATACTGCCTCACCAACTCTGTTCCTAGATGCATACAACTAAGTTACTTGTGTGGCCATTCCTAAATCCATGCATCATACCATAAGAATTCAATTTTAATGTTGAAGTCACAACTAAGTTACTTGTGTGGCCAAAAGTCTGATATTTTCAACAACAATAATAACATTGTTCACTTGTATGCTTTGGTGGTGTGGTTTAGTGCCTTGTTTCTCGTCAACTTTGAAGTTTTTAGGCTTAGTGAATTGTTCTCATTGGTTCGGTGTTTTGGCTGGGTGAGAAAACTGTGCAGAACCATGCTATCATGGGGCTGATATGCTTTATCCTTTTTCATGGTACTTGATCTTATAAACTTGATTTTGCTTTTTGTGTTTGATTTAGGCTGGATGTTGTGTAGTCCAAGCATCATGGAGTTGGTATGTCGGCTTTTTAAATTTATGTATTGTTTGCTCATGCGGTCTCTCCTTGTCCTGGAATTAGCAGTGGTTTGTTTCATCAGTCTTGGGAGGTGGTAGAGGTTTGGGTGTATTGAGCTTGCATTGAAAGGTATCAGTATTTCTTTAGAGGAAAATTAACCGTTTAATTCTTGACATCTTGGTCGTATCTCTAACTCCTTGCCCGTTTGGCTACGGAATTGAAGATGTATTTATCGCATTTTCTTTGGGTGTTTGGTGGCATGGACCGAGATCCTTAGATGTCTGAATTCCCTTTCGTGTCATTTGTATTTGGCAAGTTATTCTTCTGTGTATCTCCCTACCATCTTTGCCAAGTTATACATCTGTCAAGTCTTATCTTTGTATTCCAATCCGTTTTGTTCTGTATTATATTTTTTACCAGGTGGGACTGTTATGTTGTGTAAAAGGTTCAAGGGGTAGTGTTGTTAGGGGGGTTTTCTAGATTGGTTCTCATATCATGTAAGGTGTTTATAATTGTGATGGACCCTCATGTATGTCTTGTTTGCTTGTGGCATATCTTGCGACACCTTTCTTTTTAAGGAGAATGTTAACCAGTGCCCATAGGTTAAGCAACCAAAACAGTAAAAACTTATACTTCATTAAAAGGTAGTGTAATTATTACTTCATAAAAATGTAGTGTAATTATTACTTCATAAAAAGTAAAAACTTACATTTTTAAGACAATTTATATTTGAGGATTCCTTAACCACACCGGTAAGACCCATGGTAGGAGACACTAAAACACATCAAACCTTGATAGTTTATATGAAGTGAATTAAAGCGAATTGAATTATGGTAAAGAGAGGAAAGTCTAGAGATGAAGAAAGATGTTTATGTAGTTTTTAGCTTTTCCTTTCATTTTACTTTATACCCAACAGAAAACAATAGGAAAAACGATATCCAAAGAAAATTTAGGAAAGTTTTGTTTGTCATTATAGAAAACATCACAGAAGGTCACTACACAAAAAAAAACATTACTATTAGAAAACAATACAGAAGATCACGACATAAAAGAAAATAACATTACTATCAAAGAGCTTTCTAGCATCTAAATATGTATCTACTTTACAAGGCAATTCTGAGAGAAGAACCATCCAAAGTTAGTGAAATTGAATCCATGAAAACAATCTTATCAATACTCTTAACCAACAATAAACACATAAGAACTTCCCATGGAATGTCATTTAAATACAAAAAATTAATGACATATTTTCTCTTCGATCTTGCCAAAATCACGTTTCAAATCTCAAATTTATCAGTTTACCATCATTTAATAATGAAATTTCAGAAAATTTTGTTGCAATTGAAAACACCAACATCATCTATGATTCAATTAAACTAAGAACAACAAAATAGAATAACCTTTTTTCGGATGCATGACAATAGAATCATGTATTCTAAATATTCCAATAAACAATTTGAGACATTATAAAAAGTTACATAATCTTTTGGTGCAACTAATAGCAGTGACATGACATCATCCATGCCTAAATTATAATAGGACGATCCAAATCTTCCAATTGACTGAAGTATAACATAATAACTCTCTGTTAAACTAAGATGTTGTCTTCAGAAGTGACTGCAATTCTCTTTTCCTCTTGGGTTTGTTTGTGTTATTTGCTTATTTTTCACATTATTGAATAAAATCTCAAAAAGATCGTAATTCTAATAACCTCTCAACCCAGCTCATTTGTCTTTCATATAACAGACCTCAGACAGTGTCTTGGATTTTCACACCACTGACTAATTGAGTAATTGAAACTTTTATAATTCACTACTGTATCAACCATTTCCACACTAATATATCCACTACCTATGTTACAGATACAAACCATCTTTCATTTGTTCTAAACTACAATAACCAGTTTAAAAACTCCTACTTTGAAAATTTAAATTTTATGATGACATACCTACAGACCTGACAGTGGAACCTTACACTAAAAAAGATATATTCTAATGGAAAAAGAAAAGCTTAGCATCAACTAACGTTGTATTGTACCAACAAGAATGATGGAGACAATATCTTGTTAATTGACTCTGAGCCATTTTGTTCCAATTTATGACACCTATACAAAACTATACAATAAAATAATAAAAAAAACAGAAGCATTCCCAGCATTCCCCAATGTCTATGGGTACACTCATCAGCAGTATTGCCGAAAGTTGCATCAAAGGGCTCCTTCACAACCTGCAATTAAAATAAATACAAATGCAATCTTTAGAAATAATCAAGAAAGAGTATTTCTTCTTCAATAAATCTATATACCACGGACAAAATCATAATTGTTGTGATAAGCATAAAAGTTAAACTTCAATATCCCTAGAAAAATATTTGAAGGTGAGCCATGACGCAATAAACACTTGCCTAAACATGTAGGAACAAAAAATTGCTTGCGAGAAGCCACATAACTTGAATAAGAATTACACACTCCTAGTCCTCTAACAATCCGAGAAGCTGATACATGATATATTTATCTATGAGTTCTTTCTCTCCCTCTCAAGATACAAACCAATATTACTAGCTCAAAACATGTCCTTCTAAAGATGCTGAAGACATGTCAATCCACCTTAAGATCTTGTGCCATACATTTGAAAACAATGGACATCCAAAGATTCATTATTAAACCAAATCCTCCACAATTACCCATACAACTTGAAGGAGTCTTGAAGAAAGAAAAGAATAAACTGGAAGAGCGAATGAAACTGATTTTACGAGCACAGCCTGTCCCCCTATTAATAGATTCCTATACTTCCAATATGATAACATATCCACCACCAGCTTCCAAGTACTTACCTTTCTAGCATTTGCACCAATAGGGAGGCGCAAATATTGAAATGGTAGAGATTCAACCTTCTAAAAGGCTTTCATTATATATATATTTAAGTTTTTCAAATATATGCTCAAGGAGACGAGTTACAGCAGTGATCAGCCATAATTGGTCCAAATAGCAACATGTTTATTACATTGTTGTGGAAGCATTTTCTTAGTACACCATGATAAGTGATGCATATCTGAATAAATTGAGCCCTTGTGATTAATCTGTGTAACTCATAAATAAGCCTATGTTTATAAAAAAGTTTTTCTTGGTAAAAAATGACTTTCTGCATCATTGACTCTGTTCTTTCTGTTAAAAAAATTGTGACCAAGTAAAGGTACAACCAATTCCATATCAAATCACTGCGAAGAAAACCTCTAAATAAAGGATGAACTATCAGTAACTTAGAACTTCATTTTTCACAATGTCCATTCCAATTAAGAAACCAAGATTTTTCTGTCATAATTATGTAACATGTAGGCAAGTCAAACACCTTTAGCCCTTGAATATAGCAGTGAGAAAATCTGATTCCAAACACTAGGAGAGGGTTCAATATTATATTCCAAAACTATCTAACATAACGATGGTGATGTTCTGCATATATTCATATAAAATTTCAAATTTTTTACATCTATAAGTACAAGTCAAAAAGATTATATAATCTAACAACGGAAACTAAACACAATAATGCAATATCGCAATCACATGAGAAACCTTTCAATGCAAGATAACATACTCAATTAGGAATACAACTTTTGACGATCCACTCCGGAGGTGGCCAAAACAAGTTGTAATAATCAGGATAATTCGACAAAGGGGATTGATTGTTTGAAGAAAATCTGTCAAGACTCTTGAAACAAAACTGACTTAAGTGTGCTCTGTTTTTGCTGTCAAAATTCGAAGTTCACTAAACTCTTAGAAATTCTTTCAATCTTTTGTATCTTAGAATTTCTTAAGGTTAGAGTCTTATACCTGAGTTGTATTAAGTGAACACCTCTGATATTTGATCAAGTGTTCAACCCAAACTTACTTTCTTTGTAATTCAGTTTGGTTTAAGTCTCAGTCTGCGTACTGAGCATTGTAAGCCTCATTACTTAGTGTTCTGAGCAAGTTAGAGTCTCATTCCTTTGTGGTCTGAGCAGGGAGTCTCATTCCTTTGTGGTCTGAGCAAGGTGGTTTCATTCCTTAGTGGTCTGAACATTAGAAGTCTCCTCCTTGGTGGTTGAGCATCTGGAAATCTCATTACTTTGTGGTCTGAGTAATTGTAATCTGCTGATTATAGTTAAAATCTCTTGTTAGTAACAAGGGGACTAGGCTACTTCCAACTTGTGGAAGGAACTAGTATAAAAATATTGTGTGTCTCTCTTCCCTTCTCTATTTACTTTTTATAACCGCTGCATAACTCTGAGAAATAGTTCAGAACTGATTAATATCAGATTCTGAACTTAACTTAGGTTTTTGAGAAGAAAAGAAACCAGTTTTTGAGTCCACACAATTCAACCCCCCCTTCTTGTGTGTTTTTCTCACCTTCAGTCAGGAGCTGAGGTCAAAACATATTCGACCTTCCAAGTCTCTTAGCTTGGAGACTGATGCATGATAAAGTACCATGTGATGAGAAGCTAAAAGAGATAGGTTGTTTTGTTCCTTCTATTTGCAATCTTTGTGGAAAGCAAGAAGACACAACTTTCCATTTGTTCTTCCTTTGTAGTTATTATGTTCAAATTTGGAGATGGTTGGCCTCAATTTACCTCTCTAGATGATATCTGGAATCTTTGTAGTAGAGGGTGGTCTCCTCATTGCAAGTTAGCTATCCAAGCTGCTTTAATCTACATTCTCAATGCCATATGGTCCTCAAGAAATGCAGCTAGGTTCAAAAACAGAAACATTCCCTGGCAATCAGCTCTATCTTTCATTATTTCAGGTGTTTCTTCTTCTGTAAGTAACTCTCAACTTCCTGCTAGCTCCTCAATGAGAGAATTCTCTATTTTAAAGGCTTTCAACTGTAAAATAAATCCTACTAGAATCAATATTGTCAAGGAAGTCTTTTGGAATCCTCCTATTCTTCATTGGATAAAAGGAAACCGTGATGGAGCAGCCACTTTTAATGTCTCATCTTGTGGTGGTATTTTTAGAGATAGCAATGGCAAGTTTCTTGGTTGTTTTGTTGAAGGCTTAAGTCCTGGAAACTCTATAGTTGCTGAGTTATTTGGCATAATGAGAACCTTAGAAATGGCAAAGCACAGAAATTATACACACTTTTGGTTGGAGACAGACTCAAAGATAACAATTTTGGCTTTCAAGTCTGCTGACATAGTTCCTTGGCAAATAAGGAACAGATGGTTTAATTGTATGGAGTACATTAGGAACATTAATTTCATGGTAACTCATATCTATAGAGAAGGCAATGTTTGTGCTGATAGGTTAGCAAACATAGGATTATACTTAAACTCCTTTGTGTTTTATGGTACCTTACCTATGGAAGTTAGAGGAGCTTATGTACAAAATAGACTAGGTATGCCTAGTTACAAGTTTTCTTTTGCTTGAGAAGGTTTGGCTTGACCCCCTTCTCTTTTTGTATCAATCTTTTTTATAATATATTTTGGGTGAGGGTGCTCCATGCATCCCACTAGCTTTTAAAAAAATGATATGGTAGCTAATTTCCCAAACCCCTTCTCACACTAACGGAACAAATATCTTTTGATGAAGGAGAGTGTATTACACAACAATTTTATATATTTTTTTTATAAAAAAAATAGTTACACATCAGATGCCACATCAGGAGAATTTCACTCTGTTAGGAAACCGATATAAACCCTGAAATTAAGATATGAGACAAAAGAATGTGTTAAAGCCTTTATTTTATATCTGAAAATCCGTTAAAGTATTTGCACCAAGTATGCGACTGGTTGTACGTGCTTATATATACATGTACAAATTCCTTTAAAAGCTACATATGCAAGTTTTTATGTCCCGTCTATATTTAGTGGTGACAAATATTATCCCGTATTTTTTTTATATCAATGAGTGCTATATTTGTCCCGAAGAGAAGTGTGACAATGATTATAATAAAATTTTGTAGTTGTACTCCAAAATGAAAACATCGAAATATTGACACGGTAGAACAAAGTTAATAAAATAAAAGTTTATAATAAATAAATAAAAAAAATTTTGAAAGGAGGAAAATTAAATAGGGTTACTTGATGACCAAGATTAGGTTACTAACAATGTAACAGCAAAAAAATAAAAATAAATCAAATCTTTGGTTTTTTATAAAAAAAATCAAATCTTTGGTCGTGTATAAAAGGAAGCTAAAGGTTAATTACGATTCATGAATTACTCGTTATTACCTTCAGCCCACTATTTACTCTCTCGCCCTAACCCTAGGTTAATTACGATTCTCACCTTGAGATTATATGCATGGCTTCTAATTCACGCGATTCTTCACCCGGCTCTGGTTATGATGGCTCTGCTGGAGGTTCCTCCGGTTATGATGCTGATTCCTCTTCTTCACCAGGCTCTGGCTCTGCTGCTGGTTCACGTGGCTACTCCTATACAGGAGGTTATGATTGTAGACTTTCAGAATCAGACCCTTCATCTCCAGATTGGCCTTCTTTAGTGAAATTGAATCTTTCACAACCTTCTTCTTCTCTACTACCGAATCTATCTTCAGACCCTTCATCTCCAACTTCAAGTTTTTCTTCTTTTAATCTAAATAATCTTGACCTTCCTCCACTGAAAACTTCAAGTTTTTCTTCTTTTAATCTAAAAAATTTTGACATACCTTCACCTCGTCCTGAATTCAAGAATCCCTATGCGTCTGATCAGTGGCGGTACTACATAGGAGCGGGTGGGAGCCATGGCTACCCCCACTTAAAAAAAAAATTATAGAGGAAAAGACCAAAACACCCCTCATATTTTTTGATATTTTTAACCAGCACCCCCCACAAAATAGTCACGACTCAGTCTCTTCTCTTCTCTTCCGTGCGTGCGTTCCTTCCAGTCTCTTCTCTTCTCTTCCGTGTGTGCGTTCCTTCCGTGCGTGCGTGCGTGCGTTCCTTCCAGCACCCTTCCTTCCAGTCTCTTCTCTTCTCGCTGTATCACATCGTGTGTTCCTTGCGGCGCCGAATCCATTCATTCTTCAAGACTTCAGGTTTGTTTGTTTCCTCTTTGCAATTTCTTGTCAATTTTCGTATTCAATTGATTCAATTCAATGTTGGTATAAATTATTATCTATATTGCTTGCTTAAAATTGGGGGAAATTGAACCCTAAAAAAAATTGGGGGAATTGCAAACTGGTTCTGTATGCTATTTGTTTGTTATTTGGATTGTTTAAAGAATCAATAATTCATTGTTGGATGCAGAGTGTCTAACCATTTCGAATACTATATGTTGGTAAATTTCAATTCATGTTCAGTTTTTTATTATTTAACAAATTCAATCAACGTGAAAGCATTCATGTTGTCTGATTTAGCATTGTTCGATCAGTTGTCACATGAACAAATAATTACTAACCATTCTTTCATTCTCTTTTGGCATTTTTTTTGTTAATTTTTCTTTTCCTTCTAAACTTTAGATGCTCCGATGACTTGGTCAGGTTTCAAGCTTTTGCATCAGAGAGTATATGTAGCCGTCTCGTGTGAAGGGTTCTTTAAGGTTAGGATAGGCTATATAGTTGGTAGATAGTAATTTGGAACTTTAGCCTTGTGTTGATGCTTTTTTTGGATGAAATTGTCTATGACTTTTATGAATTTCAATTATCATATTTTGGATGAAATTGTACATGACTTTTATGAATTTCAACTATAATATTTAGTTAATATTTGCCGCTCCTCCTGATATTTTGGACAAGATCCGCCACTGCGTCTGATCATGGTGACGGTGGTGGGTCTACTTCAAGTTTTTCTTCTTCTAATCTAAAGAATATTGACATACCTTCACCTCCTCCCGAATTCAATCCCTATGCAATAATTCTACTTGAGGCACGAGATCTTGCTGAATGGGTTAATTCCAATGGCGAAGTGGACACTACATCTATGAATTGGTGTCCCAAGGGCCACGACTCTGACCTTTCCTCTGATGAAGAGAAGATACAAGCTCTAAAAACACAAAGGCATCTCCGTTCTATGGATTGGATATTAGACTGCGATGAAGAAAACAAAATTTCTTATATATCACCCTATGATCACAGCAAATATTGTCTCAGAGATGCGGGTCTTATCCAACTTCAAAAAAATCAGTTGTCTTGCCTGGTAGAAGCTCATGGTGATGATATGCGAGGAATGTCTGTTGCTGAATTAGAAAACATCATCAAGAATTATTGCCTTCTTTGTGATGCTGAAGCCGAAGGTGTCCTTGGTGCAAATCGTCCGTTTTGTAATGACTCTTGTCAAGAAACTTTCTCCTCTCTTAAGGACTTAATTGGGAAAGAGAATGTTGTCGAGACGGTTGCCGGTGATCCATGACATTGATCATCAAGATCTAACTACGTTTGAAGACGCTGCGACGCTACTAACATCTTCCTTTGGTTATAATAGGAAAGATTTTTTTAGGAGTATTGTCTTTAGTCTTGGCTCTTTTAACGGATTTTGCAACTTCATCGTGTTCAAGGATGGTGAATTGGCTTCATTGGCCATGTTTAGGATACATGCAAGAAGCACAAAGGTCGTTGAAATCCCCTATGTGGCCACCGATCCAAAATTCAGATGTAAGGGAATGTGTAAGATGCTTATGAACAGTCTAGAAAAGTGTTTAAGTGAAGTGTTAGGTGTGAACAGTGGCGGTACTACATAGGAGCGGGTGGGAGCCATGGCTACCCCCACTTAAAAAAAAAATTATAGATGAAAAGACCAAAACACCCCTCATATTTTTTGATATTTTCAACCAGCACCCCCCATAAAATAGTCACGACTCAGTCTCTTCTCTTCTCTTCCGTGCGTGCGTTCCTTCCAGTCTCTTCTCTTCTCTTCCGTGTGTGCGTTCCTTCCGTGCGTGCGTGCGTGCGTGCGTTCCTTCCAGCACCCTTCCTTCCAGTCTCTTCTCTTCTCGTTGTATCACATCGTGTGTTCCTTGCGGCGCCGAATCCATTCATTCTTCAAGACTTCAGGTTTGTTTGTTTCCTCTTTGCAATTTCTTGTCAATTTTCGTATTCAATTGATTCAATTCAATGTTGGTATAAATTATTATCTATATTGCTTGCTTAAAATTGGGGGAAATTGAACCCTAAAAAAAATTGGGGGAATTGCAAACTGGTTCTGTATGCTATTTGTTTGTTATTTGGATTGTTTAAAGAATCAATAATTCATTGTTGGATGCAGAGTGTCTAACCATTTCGAATACTATATGTTGGTAAATTTCAATTCATGTTCAGTTTTTTATTATTTAACAAATTCAATCAACGTGAAAGCATTCATGTTGTCTGATTTAGCATTGTTCGATCAGTTGTCACATGAACAAATAATTACTAACCATTCTTTCATTCTCTTTTGGCATTTTTTTTGTTAATTTTTCTTTTCCTTCTAAACTTTATTTGCCTATCAAAGGGAAGCAATAGCAATGAATGTATGTAACTATACCAAAGAATAATTAATGTATATTAGCTAGAAATTGATATGTGAATTGTGCATTTTGTAGGAGTGATACAATGGTCAAACTTAAGAAAATTGATGCCTTTTTTAAGAGGAAAGAATTTAACATAGATGAAAATTGTATAGCTTCATCATCAACAGTTGAACGAAACACTTCGAGTGATCAAACGGTTTAACCGGATGAGCAGCCTTGCAGGATTCAAAAAGTCACTATGGATAAATTTGATGTCAATTGTTTAGAACGTGATCCCGGAAAGTGCCTCCAGATTTGGGAATATCCAGTGAATCAAAGAGATGAAGTTCGACGAGCTTATCTTAATTGGGGTCCCTATCAATGGCTAGTAGAAAAGTACCCTCTCAATGAAGATAAGCATCCAAGACGGTTTCAAGCAGCTTGGTTCAAAATGTTCTCTTCATGGCTAGAGTATTCTCCAACTAATGATGCTGCTTATTGTTTGCTTTGTTACTTGTTCACTAATAAACCAAGTGACAAACCTGCAGCTGACGTCTTTACTAGAAAAGGATTTAAAGCATGGAGAAAGGTGAATGCCGGAAAGAATTGTGCTTTTCTTAAACATATTGGAGAAAGTCCTTGTTCATTTCACAATAATGCAGTGAAAGCATCTCAAGACTTGTTCATTCAATCTATGAACATCAGATATGCACTTGATGAGCAGAGTTCTGCTCAAATCCTCCAAAATAGACTTCATCTCAAGTGCTCTATTGATTCAGTTCGTTGGCTCACGTTTCAAGCATGTGCTTTTAGAGGCCATGATGAATATGTTGGATCAAAAAATAGAGGTAACTTTCTTGAAATGATTAAACTCTTAGCATCCTACAATGATGAACTTGCTAAAGTAGTGCTAGAGAATGCTCCATATAATGCAAAGTATACATCTCATGCAATTCAAAAGGAACTTCTGCAAATCATGTCTAGTAAAGTGAAACACTTTATCCGGGAAGAGATTGGAGATTCTAAATTTTGCATAATTGTTGACGAATCACGTGATGAATCTCTTAAGGAGCAAATGGCTATTATTTTGAGGTTTGTGGATAAAAATGGTTGCATACAAGAACGGTTTTTTGAGCTTGTGCATGTTGATGACACTATGGCTATCACTCTTAAAACTAAAGTTTGTGATGTTCTTTCTCGGCATGGTCTTCGTGTTTCAGATATCCGTGGGCAAGGGTATGATGGTGCTAGTAATATGAGAGGAGAGTGGAATGGATTGCAAGCATTATTTCTCAAAGACTGCCCTTATGCTTACTACATTCATTGTTTTGCACATCGATTACAACTTGCTTTGGTTGCTGCTTCCAGAGAAGTTTTCCCTATTCATGATTTCTTTTCACACCTGACCTTTATTGTGAATGTTACTTGTTCCTCTAGTAAGCGTCATGATGAATTGCAAAAGGCCATATCAAATGAGATTAGTAATTTGCTAGAGATTGGCGAACTTGAGAGTGGGAAAGGACAAAATCAGGTTAGTAATCATAAACGAGCTGCAGATACTCGCTGGAGCTCATATTTTGCTTCTATTTGTAGTATGATAAATCTGCATGATCCGACTTGCGTAGTTCTTAAAGAAATTAGGAAAAATGGATCAAGTTATGCTACACGTGGGGATGCTAATGTTGCTTATAATTTTTTGAAATCATTTGAGTTTACATTGATTTTGCACATGATGAAAGAGATTATGGGAATTACTGATCGTCTTTGTCAAACTTTACAACAGAAATCCCAGGATATACTTAATGCTATGCAATTAGCCGGCTCTACAAAAACATTAATTCAGAAGTTGAGAGATGATGGCTGGGATGATTTGTTGAAAAATGTGATATTGTTTTGTGAAAAACATGGTATTAATTCCCCTGATTGTAATGCTGTTTATATAGAGCGTGAAGGTCGCGCTCGTCATCAAAACAATCACATCACAGTGGGTCAACATTTTAGAGTGAATTTGTTTTGTGTTACAATTGATCAACAGTTGCAAGAATTGAATCATAGGTTTTGTTTGGAAACAATGGAGCTTTTAATTCTAAGCAATAGTTTGGTTCCTAAGGATGTGTACAAAGCATTTGATATAGATAATATATGTGCTCTTGTAAGTAAATTTTATCCTCTAGATTTTAGTGAGCAAGAAAAAATTAATTTGAGATATCAACTTCATCACTTCCATCTTGATGTTGTTAGTCATCCAGATTTGAATAAGTTGTCAACTATGTCTGAATTGTGTGAAGCTCTTAAAAAGACAGGGAGGGCGGAAAAACATTACTTGGTTGATCGTCTAATTCGCCTTATCTTAACTCTCCCGGTTTCTACAGCTACTACAGAAAGATCATTTTCAGCAATGAAGTTAATCAAGACAAGATTGTGTAATAAGATGGATGATGAATTTCTTGCTGACAATATGATGCTTTATATTGAAAAGGAAATAGCTGATTCATTTAGTTCTGATTCAATTATTGACGAGTTCAAGTCTTTGAAAGACCGAAACGTGAAATTTTAAATTGAGGTAAATGTTTTCTTGTATATATATTTTTTATGTTTTGAATTTATTTTAAATCTTTGCTAATTTGTCTAAGCTTATTATTTAGATGCTCCGATGACTTGGTCAGGTTTCAAGCTTTTGCATCAGAGAGTATATGTAGCCGTCTCGGGTTCTTTAAGGTTAGGATAGGCTATATAGTTGGTAGATAGTAATTTGGAACTTTAGCCTTGTGTTGATGCTTTTTTTTGGATGAAATTGTCTATGACTTTTATGAATTTCAATTATAATATTTTGGATGAAATTGTACATGACTTTTATGAATTTCAACTATAATATTTAGTTAATATTTGCCGCTCCTCCTGATATTTTGGACAAGATCCGCCACTGGGTGTGAAGAACTTAATACTACCTTCACTTGATCATACAACAACTATGTGGGAGCAACGCTTTGGATTTCATCGCATCACATACGAGGAGCTCCAAGATCTATTTGAAGACCATACCAGCAACACTATTTTAGAATTTCACCACACAACCCTTTGTCATAAAATCTTAACTTTGTAGGGTGTCTTTAAAGTGTTTAGGAAGTGATGTTATAAAATTAGTGTATCGTTGTGTGGAGAGGCATGTGCGAGGACATATATAGTATTGAGTGATGTTATAAAATTATTATATTAAAATCATTTTTCATTTTTATCATTTGTCACAAATTTTAATTAGTTATGTAGTGACAAAATTAGTATATTATAATAGGTAAATAATTTTATTTTACTTCAAAAATCTGTTAAAATATTGACACCAAGCTCCGTTGCAAAATAAACATTCATAATAAAATAAAATCATATAACTAATAAAGTATTTCTACAACAACAAAAATTATATGCACATATCCATTAAAATATTTTCGATCACTAATTTTAATTTATTCATAAGTGAAAAATATGGTTCCCGTGTAAAAACATATACTTATATTTATTTTATTAATATATATCATACACTGACATATATTTTATTAATATGTAGTTCGAATAATATTTCATAAATATACACTGACTTATTTCCCTAAAAAAACATAATATATTTTTATTAATATATAGTTCACATTAAATTTTATAAATAAATACATACTGACATATTCTCATAAAAAAAACATATGCTCGCATGTATTTGTGTTGATATATCTTAAAAACAAATATTTATTTTCATTTAGAAAAACATATAAAACACAAATTAATAAATAAATTATTTAATTTAGAGTTCTTTAAGTTGTTAGTGTATTACATGAAGTATTATAAAAAAATCTGATATTAATAGAGAATTTTCATAATGTTTTTATATGAGAAAATCCGTTAAAATATTTTCAAATAATAACTTTAATTTATTCATCAATGATAAATATAGTCCCCTTGTAAAAACATATACTCACCTATATTTTATTAATAAAGTCAATAAACTCACATATATTTTATCAATATATACAGTTCACATTTTATTTCGTAAATAATCTTATACTGACTTCCCCTAAAAAAAAATCTGATACGGACTTATTCACATATAAAGACATACACTCACATCTAATCTTGTGCATGAATTTTAATAAAATTCAAATTAAAATGTTATATTTATTATCTTTTTTAGAACATATAAATATAAATAATACTAATTTTAATTAATTGATCAATATTCCCTCAAAAAACAAAAAATTAATTGATCAATGATAAACATATGTTCTGTGTATCAATAGTATCTCTACAATCAAGAAAAAAAAATCGCTTTTTGATTAAAAAAAACCACTTTTGAGAGTATTTACTTGCGATATATAAATTTGTAGCACTGTGCTTTACTCTGAGAAATTATTTTAACTCAAAATCTTTAGAAATAAATTATGATAAGTTTTATTTCTTATGTTATAGCTCCTTGATCCCGACCGGGTATGAGAGTGGAAAATGTTTGTTAGATATGATTTTGCCCTTAAGCCCCACACCAGTGAAAGGATCAAGAGAGACTGCTTGAATTGAACATCTTGAACGTAGAAGAGCCTTGAAGTTATAGGAAGTTATAGCTCTGTGAATCTCAGTTAGCTTAAGAGGTTAATAAACGGACATAGCGCTAATAATCACCAGAGCTATACCACGCTATAGCTAAGCGCAATGGTCTTGGTAGGACTCTTGTCATATGGCACATAGGACCTGATAGCTTAATACCTTAGTGCGGAAAGGTCGGGCACCTGAACCTAGCAACTGTTGCATGTTAAGTTTCGTGATCGAGCCCAGAAATGAGTGTCGTCCCGAGCTTAACATGATGGATGAGGTAACACTCCCTAAGACCAATTGGTTCGCCAGGAAGCCGGATATTGAGAGATATATCTCTATGAATCACAGAGTTGCGAGAAGCTAATAAACGACTGCAGCCCTGTGAGACATAGAAGCTATATAAGGATATATCACTTTGTATCTCAGAGACTAAAGATACTTTGAACCAGTTATAGCTCTGAGCGACACAGCCAACTATACCTAAGTTATAGCTATGTAAATCACAGTAATGTTTTGTCATAATTGAACCTAGATTTAACACTACAAGAAAACAGCGAAATAGCGTCGAATTTTAGCGTCAGCCCCCGACACCGACGCTACTAGCGTCTGACTAGAGTCGGCCTAACCCACTCCACTTCAATTTCTAGTTTTCCTTTATTTTTAAAAAGATTTAGAGTCGGCCTAGCCGAGGCTAAAGGTTAGGGGACCCACGTATGACATTTTAGACCATATTTAGAGTCGGCCTGTCTGACTCTATTATTTTAATTGATAAAAATTTAATATAATAAAATTATTATTCCTCTTTTTTTGCTCAAATGGGACCCACATAATGTTTAGATTAGATATAGAGTCGGCTTAGCCGACGCTAAAATTTTTGTCAATAAAAATTTAATTTCTATATAAATTATTATAAATTTCTTTTTATTCAATCAACAAAAATACTAGCCTAAATTTTTTCCCACACTTTTTTTCCCTCTCTCCATCAAATTTCAATATCACTTTCCCCTAAATTGAAAACTAAATCTCCACCACCCCTAATCAATCCACCGGTTCATTCATTTTCATTTTCACCCATTTCATTCCACCGTGTGATTCCTTTGTTTCTATATTCTGACGAACTCGAATCTACACAACCGGGTCCGGATTTTGAAACTGTCGGCAACGACGAACACAGCAACCGCGACGGCGAAGGAACACCTGGTGTATACTGAGTCTTTTGATGTGCCGGCTAAGGAAGTGCCGAGTAGGTTGCAGCAGCTAGCTGCTAAGCATAAGGTTGTGCTTTGTATTAGACAGAAGTATATTAGGTATAAGCCGTTTATGGTGGAGGTTAAGGATTATGCTTGTCATAGAGCAGGTCAACCTGCTGCGAATAAGAAAGCCAAGATTTTCAAGAGGGAGCCTTACACTTCGAAGAGATGTGGATGTGATGTGGGTTTAGGATTAGGGCTATTGTTCCGATTGCAAATTATAATGAGAAGGATAAGAGTTTTGTTTATGAGGAAGAGGGGACCGCAGTTTTCAAATTGTATGCTGTGCATTCGGGGCATGAACCGGGGCCATTGGATGGGAATGCTAGGATTATGCATAGGGTTGTTGGGCATAAAGGTGGGTATTTGATGGATCAGGATGCGGTTGTGTATGGGGTGAGTGAGGAGATGGAGAATGAAGGGTTTGGTTTGATGGGGAAAGATGATGGGGATTTGCAGTTTTCGGTTTTGCAGCAGGTGCAGGAGTTGAGAGCTGAAGTTGGGATGTTGGAAGGGAGGGTTTCGAAGATTCCACAGGAGTTGTTGGGTTCGGTTTCGAGGGATTTGTTTGATGTTGTGAATAGAATTAGGAGTATAGGGGAAGTGAGTTTGAAGCCGATGGGGTTACATCCAACTGATAAGTCACATTCAGACGATGTCTTGGTTGGGGATAATGATCTTGCAAACTGGAGTAATCATCACCATGAAAGGATTTATGGGGATGGCAAGGACACAGAGCTGATTGAGGATGATGAAGATAGTTTCGACCGCACTTTGGGAGAAGTTGTTTCTTGGGGGGACCATATCAGAACGGAGTGCAGAAGTCAGAAGGATCTGATAAGCGAAACTTGTAAGCCTGAAAAGTGGTTGAAATGCAGTGACTTTGATCATAAGAGCATACTTGATTGTGAAGATACTAAACTAACCAAGCCCATCAGACATGACGAGGCTATAGTTTCAGACGTAGGTCTTGGCTGTATGCAGGTTGATAGTTTCTACCAAGACAATTCTAAATCGTATGATTCTCCTTGTGCTTTGGGTACCGGTGCAGATTGTGAGGATACTGGATTCCGTCATGGAGAGATTTTATAGTGCCATGAAGGTCCAAGTTTATACACTCTAACCTAGAGATCAGATTCCGCTCTGCCTATGTACCCCTTCAAACAAATTGAAGTGGGATTGTACATTTATGTATACAGAAGATTGGAGCCGCTCAACTTGCCCTTTTAGGTGTATTTATTGTGTGTGGTTCTGTAAAGTATGACCAATTATGCTTCTTGCACATAGCTTTGTTATGAGTTTGGATATATTTATTGACCTTGCTCTCTCACAGACTTCAGATTCTTTATCTTAGTCCTTCTTATAATGCACATCAGTGTTTTTAGTGGTTTGTTTTTGAACTTCGGATAATTTTGTATGTATTATGAAGAGCCACCGGTGATTTATCGCCATATGGTGTTTTGAACTTTTTCTTTATGGCATTTAGCTATTTTCTTTGCAAATCTACTCATTTCTTATACGTAAAATATCATTTGGCTTTTGGTTGTTCGAAGTTTATCAACTACCATGCAGTAGGGGTTATTAGACAACCCAATATATCATCTGTATTTCAGCCCCACTTGTTTGGTGATTGCTTTCGTGCCAAATTGAAGCATTTTGGTGGTATTACAAATCCCTTCAGGTACATCTGAGCTTCCTCTCCCTCCTTTTTTTTTTTCCATATTTTTCTAAATGCTGTAGTTTGTGATTGGTACATGGTTGGCTATGTAACAAAATAATAGTTTTGAGGCAGATGGGTGTATGCACTGTTTATTCTGTTATCCAAATCTTTATACTGACTACTGGCGTGTATAAAGATTTTGAAACCTTAATGTTACCAGCTCTGCTTAATGTTACCAGCTCTGACAATGGTTTTGCATTTAATTGACATTTTTGTTTCAGAAAATTTCCTGATGGGATATGACATGGTGTTTGACAGGGAGAATCTAAGGTTTGGCTGGTCTAGATCCAATTGTGAGTACTTCTCTCCCTTTGAAAAAAATTGTTAACTTTTTTATGTCCTCTATAGCTTATTCATTAGTTTCTGTTTCAAAGTTTTGTTGTTCCTATAATTTGTTGTGTACAAACAATGATGCTTTCTATGGTGTGTGAATGTCTACTCGATGCTAATCACTAAGATGCAGGTCAAGATAGCATGGGAGAATCAGGAAATTTTACGTCACCGTCCATTGGTGGATCACCAGACTCGATACCATCCAATCAGCAGCAGCGTGTCCCCAATAATACTCGTGCTGTACCACCTGCCATTGCTGGAAAGACATCCCCCAAACCCTCTGCAGCCAAACCTGGACTTAACTCTTGGCATTTGTTAAATTCATTATCAGTTATATGTCTTCTTTTGTTCTGGTAAATTGGTTAAATCTATTTAAATTCTAATCTGCGTGTAAATTTCTCTTCTATCCAAACTGGACTTGTTGAGTTTTCTTATAGGCTGTGTTGTATGTATTGGTATATGATAGCTTTTTGATTTAATTTACAAAGAGGGTCTGTTAAGTATAGTCCAATAAACCCATTGCCAAATAGGTTCCATTAGTATAAGTCCACAAAGTAAATTTTGGGTCAAAATTCGTATGGCATATATGTGATAAATTTTGCATAACTCTTGGAATATAGGTCATATGCTGATGAGTTTGAATCCAATGCAAAGAAGACGAAATTCCCTATGGTTTAGACACAAGAATTATCAAATTTCATTAAGTATAGTAGGAGAAAAGCTACCTGCAAGTTTGAGAAAAGTTTCAGTCCGGTTTCTGTACCAATATTCACTGCCTAAGTAGTTTAAAATCCTTCACAATTCATTTAGGTTATTACTCTAAAAAATTAAAATGGTTGTTCTTTTATCGATTAATGTTTTTTGAGCCAAATATGGTGAATCCATTATGGGTATATTACTCATGAAGGAAAACCAAATGTGAATCAAATTTACCAGTTAGCATTCAGTTAGCTTGGCTGTGTGCAGGATGCATATCTCCCCCAACGACTTTTGGATAAATTGATGTTTATTTACAATTATGTGGAAATGGCTCGAGTAACAGGTGTCACAATTTCTTTTCTACTTTCCAGGGGCCAGAGCATCAAGGTAAACCTCATAGTTCATGATGGGTGATGTATGGAGAATGATTGACACATTTAATTAGTCACAGTAACGACGACTTCTTTTTTACCTTCCCTTCTAGGTGCTTTCTCAACTTCTTAGGAAGGCAAAACAAAAGAATCTGGTCATTCCTAATGCCAAGCAGGCAGGGTCAGAACAAGGAACATTTGAAGGTGCAATTGTAAGTTCATTCATTTCTTATTCTGCTTCATTATTTTGGATGATTAATTGAGGTTTATTCACACACTTTCCTTTCTTCTATCAATGTTCCACATGCATGTTTGTGTGTCTGGGATCTTCCAAAGTGATATGAAAATAATTAAATATTATGCTGTATGCCTCTTCCAGGAGTGTTATTTATACTTGTCACCACAAATTAGATTATATACTGTATTGATGCATGAATGAAGAGATCTAAAAATTAATGCTTATAGCATCTTGACTACATAATTGTTTTACATGAATTTATCATGTGTCGTTATATAATAACTTTTTGGTGTGGTAGATATGAATGTAAATATTATATTTCCACATTACAATTGGTGCGAGGGAGCTTAAACAACTAGTTTCCAAGAAGCATTTGGCTATTGAAAACTTGTCTTTGTTGACTGATTTCCTT
Organism: Medicago ruthenica; assembly: GCA_018208015.1. Lineage (NCBI taxonomy): Eukaryota > Viridiplantae > Streptophyta > Magnoliopsida > Fabales > Fabaceae > Medicago > Medicago ruthenica. Next base: position 6,842,200 of record CM031373.1, read on the forward strand.
GTTAAGCATCCTTCAGTTCTTATAAGGGACACTTCATTGAGTAGCAGATACAAGGGTTATGCCTATAATTGCCTAGCTGATCTATTGAATCTGGTTTATATTTATTTGATTTGTTGCAGAGTACAAGGATACAAAGTATAGTGACATCAGTGAATATATGTGCTTTGATGTTTATCATAGTAGCTGGTGGTTATTTGGGATTCAAAACTGGATGGATTGGATATAAACTCCCTACAGGGTAATTTACATATATCTTTCTTCTACACTACCCTTATTCCATCTATGTTTGGTCTCTTCTAGTTACTGAATTTCTCTCTTGTTTTGATAATAGGTATTTTGCATTTGGGGTAGATGGAATGGTTGCTGGTTCTGCAACAGCCTTTTTTGCATACATAGGTTTTGATGCAGTTGCCAGCGCTGCTGAAGAGGTATGGATCATGATAATATATCATGCTTCGTGCAACTTACCCTTTTAGGTCAAATACGATTGATGCAAAAATTTGTAATCACCACTTCGCATTCGTGTCAAAAATCTTGATTTCGTAGAAAATTGCAGTTAAATAAGGATCAATGTTTTCAAAACCGGACTGGAAGTTGAACTGGTGAATCGGATGACTAATAAGTAAATAAGTATTACAAAAGCTGTTTTGTAAATGAAGAAAAAAACTAACTAGTTGAACCAAACACGGTTCAACCCAGTATGACTTGATTCTTAGAAACTGAGAACCAATAGGTTGAACCAACCGACAGAATGACTAGTTTCCAGTTCAATCGGTTGGACTGATTCTGAAAACACTGATACATTTGTTGTCTGCCGCGAAGTGGTCGCGGACACATCAAAAACCTTGATAGCGCGATTGCCATTGCAAAAAGCAGACCTTTTTTTTTTAAACCTTGAGAGTAAGTTCAAACTTTCTAATAGTGTTTTACTGTGTGATTAACAGGTGAAAAATCCTCAAAGAGATCTGCCATTAGGAATTGCAGCTTCATTGTCTCTGTGTTGTGGATTGTATATGATAGTATACATTGTTGTGGTTGGTTTAGTACCTTACTATGATATCAATCCCAACACCCCCATATCTTCTGCATTTGCTGCCAATGGAATGCAATGGGCTGCGTAAGTTTTATAAATTTGCAACTCTATTAGGATTGTTCATAAAGCTTAGAATTTGAACAAACCCATTTTCTGCAATCTGTCATTAAAACACCGATTCTTTTGCTTGCATTGCTTGTTTTAATGCTTTTTTCAACTCTTCATAGCAAACTTCTAAATACTCTAGCTTTTGTTTCTGCTCACCAAATGAAGATCTCATCTCAGAAACTTCAATTATAGCAGAATTTCTACTCTCATGTACTTCCATAAGCTCTCTTTTTAACATCTCAATTGACATAATTCCCATGTCTTTATTGAGAATCTGAGAAACTTCCTCAGATTCTGTTCTATTTGGTGAAAAACTCTCATTCTTACTCTTGTGCTTCTTCTTAAACTTAGGAAAAAGCCATGAAATCATCCCTTTACTTTTGTGTTGTGTTTGAAATGATGCATGAGAATCAGTGAGAGGAACAACAATATTAGAACTCCTATTGTTGTTTTCTGTGTTTGTCAAATTCACTAGTTATCAAAGCAGGTTTACACCTATTGCAAGAAGATAAGGGTTTAACATCATCTAAACTATTTCTTCTTCTAGATTTGAAATATTCATTAGGTGATGTTTGAAGAGCTGTGATGTGATTTGCACATGAACCTGTTACTGATTTTGTATCATCAATAGGACACATGTGTGATTCTTGGTTTAGATTTGTCACGACATCAAGGCTTTTGATATTTATAGTGCTTTTTCTAACTACACACAGTATTAAAAATAATTATATACTCTATAAGAGTGAAAATTATTATATATAATATTTGTTGTCTGCCCTGAACATTTGTATGTGATATAGTTTGTAACCTTTCATGCTATTTGTTACAGGAAATTATTGATATGTGTGATTATGCTGTTGGGCTAAGCCGACAATTGAATGGATCAATTATCCCATCAGAACGTAAGATTTTTTTATCTTTATCTGTTGTTCATCATTTCTTAATAATAATACTCAGGGTTATAAAGTTATTTAAAAAAAAATTGTTCAGACACTTTTGTTTCGATGCTGATTTCTTTTCATGATGTTCTGGTTTTGAGTTAATTTTTTTGTTAAACTTTCTTTCTTTACAGGTCCAGATCATATGATGTTTGAGGTTCGATATTAAACCGTGATTATTTTGTAACTTATTCACCATTATATCATAGGGGGGGTTTAGTTATGAACTGTATTGTGTGCTCTTACACTACAGGTATGGAACCCACTAGGAATAGTTGGTGTAATCACTGCTTTCAACTTTCCATATGCTGAATTTTGAGTTGTATTATCATATTTTATATTTATAGTACATTTTTTTGTTACTATGGTTATATTTTTAATGGATTTTTTTAGTGAAAGTTTGAGTATTGTAATAATTTTTTGCTGCAGAATAAATTCATTTCTGGCTTGTAATTGCGTTGCTACTGGTTAGAGCAAAATTGATTTTTGGAATTTAACTTTAGAGTCGGCCAAACCGACTCTAATATTTAGTTGACTTGTTTGACTGTAGAGGGGGTTGGCCGACTCTAAAAGATTTAGTTGACTGGTTTGAAGTTGACTTTAGTGTTAGTTCAGCCGACTCTAAATTTTATTGTCAGAGTCGGTCTGGCCGACTTTAAATTATTTGTTGACTTTTTTGATTTTGAATTTAATAGCCTCGGCTGCGCGAAGAGTCGGTTTTAGAGTCGGTTTAACCGACGCTGTGTTAGCCTCGGAGGGCAGATAGCCGACTCTACCCAGTAGCTTCAAATTTTTTAGCTTGCCCCCAACCCCGACGCTAATCTGTCGCTAAATCTGTGTTAGCGTCGGTTTTAGCCCTGTTAGAGTGGGTTTTTTGTTCCCTCAAAAAACAAAAAATTAATTGATCAATGATAAACATATGTCCTGTGTATCAATAGTACATCTACAATCAAGAAAAAAAAATTGCTTTTTGATTAAAAAAACCACTTTTGAGAGTATTTACTTGCGATATATAAATTTGTAGCACCGTGCTTTACTCTGACAAATTATTTTAACTCAAAATCTTTAGAAATAAATTATGATAAGTTTTATTTCTTATGTTATAGCTCCTTGATCCCGACCGGGTATGGGAGTGGAAAATGTTTGTTAGATATGATTTTGCCCTTAAGCCCTACACCAGTGAAAGGATCAAGAGAGACTGCTTGAATTGAACATCTTGAACGTAGAAGAGCCTTGAAGTTATAGCTCTGTGAATCTCAATTAGCTTAAGAGGTTAATAAACGGACATAGCGCTAATAATCACCAGAGCTATACCACGCTATAGCTAAGCGCAATGGTCTTGGTAGGACTCTTGTCATATGGCACATAGGACCTGATAGCTTAATACCTTAGTGCGGAAAGGTCGGGCACCTGAACCTAGCAACTGTTGCATGTTAAGTTTCGTGATCGAGCCCAGAAATGAGTGTCGTCCCGAGCTTAACATGATGGATGAGGTAACACTCCCTAAGACCAATTGGTTCGCCAGGAAGCCGGATATTGAGAGATATAGCTCTATGAATCACAGAGTTGCGAGAAGATAATAAACGACTGCAGCCCTGTGAGACATAGAAGCTATATAAGGATATATCACTTTGTATCTCAGAGACTAAAGATACTTTGAACCAGTTATAGCTTTGAGCGACACAGCCAACTATACCTAAGTTATAGCTATGTAAATCACAGTAATGTTTTATCATAATTGAACCTAGATTTAAACCACACTTTCCATCTTGAGATTTTCTAAAGACTTTAACTGATTTCCCAAACTTAACCTTTTACTTTTATTGTTGTGACAAATGTTTTATTTTATTTTATTTTTCTTCAAACAAGTTTTGTGCTGAAAAGCCATAGCTCCATAGTCCATTTTGGGATCAATATCTTTTTATACTATAACTTGGACAGTGTATACTTGCACTTAGTCTTTCCATCTTAAAATACTCATAGTGTTTTGGGAGACACCATCCATGCAACTACATTTCTAGAACTTGCGATTTTTCTCTATTGTTGATTGGTCTTGTCATACACACACTAAGGCAAAGTGTTTGGTACCATGAGCCTTTTTGAAGCCTACATGGACTCTTTTGTTTTGAATATAATTATCCTTTTGTAAAGCCAATTTGAGCCGGTAGGTTTAGATCGTTTTGTTCAGTGACAAACTACATTACAAGCCTAGAGACCTTAAGTTATATGTACCCAAAAATTTTGTTTGGAGTTAGGTTGTAAAATGTTGCTAAAACTTAAGTTTGGGGTTGCTTTTGGAATTTACAACCAATTAAGAGAGCCAAATATCTCTCTGAGAATGAATTGAATTAATGCACTAAAATGTGTAGAGAAAAAAAAAAAAAAGAAGAGACAAGATAAATGAAATAATGAAAACATTATTGTCTCAAAGTTACAAGAGTTCTCTAGTACTTGTGTTTATTTTATGGGGGGAGAGGGGGGGTGGATGTTCAAATTTTTTCCAAAATAGTAGGAATGCTTAACTCCAATGTTTGTTTAACCTACTTTTTCAAAAATTATCCCACCTTCACCTAAGCCTCGTTATAACCCTTAAAGACCTTTATAGTGTGTGGTGATATGGACTTTGATTGACATTTAGAAATTTTTCAAGCGTATGGTAATATGTAGACCTGCATGTCGATTGTATAAAACCCTTATCAAAATGTTGCGTGGAGTTGTGAATTGTGGAAGCAGTCAAGCCAGCTTCAAGGAGATGAACTTTTGGTACTATCACTTGGTTAGGTAATTGTTATTTTACTGTCGTTCGTCAATTTTGCAAGTAAATTCCTTGAGGACAAAGAATGGTTCAAGTTTGGGGTTGTGATGACATACTGTTATTATGTAACTTTTAGACTTATTTTGATGTTTATATTGAGTCTATAGAAATCTGAGACATCCAGGAGGTGTCAAAAGCAAGAAAATATGAAGAAAACGAACTTAATGTGTCGTGTCACGATTTTGCATTTTCTGTCCATAGCTGAAGGATGTCCCTGCCTATAAAATCTTGGCACGATTGCGAAGAAGCATCCAGAAGGAATTTTAGGTTAAAGGTGAAATCATGGCATGATTACTGAAAATCGTGACACGATTTTGATCGCATAATTGCCTATTTAAGCTAAACCCTGTTTCAGAAATAAGGGTTCTGAATTTTGGAGATCTGAAGCACGATTTTGAGAGCAGAAGACTGAAGAGGTGGCCATTCCACCAAACTCATAGTCAATCCTTGTATGTTTTAATGCTTCAATTGATTATGTTATTTGTAATTTCAATTATGAGTAGTTAAATCACTAGAGATTAGGTTTGGAGATGATTCTGATGTAGGCTTGTTTGAAACATGTGGCTGTGAAACTCTATTACTTATGAATATTAATCTAGTTTTATTCAATTCAGTTGTTCTTAATGCTTTTTATATACTGATAATATATAACATGAATTCGTGAGAATGAATGACTACTGACCATAGCTTTCAACTTAGACCTAATTGGATTGTTCAAATAAATAGGGTTAGTCTAGGAATTGATAATCGTTTATTTGTGATATTAGGCTAATGCTTTGAAAACCTTAGAGGAATATTAGACCACCTAAGGAATTAGGGGATGTAATCCGAGAAGAGGGCTATGACTCAAGGAATTGATCAGAACCACTTTTGTTGATCATCGTAAAGCTAAAGGAGTATTCATATAAAATAGGTGCAGTTTACCAAACAGTCCTAATCAAAGGATTCGAAAGATCTGATCCCATCTCTCCTATTATTTTTAAAAACAACTTTTACAATCTTACTTACTTTTTATGCAATCAAACCAACTGCCTAGGGCGACCCCCAATTTTACACATCCCAAATAATAACCTTATTACTAATTTGGAATTAACACAATCCTCGTGGATACGAACTTTGATTTATTACTTCGATAGTTTTAGTACACTTGCTAAAAGTCTATCAATTATATTTGCACTTGTCACTCATATCTATATATAACTCACACACACACACTTTCAAAACCATTGAATCAATTTGCAAATATCACTCTAAAGTCTCTAACCCTCTCTCTCTTCTTCTTCTTGAGATTAAACACTTTTTTTAAGAACCTTGTAGATTTTGAGGCATAGATTGTTAGGGTGCTATACGAGTTGTACATTGGTTTTCACCTCCAAGGGGAATTGTGGGGGTTGTTTCTCAACTTCTCAAAGGTTCAAGGGGATCAAGGCTTCGAACATAGTAAAGATGAATTCTTGGGGAAGTAATTCAAGGGATTGCATCGTAGCTTGAGATTCGAAAACCTAGAGGCTCTCCAATTTCAAGAGGACTTGAAGATTGGTGGCAGTGTGGTTGCTTAGAATTGAAGACTAGGGAATCGACGGAATCTTTTGTAATCATACAATTTGTAAACATTTTTTATAATAGTGGAAGTCATTGATAGAGGCGTTTTTTATCAAGAAGAATAGATGTACCCTTAGCGAGGACGAACAAGGGGAACCACTATAAATTGTGGTGTTCTTCTTCTCCCTATCCTTTTAGATTTATGCATTTTAATTGCATATGAATTCTTTGTGTGGAGACATCTCAATTTGATTGTGAACTCACTATTTTACTTTACCTAAATCTCAATTACTTCAATCGGGATTCTCTCAATATAAGTCTCACAATCAAGTTGAAAGTAAGCTTCAAACAATTGATTCAAATGCCTTGTGCTCATTAGTTGTTAGTGTGATTTGTTGTTAATAGGTTTGGTTTGAGATAGTTTAGTTTTGTGATTTGAATGTGTGTATTGATTGTTGAATTGCTCTATAAGATTCATTAATTGAACTTATCAATTCACTTTTGAATCTTAGTTTATATATATATATATATATATATATATATATATATATATATATATATATATATATATATATATATATATATTGTCTTAATTTTGTTATCATCATCAAGCACAAATTCAATAGTCATATACTTGTTAATCCACGCTTTCGCAAAACCTTTTGAAAAACGAAAAACATTATTCCCCCCTCCTCTTCTAGCGCTCTTCCTAGTTCGTCATATAGACTAACATTTTTCAGCTTCTCTCTCGCCCTTGAATAATAATAACAAATAAAGGATCCAAATTCAAATATTTTTTTTAGGTGTGAGGATCCAAATTCATTTTTAACCTCATTTATTTATTGAAAAAAATATTACTCCAAAAATATCTTTTGCCCACGCAGTTTGACGTAGCAAGTGATCTCGGCCGTTAATATAAGATCGCCTGCCGTGGTAATTCCCCATGCAGTTTGACGCAACAAGCAATCTCGGCCATTAATATGAGATCGGACAATTCAAATTACACAATACCAAAATTAGCTTTGAACAATAAGTTGAGATCGAAAACTGCATGCAGTTTCTGTATCAAATCCACTGATCGTTTTTGTGTCATCCTTTTCTTTACCTTACAGGCCTTTCCTTCTAAATTCATTAGAATATTGGTCACACTATTTCCTTTAGACCTTGCCCGAACCAACTCGAATATTTTCTTGATTTTGATTGTGACATGGTCCATATGAAATTTCTTGTCTTCTTTAAGTTGAAGTTTAATTTCTTTTGAACTGTTTAATTTTTTATTGATTGATTGCTAAATATCCAGTTGTAGGGGTACATCAAGGAAGCATTTTTGCTAAAGATACCAGAAATCCGGCGGTTCAAGCAGCAGATCCCAGTTCCGAAGACAAAAGAGCGCAGTGACTAGAGTTTGAAGCTGAAATGTTTTTATGTTCATATTCAATGGGAGTCCCAAGAGCTTTCTCTTATTACTGATTATTTATTGGGTATCATCCTCTTTTGTCAAATTTTCTCATGATCTTTCAAGTCCTTAAAAAAAAAGATTATGTGGGGAGCAAGAGTGGGATGATTGTTTAAAGAGGTCTAATAGATACATCAGCTATATTTATGAAGTGTTACCGTAAAAAACATCTTATATTGCAGTTCTAAACCAGTCACCTAATATCAGGTCAAGCAGCTTCTTGTCTTGATATGAAAAGAATAACAACCTTACAAATGTTGGTCAATAGAATCAGAACGATAGGAGAGAATGAATATAACAATTTTTTGTTTAAAAAGAGGAGTTACGACCTAACCTTTATGTTTGGTTTTTGAAAATGCTTGAAATGTGATGATTTCAAAGAAAAAAAAGGAGTAAATCATCAAATTGATCGTCACTCTAAAATTAGTTCCAACTCTGTTAATATTTCAAAATAGTATCCGTTTTTGTCAAAAGTTTATCAATTAGATTTTTGTCTATGTTTTTGTCACACGATGAAAGACCTAATTGAAAAACTTTTGACAAAAACAGAGATTAGTTTGAAATATTAACAGAGTCATGGACTAATTTAAGAGTGACATACAAAGACACGACCAATCTGGTGGTTTACTAAAAAAAATTGAAATTTGAAGAATGACACAATGTATAATGTTAAAATGAGGGGGGAGTTCTTCTCATTGTGTAAATAACCAATTTTCTATTTAACACTTTTGTTATCATCAAAACCACCAAGAGAGATATGTTTACACATAATGTTTCAACAATCTCCCCCTTTAATTCAGAAGAGAGTTGTTTAACACATTTTGTTCCAACACAAGTTAGCTATCCAAGCTGCTTTAATCTACATTCTCAATGCCATATGCTCCTCAAGAAATGCAGCTAGGTTCAAAAACAGAAACATTCCCTGGCAATCAGCTCTATCTTTCATTATTTCAGGTGTTTCTTCTTCTGTAAGTAACTCTCAACTTCCTGCTAGCTCCTCAATGAGAGAATTCTCTATTTTAAAGGCTTTCAACTGTAAAATAAATCCTACTAGAATCAATATTGTCAAGGAAGTCTTTTGGAATCCTCCTATTCTTCATTGGATAAAAGGAAACCGTGATGGAGCAGCCACTTTTAATGTCTCATCTTGTGGTGGTATTTTTAGAGATAGCAATGGCAAGTTTCTTGGTTGTTTTGTTGAAGGCTTAAGTCCTGGAAACTCTATAGTTGCTGAGTTATTTGGCATAATGAGAACCTTAGAAATGGCAAAGCACAGAAATTATACACACTTTTGGTTGGAGACAGACTCAAAGATAACAATTTTGGCTTTCAAGTCTGCTGACATAGTTCCTTGGCAAATAAGGAACAGATGGTTTAATTGTATGGAGTACATTAGGAACATTAATTTCATGGTAACTCATATCTATAGAGAAGGCAATGTTTGTGCTGATAGGTTAGCAAACATAGGATTATACTTAAACTCCTTTGTGTTTTATGGTACCTTACCTATGGAAGTTAGAGGAGCTTATGTACAAAATAGACTAGGTATGCCTAGTTACAAGTTTTCTTTTGCTTGAGAAGGTTTGTTTGGCTTGACCCCCTTCTCTTTTTGTATCAATCTTTTTTATAATATATTTTGGGTGAGGGTGCTCCATGCATCCCACTAGCTTTTAAAAAAATGATATGGTAGCTAATTTCCCAAACCCCTTCTCACACTAACGGAACAAATATCTTTTGATGAAGGAGAGTGTATTACACAACAATTTTATATATTTTTTTTATAAAAAAAAATAGTTACACATCAGATGCCACATCAGGAGAATTTCACTCTGTTAGGAAACCGATATAAACCCTGAAATTAAGATATGAGACAAAAGAATGCGTTAAAGCCTTTATTTTATATCTGAAAATCCGTTAAAGTATTTGCACCAAGTATGCGACTGGTTGTACGTGCTTATATATACATGTACAAATTCCTTTAAAAGCTACATATGCAAGTTTTTATGTCCCGTCTATATTTAGTGGTGACAAACATTATCCCGTATTTTTTATTTTTTTTATATCAATGAGTGCTATATTTGTCCCGAAGAGAAGTGTGACAATGATTATAATAAAATTTTGTAGTTGTACTCCAAAATGAAAACATCAAAATATTGACACGGTAGAACAAAGTTAATAAAATAAAAGTTTATAATAAATAAATAAAAAAAGATTTTGAAAGGAGGAAAATTAAATAGGGTTACTTGATGACCAAGATTAGGTTGCAAAAAAATAAAAATAAATCAAATCTTTGGTTTTTTATAAAAAAATCAAATCTTTGGTCGTGTATAAAAGGAAGCTAAAGGTTAATTACGATTCATGAATTACTCGTTATTACCTTCAGCCCACTATTTACTCTCTCGCCCTAACCCTAGGTTAATTACGATTCTCACCTTGAGATTATATGCATGGCTTCTAATTCACGCGATTCTTCACCCGGCTCTGGTTATGATAGCTCTGCTGGAGGTTCCTCCGGTTATGATGCTGATTCCTCTTCTTCACCAGGCTCTGGCTCTGCTGCTGGTTCACGCGGCTACTCCGAATCAGACCCTTCATCTCCAGATTGGCCTTCTTTAGTGAAATTGAATCTTTCACAACCTTCTTCTTCTCTACTACCGAATCTATCTTCAGACCCTTCATCTCCAACTTCAAGTTTTTCTTCTTTTAATCTAAATAATCTTGACCTTCCTCCACTGAAAACTTCAATTCCGCGGCGGAGGCATCGACGGAAAGACAGAATCAGCTGTCTTCCGGACGCACTTCTTTATCATATTCTTTCCTTTCTTCCGATGAAAGACGCCGCCGCCACAACCATCCTCTCAAAAAGGTGGAAACCCCTCTGGATCTCACAACTCATACTCAACATGGAAGACAAACCCTTTCCAGACCCTTCCACCTTTCGCAAATTCTTCTACTCCTTCATCGCCACTCGAGACAACATTTTACCCATCCTCTCATTCCACCTCAAATGTCGCCACCTCCGCTGATATCCACGATTTTGTTTCTACTGCAGTTCAACGAGGAGTTCAAAACCTAAGCATCGATCTATTCCACACAGATCATTACGTCATAACTATGTTCCCTACTTTTGTTCTAACTACCAAAACCTTGTCAGTTCTCAAATTGAGGAGGTTAACATTGGACCAAGTTCCACAAGTTCATCTTCCCTTGCTCAAAGTTCTCCACTTGAAATCTGTTACTTTCATATATTATGAACATTTCTTGAAGCTTTTCTACGGTTCTCCCATTCTAGAGGAGTTGGAAACAAAGGATCTAAGCTTAAAGAAAATTAATTATTTACGTCTAAAGGTGGTTCTAAGCCTATCCAATTTGTTAAGAGCAAACGTTTCTGATAATCTTATTGAGTATGATTGGCTTCATAACGCCAACAATCTCTGCATACGACAGGTACCCAAATTAGTCTCAACAAGTTAATTACTTTACTCTTTAACTTCACACTTATGTCTTTATAACTCATGCAGAAAGCGCCTACTGAATTTTATTGCATGTTTCACAATTTAACCCACCTGAAGCTTATATTCGACTTTACGTATCCATTAGGGTCGCTGAAGTGGAGCTACCTGATTAAACTGCTTGAAAATTTCCCTAAACTTCAAACTCTTATCATTCATGAGGTTTTTTTTTTTTTTTTTAATATTAAGCATTTCCACTGCCCTTTGTTTTTTAGGTTCTATTTCTACGTTTATTTATTCATTTTTAAAACAATTCAATGTTTGTATCATTGTCAGGTTGATATAGTACACAATTTCAGTGACAGATATTGGAAGGAACCAAAAATTGTTCCAGAATGCCTTTTATCTCATCTTACAACTTGCTCACTTAGAAATTACAGTTGCATAAATTGTGAGTTTCCATTTGCAAAATATATAATGCAGAACTCAAGAGTACTGAGGACCATGGCAATTCACAGTGCCAAATTTCTAGATACAAATACAAAGCTACAAATGTTCATGGAATTATCTTTGTGCCCAAGGAATTCAGCCACATGTCAACTTTTATTTATTTGAATGATAATGGATAGAGCATGCGGGCAATAGTAGCCTCAAGCTTGTCACAAACATTGTAATAACTCCAATAAATCCGAGACTTTACTCTGTAAATCCATTCTCAATCTTGAGATTGTTTATTTGTGTACAATTGCTTATCCTTTAATTTTTATGATATATGCTTTCGAAACCTTGATGTCTCTTTCAATTATATATCTGGAACTGTACCTTTGTCTTTATTGTGTCTTTTAGAGTTTGAAATGTTTACAATTAGTGATAATAAGATGGATTAGAACTCTTCAATACCTAAAATAAATGGAGGTTAAATAAGAATAAGTGGTCGCTCACAAAGGTAATTGGTCCCAATCATAGAAGTGCATCAATTTGGAAGCCAGTGGTTCTATACTGCCTCACCAACTCTGTTCCTAGATGCATACAACTAAGTTACTTGTGTGGCCATTCCTAAATCCATGCATCATACCATAAGAATTCAATTTTAATGTTGAAGTCACAACTAAGTTACTTGTGTGGCCAAAAGTCTGATATTTTCAACAACAATAATAACATTGTTCACTTGTATGCTTTGGTGGTGTGGTTTAGTGCCTTGTTTCTCGTCAACTTTGAAGTTTTTAGGCTTAGTGAATTGTTCTCATTGGTTCGGTGTTTTGGCTGGGTGAGAAAACTGTGCAGAACCATGCTATCATGGGGCTGATATGCTTTATCCTTTTTCATGGTACTTGATCTTATAAACTTGATTTTGCTTTTTGTGTTTGATTTAGGCTGGATGTTGTGTAGTCCAAGCATCATGGAGTTGGTATGTCGGCTTTTTAAATTTATGTATTGTTTGTTTTCATCAGTCTTGGGAGGTGGTAGAGGTTTGGGTGTATTGAGCTTGCATTGAAAGGTAACTCAGTATTTCTTTAGAGGAAAATTAACCGTTTAATTCTTGACATCTTGGTCGTATCTCTAACTCCTTGCCCGTTTGGCTACGGAATTGAAGATGTATTTATCGCATTTTCTTTGGGTGTTTGGTGGCATGGACCGAGATCCTTAGATGTCTGAATTCCCTTTCGTGTCATTTGTATTTGGCAAGTTATTCTTCTTCTTCTGTGTATCTCCCTACCATCTTTGCCAAGTTATACATCTGTCAAGTCTTATCTTTGTATTCCAATCCGTTTTGTTCTGTATTATATTTTTTACCAGGTGGGACTGTTATGTTGTGTAAAAGGTTCAAGGGGTAGTGTTGTTAGGGGGGTTTTCTAGATTGGTTCTCATATCATGTAAGGTGTTTATAATTGTGATGGACCCTCATGTATGTCTTGTTTGCTTGTGGCATATCCTATGACACCTTTCTTTTTAAGGAGAATGTTAACCAGTGCCCATTGGTTAAGCAACCAAAACAGTAAAAACTTATACTTCATTAAAAGGTAGTGTAATTATTACTTCATAAAAATGTAGTGTAATTATTAGTTCATAAAAAGTAAAAACTTACATTTTCAAGGCAAAATTTATATTTGAGGATTCTTAACCACACTAGTAAGACCCATGGTAGGAGACACTAAAACACATCAAACCTTGATAGTTTATATGAAGTGAATTAAAGATAATTGAATTATGGTAAAGAGAGGAAAGTCTAGAGATGAAGAAAGATGTTTAGGTAGTTTTTAGCTTTTCCATTCATTTTACTTTATACCCAACAGAAAACAACGGGAAAATTCAGTTAACAACTCTATATGTCTAAGGAAAAACGATATCCAAAGAAAATTTAGGAAGGTTTTGTTTGTCATTATAGAAAACAACACAGAAGGTCACGACACAAGAAAAAACATTACTATTAGAAAACAATACAAAAGGTCACGACATAAAAGAAAATAACATTACTATCAAAGAGCTTTCTAGCATCTAAATATGTATCTACTTTACAAGGCAATTCTGAGAGAAGAATCATCCAAAGTTAGTGAAATTGAATCCATGAAAACAATCTTATCACTAATCTTAAACCAACAATAAACACGTAAGAACTTCCCATGGAATGTCATTTAAATACAAAAAATTCATGACATATTTTCTCTTCGATCATGCCAAAATCACGTTTCAAATCTCAAATTTATCAGTTCACCATCATTTAATAATGAAATTTCAGAAAATTTTGTTGCAATTGAAAACACCAACATCATCTATGATTCAATTAAACTAAGAACAACAAAATAAAATAACCTTTTTTCAGATGCATGAAAATAGAATCATGTATTCTAAATATTCCAATAAACAATTTGAGACATTATAAAAAGTTACATAATCTTTTGCTGCAACTAATAGCACTGACATGACATCATCCATGCCTAAATTATAATAGGACAATCCAAATCTTCCAATTGACAGAAGTACAAACATAATAACTCTGTAACTAAGATGTTGTCTTCAGAAGTGACTGCAATTCTCTTTTCCTCTTTGATCTGTTTGTGTTATTTGCTTATTTTTCACATTATTGAATAAAATCTCAAAAAGACCGTAATTCTAATAACCTCTCAACCCAGCTCATTTGTCTTTCATATAACAGACCTCAGACAGTGTCTTGGATTTTCACACCACTGACTAATTGAGTAATTGAAACTTTTATAATTCACTACTGTATCAACCATTTCCACACTAATATATCCACTACCTATGTTACAGATACAAACCATCTTTCATTTGTTCTAAACTACAATAACCAGTTTAAAAACTCCTACTTTGAAAATTTAAATTTTATGATGACATACCTACAGACCTGACAGTGGAACCTTACACTAAAAAAGATATATTCTAATGGAAAAAGAAAAGCTTAGCATCAACTAACGTTGTATTGTACCAACAAGAATGATGGAGACAATATCTTGTTAATTGACTCTGAGCCATTTTGTTCCAATTTATGACACCTATACATCAAAACTATACAATAAAATAATAAAAAAAACAGAAGCATTCCCAGCATTCCCCAATGTCTATGGGTACACTCATCAGCAGTATTGCCGAAAGTTGCATCAAAGGGCTCCTTCACAACCTGCAATTAAAATAAATACAAATGCAATCTTTAGAAATAATCAAGAAAGAGTATTTCTTCTTCAATAAATCTATATACCACGGACAAAATCATAATTGTTGTGATAAGCATAAAAGTTAAACTTCAATATCCCTAGAAAAATATTTGAAGGTGAGCCATGACGCAATAAACACTTGCCTAAACATGTAGGAACAAAAAATTGCTTGCGAGAAGCCACATAACTTGAATAAGAATTACACACTCCTAGTCCTCTAACAATCCGAGAAGCTGATACATGATATATTTATCTATGAGTTCTTTCTCTCCCTCTCAAGATACAAACCAATATTACTAGCTCAAAACATGTCCTTCTAAAGATGCTGAAGACATGTCAATCCACCTTAAGATCTTGTGCCATACATTTGAAAACAATGGACATCCAAAGATTCATTATTAAACCAAATCCTCCACAATTACCCATACAACTTGAAGGAGTCTTGAAGAAAGAAAAGATAATAAACTGGAAGAGCGAATGAAACTGATTTTACGAGCACAGCCTGTCCCCCTATTAATAGATTCCTATACTTCCAATATGATAACATATCCACCACCAGCTTCCAAGTACTTACCTTTCTAGCATTTGCACCAATAGGGAGGCGCAAATATTGAAATGGTAGAGATTCAACCTTCTAAAAGGCTTTCATTATATATATATTTAAGTTTTTCAAATATATGCTCAAGGAGACGAGTTACAGCAGTGATCAGCCATAATTGGTCCAAATAGCAACATGTTTATTACATTGTTGTGGAAGCATTTTCTTAGTACACCGTGATAAGTGATGCATATCTGAATAAATTGAGCCCTTGTGATTAATCTGTGTAACTCATAAATAAGCCTATGTTTATAAAAAAGTTTTTCTTGGTAAAAAATGACTTTCTGCATCATTGACTCTGTTCTTTCTGTAAAAAAAATTGTGACCAAGTAAAGGTACAACCAATTCCATATCAAATCACTGCGAAGAAAACCTCTAAATAAAGGATGAACTATCAGTAACTTAGAACTTCACTTTTCACAATGTCCATTCCAATTAAGAAACCAAGATTTTTCTGTCATAATTATGTAACATGTAGGCAAGTCAAACACCTTTAGCCCTTGAATATAGCAGTGAGAAAATCTGATTCCAAACACTAGGAGAGGGTTCAATATTATATTCCAAAACTATCTAACATAACGATGGTGATGTTCTGCATATATTCATATAAAATTTCAAATTTTTTACATCTACAAGTACAAGTCAAAAAGATTATATAATCTAACAACGGAAACTAAACACAATAATGCAATATCGCAATCACATGAGAAACCTTTCAATGCAAGATAACATACTCAATTAGGAATACAACTTTTGACGATCCACTCCGGAGGTGGCCAAAACAAGTTGTAATAATCAGGATAATTCGACAAAGGGGATTGATTGTTTGAAGAAAATCAGTCAAGACTCTTGGAACAAAACTGACTGAAGTGTGCTCTGTTTTTGCTGTCAAAATTCGAAGTTCACTAAACTCTTAGAAATTCTTTCAATCTTTTGTATCTTAGAATTTCTTAAGGTTAGATTCTTATACCTGAGTTGTATTAAGTGAACACCTCTGATATTTGATCAAGTGTTCAACCCAAACTTACTTTCTTTGTAATTCAGTTTGGTTTAAGTCTCAGTCTGCGTACTGAGCATTGTAAGCCTCATTACTTAGTGTTCTGAGCAAGTTAGAGTCTCATTCCTTTGTGGTCTGAGCAGGGAGTCTCATTCCTTTGTGGTCTGAGCAAGGTGGTTTCATTCCTTAGTGGTCTGAACATTAGAAGTCTCCTCCTTGGTGGTTGAGCATCTGGAAATCTCATTCCTTTGTGGTCTGAGTAATTGTAATCTGCATATTATAGTTAAAATCTCTTGTTAGTAACAAGGGGACTAGACTACTTCCAACTTGTGGAAGGAACTAGTATAAAAATATTGTGTGTCTCTCTTCCCTTCTCTATTTACTTTTTATAACCGCTGCATAACTCTGAGAAATAGTTCAGAACTGATTCATATCAGATTCTGAACTTAACTTAAGTTTTTGAGAAGAAAAGAAACCAGTTTTTGAGTCCACACAATTCAACACCCCCTTCTTGTGTGTTTTTCTCACCTTCAGTCAGGAGCTGAGGTCAAAACATATTCGACCTTCCAAGTCTCTTAGCTTGGAGACTGATGCATGATAAAGTACCATGTGATGAGAAGCTAAAAGAGATAGGTTGTTTTGTTCCTTCTATTTGCAATCTTTGTGGAAAGCAAGAAGACACAACTTTCCATTTGTTCTTCCTTTGTAGTTATTATGTTCAAATTAGGAGATGGTTGACCTCAATTTACCTCTCTAGATGATATCTGGAATCTTTGTAGTAGAGGGTGGTCTCCTCATTGCAAGTTAGCTACCCAAGCTGCTTTAATCTACATTCTCAATGCCATATGGTCCTCAAGAAATGCAGCTAGGTTCAAAAACAGAAACATTCCCTGGCAATCAGCTCTATCTTTCATTATTTCAGGTGTTTCTTCTTCTGTAAGTAACTCTCAACTTCCTGCTAGCTCCTCAATGAGAGAATTCTCTATTTTAAAGGCTTTCAACTGTAAAATAAATCCTACTAGAATCAATATTTTCAAGGAAGTCTTTTGGAATCCTCCTATTCTTCATTGGATAAAAGGAAACCGTGATGGAGCAGCCACTTTTAATGTCTCATCTTGTGGTGGTATTTTTAGAGATAGCAATGGCAAGTTTCTTGGTTGTTTTGTTGAAGGCTTAAGTCCTGGAAACTCTATAGTTGCTGAGTTATTTGGCATAATGAGAACCTTAGAAATGGCAAAGCACAGAAATTATACACACTTTTGGTTGGTGACAGACTCAAAGATAACAATTTTGGCTTTCAAGTCTGCTGACATAGTTCCTTGGCAAATAAGGAACATATGGTTTAATTGTATGGAGTACATTAGGAACATTAATTTCATGGTAACTCATATCTATAGAGAAGGCAATGTTTGTGCTGATAGGTTAGCAAACATAGGATTATACTTAAACTCCTTTGTGTTTTATGGTACCTTACCTATGGAAGTTAGAGGAGCTTATGTACAAAATAGACTAGGTATGCCTAGTTACAAGTTTTCTTTTGCTTGAGAAGGTTTGGCTTGACCCCCTTCTCTTTTTGTATCAATCTTTTTTATAATATTTTGGGTGAGGGTGCTCCATGCATCCCACTAGCTTTTAAAAAAATGATATGGTAGCTAATTTCCCAAACCCCTTCTCACACTAACGGAACAAATATCTTTTGATGAAGGAGAGTGTATTACACAACAATTTTATATATTTTTTTTATAAAAAAAAATAGTTACACATCAGATGCCACATCAGGAGAATTTCACTCGGTTAGGAAACCGATATATAAACCCTGAAATTAAGATATAAGACAAAAGAATGCGTTAAAGCCTTTATTTTATATCTGAAAATCCGTTAAAGTATTTGCACCAAGTATGCGACTGGTTGTACGTGCTTATATATACATGTACAAATTCCTTTAAAAGCTACATATGCAAGTTTTTATGTCCCGTCTATATTTAGTGGTGACAAATATTATCCCGTATTTTTTATTTTTTTTATATCAATGAGTGTTATATTTGTCCCGAAGAGAAGTGTGACAATGATTATAATAAAATTTTGTAGTTGTACTCCAAAATGAAAACATCAAAATATTGACACGGTAGAACAAAGTTAATAAAATAAAAGTTTATAATAAATAAATAAAAAAAGATTTTGAAAGGAGGAAAATTAAATAGGGTTACTTGATGACCAAGATTAGGTTGCAAAAAAATAAAAATAAATCAAATCTTTGGTTTTTTATAAAAAAATCAAATCTTTGGTCGTGTATAAAAGGAAGCTAAAGGTTAATTACGATTCATGAATTACTCGTTATTACCTTCAGCCCACTATTTACTCTCTCGCCCTAACCCTAGGTTAATTACGATTCTCACCTTAAGATTATATGCATGGCTTCTAATTCACGCGATTCTTCACCCGGCTCTGGTTATGATAGCTCTGCTGGAGGTTCCTCCGGTTATGATGCTGATTCCTCTTCTTCACCAGGCTCTGGCTCTGCTGCTGGTTCACGCGGCTACTCCGAATCAGACCCTTCATCTCCAGATTGGCCTTCTTTAGTGAAATTGAATCTTTCACAACCTTCTTCTTCTCTACTACCGAATCTATCTTCAGACCCTTCATCTCCAACTTCAAGTTTTTCTTCTTTTAATCTAAATAATCTTGACCTTCCTCCACTGAAAACTTCAATTCCGCGGCGGAGGCATCGACGGAAAGACAGAATCAGCTGTCTTCCGGACGCACTTCTTTATCATATTCTTTCCTTTCTTCCGATGAAAGACGCCGCCGCCACAACCATCCTCTCAAAAAGGTGGAAACCCCTCTGGATCTCACAACTCATACTCAACATGGAAGACAAACCCTTTCCAGACCCTTCCACCTTTCGCAAATTCTTCTACTCCTTCATCGCCACTCGAGACAACATTTTACCCATCCTCTCATTCCACCTCAAATGTCGCCACCTCCGCCTCTGTAACAGTGATATCCACGATTTTGTTTCTACTGCAGTTCAACGAGGAGTTCAAAACCTAAGCATCGATCTATTCCACGTCATAACTATGTTCCCTACTTTTGTTCTAACTACCAAAACCTTGTCAGTTCTCAAATTGAGGAGGTTAACATTGGACCAAGTTCCACAAGTTCATCTTCCCTTGCTCAAAGTTCTCCACTTGAAATCTGTTACTTTCATATATTATGAACATTTCTTGAAGCTTTTCTACGGTTCTCCCATTCTAGAGGAGTTGGAAACAAAGGATCTAAGCTTAAAGAAAATTAATTATTTAGGTCTAAAGGTGGTTCTAAGCCTATCCAATTTGTTAAGAGCAAACGTTTCTGATAATCTTATTGAGTATGATTGGCTTCATAACGCCAACAATCTCTGCATACGACAGGTACCCAAATTAGTCTCAACAAGTTAATTACTTTACTCTTTAACTTCACACTTATGTCTTTATAACTCATGCAGAAAGCGCCTACTGAATTTTATTGCATGTTTCACAATTTAACCCACCTGAAGCTTATATTCGACTTTACGTATCCATTTGGGTCGCTGAAGTGGAGCTACCTGATTAAACTGCTTGAAAATTTCCCTAAACTTCAAACTCTTATCATTCATGAGGTTTTTTTTTTTTTTAATATTAAGCATTTCCACTGCCCTTTGTTTTTTAGGTTCTATTTCTACGTTTATTTATTCATTTTTAAAACAATTCAATGTTTGTATCATTGTCAGGTTGATATAGTACACAATTTCAGTGACAGATATTGGAAGGAACCAAAAATTGTTCCAGAATGCCTTTTATCTCATCTTACAACTTGCTCACTTAGAAATTACAGTTGCATAAATTGTGAGTTTCCATTTGCAAAATATATAATGCAGAACTCAAGAGTACTGAGGACCATGGCAATTCACAGTGCCAAATTTCTAGATACAAATACAAAGCTACAAATGTTCATGGAATTATCTTTGTGCCCAAGGAATTCAGCCACATGTCAACTTTTATTTATTTGAATGATAATGGATAGAGCATGCGGGCAATAGTAGCCTCAAGCTTGTCACAAACATTGTAATAACTCCAATAAATCCGAGACTTTACTCTGTAAATCCATTCTCAATCTTGAGATTGTTTATTTGTGTACAATTGCTTATCCTTTAATTTTTATGATATATGCTTTCGAAACCTTGATGTCTCTTTCAATTATATATCTGGAACTGTACCTTTGTCTTTATTGTGTCTTTTAGAGTTTGAAATGTTTACAATTAGTGATAATAAGATGGATTAGAACTCTTCAATACCTAAAATAAATGGAGGTTAAATAAGAATAAGTGGTCGCTCACAAAGGTAATTGGTCCCAATCATAGAAGTGCATCAATTTGGAAGCCAGTGGTTCTATACTGCCTCACCAACTCTGTTCCTAGATGCATACAACTAAGTTACTTGTGTGGCCATTCCTAAATCCATGCATCATACCATAAGAATTCAATTTTAATGTTGAAGTCACAACTAAGTTACTTGTGTGGCCAAAAGTCTGATATTTTCAACAACAATAATAACATTGTTCACTTGTATGCTTTGGTGGTGTGGTTTAGTGCCTTGTTTCTCGTCAACTTTGAAGTTTTTAGGCTTAGTGAATTGTTCTCATTGGTTCGGTGTTTTGGCTGGGTGAGAAAACTGTGCAGAACCATGCTATCATGGGGCTGATATGCTTTATTCTTTTTCATGGTACTTGATCTTATAAACTTGATTTTGCTTTTTGTGTTTGATTTAGGCTGGATGTTGTGTAGTCCAAGCATCATGGAGTTGGTATGTCGGCTTTTTAAATTTATGTATTGTTTGTTTCATCAGTCTTGGGAGGTGGTAGAGGTTTGGGTGTATTGAGCTTGCATTGAAAGTTAACTCAGTATTTCTTTAGAGGAAAATTAACCGTTTAATTCTTGACATCTTGGTCGTATCTCTAACTCCTTGCCCGTTTGGTTACGGAATTGAAGATGTATTTATCGCATTTTCTTTGGGTGTTTGGTGGCATGGACCGAGATCCTTAGATGTCTGAATTCCCTTTCGTGTCATTTGTATTTGGCAAGTTATTCTTCTTCTTCTGTGTATCTCCCTACCATCTTTGCCAAGTTATACATCTGTCAAGTCTTATCTTTGTATTCCAATCCGTTTTGTTCTGTATTATATTTTTTACCAGGTGGGACTGTTATGTTGTGTAAAAGGTTCAAGGGGTAGTGTTGTTAGGGGGGTTTTCTAGATTGGTTCTCATATCATGTAAGGTGTTTATAATTGTGATGGACCCTCATGTATGTCTTGTTTGCTTGTGGCATATCTTGCGACACCTTTCTTTTTAAGGAGAATGTTAACCAGTGCCCATAGGTTAAGCAACCAAAACAGTAAAAACTTATACTTCATTAAAAGGTAGTGTAATTATTACTTCATAAAAATGTAGTGTAATTATTACTTCATAAAAAGTAAAAACTTACATTTTTAAGACAATTTATATTTGAGGATTCCTTAACCACACCGGTAAGACCCATGGTAGGAGACACTAAAACACATCAAACCTTGATAGTTTATATGAAGTGAATTAAAGCGAATTGAATTATGGTAAAGAGAGGAAAGTCTAGAGATGAAGAAAGATGTTTATGTAGTTTTTAGCTTTTCCTTTCATTTTACTTTATACCCAACAGAAAACAATAGGAAAAACGATATCCAAAGAAAATTTAGGAAAGTTTTGTTTGTCATTATAGAAAACATCACAGAAGGTCACTACACAAAAAAAAAACATTACTATTAGAAAACAATACAGAAGATCACGACATAAAAGAAAACAACATTACTATCAAAGAGCTTTCTAGCATCTAAATATGTATCTACTTTACAAGGCAATTCTGAGAGAAGAACCATCCAAAGTTAGTGAAATTGAATCCATGAAAACAATCTTATCAATACTCTTAAACCAACAATAAACACATAAGAACTTCCCATGGAATGTCATTTAAATACAAAAAATTAATGACATATTTTCTCTTCGATCTTGCCAAAATCACGTTTCAAATCTCAAATTTATCAGTTTACCATCATTTAATAATGAAATTTCAGAAAATTTTGTTGCAATTGAAAACACCAACATCATCTATGATTCAATTAAACTAAGAACAACAAAATAGAATAACCTTTTTTCGGATGCATGACAATAGAATCATGTATTCTAAATATTCCAATAAACAATTTGAGACATTATAAAAAGTTACATAATCTTTTGCTGCAACTAATAGCACTGACATGACATCATCCATGCCTAAATTATAATAGGACGATCCAAATCTTCCAATTGACTGAAGTATAACATAATAACTCTCTGTTAAACTAAGATGTTGTCTTCAGAAGTGACTGCAATTCTCTTTTCCTCTTGGGTTTGTTTGTGTTATTTGCTTATTTTTCACATTATTGAATAAAATCTCAAAAAGATCGTAATTCTAATAACCTCTCAACCCAGCTCATTTGTCTTTCATATAACAGACCTCAGACAGTGTCTTGGATTTTCACACCACTGACTAATTGAGTAATTGAAACTTTTATAATTCACTACTGTATCAACCATTTCCACACTAATATATCCACTACCTATGTTACAGATACAAACCATCTTTCATTTGTTCTAAACTACAATAACCAGTTTAAAAACTCCTACTTTGAAAATTTAAATTTTATGATGACATACCTACAGACCTGACAGTGGAACCTTACACTAAAAAAGATATATTCTAATGGAAAAAGAAAAGTTTAGCATCAACTAACGTTGTATTGTACCAACAAGAATGATGGAGACAATATCTTGTTAATTGACTCTGAGCCATTTTGTTCCAATTTATGACACCTATACATCAAAACTATACAATAAAATAATAAAAAAAACAGAAGCATTCCCAGCATTCCCCAATGTCTATGGGTACACTCATCAGCAGTATTGCCGAAAGTTGCATCAAAGGGCTCCTTCACAACCTGCAATTAAAATAAATACAAATGCAATCTTTAGAAATAATCAAGAAAGAGTATTTCTTCTTCAATAAATCTATATACCACGGACAAAATCATAATTGTTGTGATAAGCATAAAAGTTAAACTTCAATATCCCTAGAAAAATATTTGAAGGTGAGCCATGACGCAATAAACACTTGCCTAAACATGTAGGAACAAAAAATTGCTTGCGAGAAGCCACATAACTTGAATAAGAATTACACACTCCTAGTCCTCTAACAATCCGAGAAGCTGATACATGATATATTTATCTATGAGTTCTTTCTCTCCCTCTCAAGATACAAACCAATATTACTAGCTCAAAACATGTCCTTCTAAAGATGCTGAAGACATGTCAATCCACCTTAAGATCTTGTGCCATACATTTGAAAACAATGGACATCCAAAGATTCATTATTAAACCAAATCCTCCACAATTACCCATACAACTTGAAGGAGTCTTGAAGAAAGAAAAGATAATAAACTGGAAGAGCGAATGAAACTGATTTTACGAGCACAGTCTGTCCCCCTATTAATAGATTCCTATACTTCCAATATGATAACATATCCACCACCAGCTTCCAAGTACTTACCTTTCTAGCATTTGCACCAATAGGGAGGCGCAAATATTGAAATGGTAGAGATTCAACCTTCTAAAAGGCTTTCATTATATATATATTTAAGTTTTTCAAATATATGCTCAAGGAGACGAGTTACAACAGTGATCAGCCATAATTGGTCCAAATAGCAACATGTTTATTACATTGTTGTGGAAGCATTTTCTTAGTACACCGTGATAAGTGATGCATATCTGAATAAATTGAGCCCTTGTGATTAATCTGTGTAACTCAGAAATAAGCCTATGTTTATAAAAAAGTTTTTCTTGGTAAAAAATGACTTTCTGCATCATTGACTCTGTTCTTTCTGTAAAAAAAATTGTGACCAAGTAAAGGTACAACCAATTCCATATCAAATCACTGCGAAGAAAACCTCTAAATAAAGGATGAACTATCAGTAACTTAGAACTTCATTTTTCACAATGTCCATTCCAATTAAGAAACCAAGATTTTTCTGTCATAATTATGTAACATGTAGGCAAGTCAAACACCTTTAGCCCTTGAATATAGCAGTGAGAAAATCTGATTCCAAACACTAGGAGAGGGTTCAATATTATATTCCAAAACTATCTAACATAACGATGGTGATGTTCTGCATATATTCATATAAAATTTCAAATTTTTTACATCTATAAGTACAAGTCAAAAAGATTATATAATCTAACAACGGAAACTAAACACAATAATGCAATATCGCAATCACATGAGAAACCTTTCAATGCAAGATAACATACTCAATTAGGAATACAACTTTTGACGATCCACTCCGGAGGTGGCCAAAACAAGTTGTAATAATCAGGATAATTCGACAAAGGGGAAAGCTGACGGCGTCCTTGATCCAAGTGAAAAAAAATACTCATTCCAAACTTCATTTTCATATGAGAGAAGAAAAAGATATTATTCATAAAGATCACACAATTCCCTCGGGGAACACACAAATCCGAAGCAGAAGCAGAAAACGAACAGTCATCCCCCAAGAACAAAACTCTATCCCCTAAATTCTTCTTGAATTTCACCCACTTCCTCTCTTTCTCATCAAATGTGAACACATGAATCCTTAAATCATCATGATCAATGTCTACTAACAGCAAATCACCCTCGCTCTCGACTAAGAATTTTATGTCCCCGCCACCACCAACCAAAGGTTCAGCTACTAATTGGACATTCAAGTCGTCAATTCCAACCGTAAATGTTCTACCAGTTTTGTCTATGGCGTAAATTTGCTGTTTAAACACACAAATGTCTACAATGGACGTTGGCAAGCCGGGGATCACGAAACGATGTCCATCGCTGCAGCGGATAAGTAACAGATAGGGAGGATATTTGATGATGCTGAGAGCGAGAGGTTTTTTGCCATAACAAGTGACAACAATGACCTTTTCAGGGTACATGAAATCAGAGGGATAACGAAAATCTTCTTGGATGAGAAACTCGCAACCCAAATGAAGGACGGAGAGTTGGTTGAAATCAAGCACATAAGGGAAATCAAAAGAGATAAGAGAAGGTTGGGATAATTTGGTTTTGCCAAGTGATTTTTGGGTAACTCTAATTAACCAAGGACGATGACGAATTAGGGTTTGTTGATGTTGTTGTGTTGGTTTGATGAGGAAGAGATTGCGTTTGGAAAGGTAGCAGAAAGGAAGAGTGATGTTGTTGTTGATGAAATCGGAGAGAAATGGGAATTTGAAGAGTGGAAATTTAAAGGGTAAAATGTTAAGATGGTGATTTGGAATGGAAGAAGAGCGCCAATTGGAACAAATTGATCGGAAGCGAGTGAGATCGATTTCGTTGTCGATTCGTTGCGATATCAAATGAAGAAGCTCCATCGGGAGTTCAGACCAATCTGCCGCCGGATCCATGGATGCTGCGCTTCGTTTCTTCTTCTTTTAGTAGCATACACAACACAACACAACCCGATTTACAGGGTTCATTATAAATCTTTTTGGGTTAATTATTAGGGTCTTGTTAACGAGTGTCCCGGGGCACTCTTTAAGGATCCCAAATTTAATAATTATTCTTTTAAAAAGTCAAATGTCACAATTTCCAATGCATTGAATACATAACTTTTCATAAAAAACTTACCATTTAAAGAGTTAAAATCCTCTCCATTTAAACTCTTCTCCATTTCTTCCATTTGAAGAGATAAAGACACACAAAAACTTGAAAATAATTAATTATGGTGGGACCCATTTAATAATAGGACTCGCCACCTATTTTTTGTGTCTATCTCTTTCCTAATGGCAATCTCCATTTATTTTTATAAATGGAGAGGATCTCAACTCCCATTTAAAGTGCTTAAAGAGTGCCCCAGGGCACTCGTTAACATTTCCCTAATTATTAAATAAGAAAAATGCTTAAGTGCGGTGCGGGACACACGCAGGAATAGAGGTGTGAAATGGGCTGGCCCAGCCCAGCTCGGCACGGTGGGCCAATGCGTATAACTGGATGGGTCAGCCCGGCCCGTTAGATGTATAGGCTGTAAAAATTAAGCCCAGTCGGGCCCTTACATGGGACAGCGGCCCGATGGCCCGACCCGGCCCGTATTTTATTTTTTATTTTTTACTTTTTTAAGCGATGAAATATACAACAAAAAACTACTCTTTTTTCACATACACACCAAAATTATCAATAACACACATAAAAACTCACAAAATAACTACCACATCATCAAATATTATCCGCACAAAATAGTTAGGGCATAAATATTCACCCAACCTTACAAAGTGCAACCTTAAATAATAAAATATCATGAGCCTGACAATTCAAAATAGATTAACAAAAGAAATTATAATACATGAGATGTGAGAACTTGGTTCAAAACGACAATTCAAAATGAGTCTGACAATTCAAAATGTTATGAATCCCTTTGAACACTTCAAAATGACTAAAAAGTGTATCTCTTGTTCTAACTCCCTTCTACTTCCACCACATCTGACTTTGGCTTAGGCGAGTGCGTAAGATAGATTAGAGTTTTGTGTTGGACTTGGAGTGGGCCTAAAAAATAAGTGGGTTTTTTTCTTAAAAAATAAGAAATAAATACATACCAAAATATTTTTTTAATTAATTTTTTTTATATTTATTTTAAATGGGCCGGCCCGAAGCCCGATGGGCCAGCCCGGTCTGGCCCATGTTTTAAATTGGGCTGAATGGACTGGGCCAAAAAGGCCCGATTGCTTTTTGGCCCGACTTTTTGAGGCCCGGCCCAAAAAATGGGCTAATGGGATTGGCCTGTTGGCCCGGCCCATTTTTGACAACTCTACGCAGGAATGCACTACAACTTACAATTATCTGATGTGATGTGAAACTTTCTTTTTCGATTTGGTTTTTTATTTTTAAACTTTTATTTGTCAAAAAAAATTTTATTTTTTCTTATTTATAAACTTTTATTTTTTGTTTACATGTTTTTTATGGGTATTCTTCAAAATAGAAAATTTTATTGAGATAATAATAATTTTGGTCATTGAGTGTCTAATTTGTAGTTAATAATAATTCTTCAATGTATTGAAATTTTAAAATTGTCCATGATTGTGCATTTTGTTATTCAAAATAATATTTTACGTTAAAATTTTTCATTAATATTATCATATTAGTCTCTTGATATATATACTTATTATCATATTAGTTCATATAAATACTTATTTATTGTCATATCAATCCTTATATGAAAAGAGTTTATATCATCATTGAAGGACAATTTTAACGTCAAAGACCATATTGACTAACAAAATGCATAATTGGTGACTATTTTGAAATTTTGATACATTGAAAATTATTGTGACTACTGGTTATACATTCAAGGACCAAAATATTGTTACTTCGATACATTTCAGGCACTAAATGTGAGTACTTTGTGTAGGAATTTAAATAGTGTTTCGTCAAGTTGTATGAGTGCAGCCCATTAAACTAGATTTGATCTCTATTGATATTTTTGTCATTCTAAATTATACACTTTTGGTCCTAACTCACTGAAATTAACCAAACTAACTCAATGAAATTGACATTGACACCAGGAGGAATCAAATCCAAAACTTTAAGAGGAGCACCCTCTAATGTCTTGAGCCAACAACACTAAACCAACCCAAGTGGATTAGTTATTTTTAGATCTTAAATTAGTACCCGAAGTTATTTTCCTTCCATTTTGGTCATTTGATCTATGAATATTAGACATTTGATCTCTTAATTTTTTGTAAAATTTTGATCTCTTAAGTGACAAATGTTTGTAATTTAAACTATCAAAATGAATCTAAAAAAATTAATGAATTTAAGAAGAAAAAAAAAAGTAAAACAACTTAAATAACTTCAATGAATTGATCATTCTATAAAATTATCACTCAACAAAAATATTAAAATGAAAATAAAAGATGATACAAAATATTAAGGATTGTCCTGGACCGTGCAAATGACTAAGCCAATTTCTCAAAACAACCACACCCCTCCCCTGCGAGGGGGTGTTCACAGTTGCCAAATGTACGATATAATTCAACCCTAAACATCTCCCCCCCCTTCTTTGCTCTTTACTGACTTGAGCGTAAGAGTGTCTGCAGGTACACACCCCTGCCGTTCCAGAGCTTACAAACATCAAGAACAACCGCATCAGACGTCATTCATCTAATCAGGTTAGATCAAGGACATAGACCTAACTTAGTTAGACCACATACTCATCCCAAATTAGTATACAAACAATCAAACTACAACTAAAATGGTCTACAAGTAATCGAAGCAATTAATTTCTATAGATAAATATTATTGTAATTTTTTTTTTTAAAAAAACAAAGTTACATCCAATCAAAACACACAATAACGTCGTCTTATTAGGCTCAGTTTGGCAAGTCAAAAATTTGAACTTATAGTGGAAAACTTATAGCTTATAAATTCATATGACCAAAATAAACGTCTAGTAACAATTTTTCTAACGAGCTTTGTAACTTTTTGTTTACTAATTTATAATGTTTTGATAAGTTAGTCCAAATGGTCTATAACTAATCATTTTTTCTATCGATATTTTTTATGTAATCTTTAATTAGAAACATTAAATACATTTATTTCATGTCATTTCATATTTAAGAGATAGTTTGACTGTTGATTTTATCAAACACTACAAATTCAATATCTATCTTATTTACTATATTTTATCAACAATATTTTATTATTTACTAAACAAAACTTAGGTTAATTTCTAATTTACCTCTTCAATGTCGTTAAATTGATTGTATTTACAAATAAATATTTACATTGTTGAAGTTTGCAAGTTAAAATTGATACGGAAGAATAAAATTCTACATTCCAGAAAGTTGAAAGGGGAAAAACCATGCAAGTATGGACACTGTTATCTTAGTGGCAGACAGTACTATTAATTCCATATTAAGCTTTATGTCAAAAGACATTTTTAAAGAACTTCATTTCACTTGGAACAAAAAATAATCAATGAAAAGGTAAATTGTATAATATAAAGGTATTAACAATTCATTTTTGTAAGTGTTTGTAACTCCTGTGTTCACCTTTGGGTTTGTGAAAGCATAATCCAGATGGAGATATTATTGACTGTGTTCATGTTTCACACCAACCAGCTTTTGATTACCCTGACCTCAAAAATCACAAGATTTAGGTGAACTACTAATTTTCTTTCTCATCGTCAAATTTCCAGCTAGAAAGGCACACTTTTGGAGAGAGCAAAATCTCTTCCAATTCCAAGCCTATAAAATCAGCTTTGACACAACAATGGAAGGTGCTCTGAAGGAACCATTCCTATCAGAAGGACTAAAAAGAATGACACGTTAAGAGCTAGCTCTATCCAAAATTTTGGAAAGAAGAATCAGAGAAGCTTCCCTCAGTCAAAACCAAACATACCTCCACCTGACATCATCCGTCAGAGTGGCCATCTCATAATGCAACTACAGTCACTATTGCCAGTTACTAAGAAAGTATTCCCATTTTTTTTGGGGGGGGGGGCTGTGTTGTGAGTAGTGTGTATTCACTTCCACATTAGAACTTGAAAGCATAAATATTATCAGAGTGAGAGAATAGGAGGTTCGGTATGTGTTGAGCCTTATCAAAGACGGCGAAAAAACAAGGTGGAACATTATGCAAATAATTGTAACCTACATGATACCGGTTATAACCTGTACTATTACAAGTGCGTTGACAGACGCGGACTAGACCCCAACTAGGCCACCATATACTCCGCTATCAAGTAACCAATGAGCACAGATCAAATATTTGATCCGTAAAATGTAGCAAATCATCAAACTAGACACAGCACAATACAAATCATTTCATTCACATATGGTATTGTAACCAAACTTGCTCTACCATTTTGTCAATATAAATTTAGAGTGATGTCAATAGCAAAGACGGGGGATTGAATAGACAGCAAACCAAGTAACAAGATAGAGATTCTAGATCACAAAGACATGGAAGAATTGTTTCTAGTAATTGCTTGTTTTATCCGACACACATCAAAGGAAAATTATAACTAGTGAAGACTTATATATGGTAATTGTAAAACATTTCCATCTGACTCAACTTTGTAGATTTGTATACACAAAGTTTCGGTAATTGGTTTATTTTGTAAAGTTCTTCTTAACTATAGTCATAAAAATATAGCAACTGATCCCAATAGCAAAGCAAAGCATTGCTGCAAGGAGCCATAGAATAGAATGGTTATATGGAAGAGTTAAGAAGATGGCATTTAGTCTATAGCGATTGAGCAAGTCACACATTTCATAGAAAGGTTGTAAACAATTAAATATAATGTATTGGAACTTGTAAAATCACCAGCCAAGCTCAACATGAAGTAAACTTAGTTGAGATATAAGTGTAACAGAATAATTGAGTTTCAACTTTACAGTACCATCAAAATAACATAAACATAACAATTCATGAGTAATCACAACTTTCTTACATAGAAGAGTTGAAGAATCCATTAGAACACCTATCCAGCAGCCCAAATTCCACCTCATTTCGCAGCATCTCTTCATATGAACATGTAATCAGGAATTAGAAGTTTGTTGGTAAACATATAGTCTGCAAAAGGAACAAATAAAAGAAGATAAACAAACCCACCAACATTGTTAAATCTAGTTCAGAAACTTCAAAACAATAACTTGCCATGGTGACGTCCTGCATACATTCATTTTTAAATTTTATTGTATATAAGTTACGACACAAAAGAGTGAAAACGAAATGCATCAAATAGATCCAGATTTCAGTAAAATCTAGTTGCATATAAAAAAATAAAGAGCTTGTGAAAAATTGGAAGTGCATTTAGTGAGAGAATCTCATAGTCAAGATAACAACATAACAATTTTTGTTTTTCTACAAATACTAGTTGAAAAGTTTATTCGAATCTAACAACATAAACTAAGCGACATTAGAAACCTTTTAATGCAAGATAACATAGTCAGTTACGCATTCAGCTTCTTTTGACGATCCACTCTGGAGGTGGCCAGAACAAGTTAAAATATTCAGGAGGACAATCAGACAAAGGCGAAAGGCGACCTTGATCCAAGTCAAAAACACAATTCCCATATTGCATGTTTTTAAAATTAAAATTGAGGAAGGCGTCATCAATAAAGATGACACAATTCCCTTTGGAAACACACAAATCTGAAGCAGAAGCAGAAAAGGAACATCCATTCCCCAAGAACAAAACCCTATCCCCTAAACTCGTCAAATTCACCCATTTCTTCTCCTTCTCATCAAGCTTGAGAACATTAACCCTTAAATCAAAACGAAAAGACTCAAAAATGTTTACTAACAACAAATCATCCTCGCTCTCCACTAAGAATTTGATGTCGCCACCATCACCCAAAGATTCAGCCACTAACTGGACAGTAAAGTCATCCGGGCCAAGAGTAACCGTCCGTCCAGTTTTGTCTACCACGTAAGGCCGCCCTTTGAAAATGCAGATGTCTTCCAACCAGGTAGACATGACAGGAATAACGCTCCGATTCTCATTGCTGCATTTCAACAGTTTTGGTTTTGAGGTACAGGTAAACGCGACGAGAATGATAGGTTTTTTTTCATTGCCCGTGAAAGCAACAATCTTTTCAGGGTACATGAAGTCAGAGAGCAAAGCGTCGTCAACGATGAAATCGGTTCCTAAATGGAGGACGGAGAGTTCGTTGAAGTCGATGGCGTGAGGTGAACCAAAAGGGTAAGGTAATTGATATGAGAGGAGTGGGTGTAAGATTTGGGTTTTGCCAGTTGAGTATTTGCGAATTCTTACCAACCATGGACGATGACGAATTAGGGTTTGTTGTTCCTCTGGTGGTTTGATGAGGAAGAAACTGCGTTTGGAAAGGTAGCAGAATGGAAATGTGATTGTGTTGTTGTTGTTGATAAAATCAGAGCGAGATCGGAATTTGAAGAGTGGAAATTTGAAGGGTAAAATGTTAAGATGGTGATTTGGAATGGAAGAAGAGCGCCAATTGGAACAAATTGATCGAAAACGAATGAGATCGATTTCAGTGTCGATTCGTTGCGATATCAGATTCAGAAGCTCCATCGGGAGTTCAGACCAATCTGACATCGGCGGCGCCATGGATGATGCCGCTGCGTTTGCTTTCTTCTTTGTTTTCATTTCTATTCACAATTTTTTTTTTTTAATACAAGTCACCTAAGATCGGAAAAAGACAAGACTAAACAGAGATGATTTAGGGTCGCTATCGTCATAACATCAGCTAATACCAGAGGTTAATTTGCTCATACACACGTAACCCAGGAGCATGATCACAACCCATGTTTTCGCCTCGCGATAATAATGACACACATTAACTTTCTACTTTAAAGCAAGCAATCTACAGATTTCTTGAATGAGGTGCCAACCAACAAGACTCTGGTCCTTGGTTATATGCGGCGTATTCATAACCACACTCGAATCGACATGCAACTCCATCTTAAAAAAGATTCCCTCTTCATTAAACCTGTACAGAAAGACAATGTCCCTCTGTTCTTTGTTTTTTTATTAGGTTTAAATGTATCCCTCGACCCCTTATTATAAGTCTATCTGACTCCCGTGATCATAGTTCAGTTAGCAGAAATAATGCATTGTTATATACAAGGGTCGGGGTTCGAACCCCGCACACCCCATTTATTCGCCTTAAAATATGTGATTTCTAGCCATTAGACTACATGACAAAAAAAAAAGGTCTATCTGACTAATTTTAATTATATTAAAAAAAAGTAATAATTTAGTTAATGTTCTCATTTTATGTGTGAAAACTGAGATTATTTCCTCAGTTACTAAATATTTGTCGCAATTTTACAATGTGTAATATTCACATAATTTACTTTAACCATATTTTTTTCACTAATATGTAGATACAAATGTTAGCATGTAAGATGTTCAATTTCTCTTTTTCACTAATGTAGATACAAATGTTAGTATGTAAGATGTTTAATTTCTCTTTTTCACTAATGTAGATACAAATGTTAGTATGTAAGATGTTCAATTTGTCTTAATGAATATTTTCAAAATATCAATTTTTTATAATTTTTTATCATAGATAACCAAATATGTGATAGGGTGAATTGCCTTTTTTTAATTTCTTTTCAATATTTTTATTCCGTGTGTTTTTTTATTAATTATCACTTATTTAAAACCACAAAAAAGCGTTAAAACTTAAAAACAAATTACTTCTTCATCTTCTATCACAAAAAACCCAAATTTTAATTCATCTTCTACAACCTCACTCATCACCCTCTCTTCCCAACCCACACCCACACCCACACCCACACCTCACAATATCTTTCCCAACCTGAAATTCTCTCTCACTCGCCCTCACATAACACCACAATCCACATATATCCCTAAAATAAAAAACAATTCTAGAAAGTTGAGGACGAAATAAGCGAAAAATACTCATAGATTGAAGCTTGATCAAACTCAAAATCTTGATAATCTCTCCAAGGATCTCTCCATGCTCTTAATGTGATCATTACCGACGATCTCTCGTCACACATCGTTTACAAGAACTCTCTTTACATAGAAGAGCTAAAAAGAAGAGAAAGTAACAGTTGAGTTTATGTCAGCTCAAGATACAACAGGAACGGACTGTAACCAACTTTAAACTAACTTTAACTAACACTAATTATTAGTTAGTACTTCATCTCTCTCAAATTAGGCGTCATCTTTCTTATTTTTCTTTGTCCAATAAATTTAATGAAATACTCACTATCAAATGAGAGCTTGTCTTTCACTTTATTATTTTAAAAGTGCTTTAATTCAGAGAAAGAAAATATGACAAAAATTGTCTTCTTAAATAACATCTCTAATATTTCTTAAATTGAAGCTTTATGATTACACGACCTATGAGATTTGGTGTACACTCAGTTGTCAAATTTGATTCTCGCACTAGATACCGAATTTGTGAGAGAATATGAGTTTCGCCATCATTATCTAAGGTCTAGATCCAAGAACAATGTTAACATTCTTTTTTAAATCCTAAATATTTAAGTCTAATTAGCAAATACAAAAAATATATTAGCTTAAAGAGAATAAGAGTGGCAAAATGCACTCACCAAAATACCTAGTGCACCATTATTATCAAGTGTTTAGATAATAAACCCACATGGGTTGACCTGGTGGTGTTGGTTGGGGACCTTGTAGTATGCTCCTCATTAAGGTCACAATGTCAATTTGGATGAGTTAGTTTAGTTTCTTCGGAAAAAAAAAGTGTTTAAACAATATCAATTGCAAATGATATTTTATTGCAATGATCAAACAATAACAGTTGACTTTGACATACAATAAATTCTTATAATTGTCATATGTTTATCATTATAGACGTGGA
This sequence comes from Medicago ruthenica, assembly GCA_018208015.1. Taxonomy (NCBI): domain Eukaryota; kingdom Viridiplantae; phylum Streptophyta; class Magnoliopsida; order Fabales; family Fabaceae; genus Medicago; species Medicago ruthenica. The sequence goes on from CM031373.1 coordinate 6,877,254, forward strand.
TGTAAACTACTAAATACTTGAATGAGTTTACACTCAATCAACATTATTATTAGACTTCTAAACAATCATTCCTATTGTTTATAAGCTCCTATCAAACAACATGGCTATTCCTACCCTTACTCGTCTTTCTAGTGTAGTTTGAATTTGAAATTTCAATTTAAAACTAGCTAGTATCAATATTTCTTTTATTTTTTAGTCAAAAAAATACATTTCAATTTCAAGAATCATTTTGAAATTTCAATATACATCTATTGATGTTCTTAAACAATGGTTCTTATGGCTTCAATGCACTCAACATATTTGACCATTTTTTGTGTAATTTATACCGTTAGATTTGAAGTTTTACTAGATCTAATTATGCACCATTAACGTCACATATTTCTCCTTTACCCTACCCACTGCTTTTTCTCTCACGCATATAAACCTGGCATATTCTTAAAGTCCACCAACGACCATTTCTTGTTCTTCCACCACCACTTCAAGTTGACTTGAATGTCCATCTTTTGCTTAGATCAGATTTGGAAGTCAAAACATTGTACTAACAAAGCCATAATGGGATTGTCGATAGCCACCAAAAACAAGAAAGCTTGTGTAGCATATCATTATCAGGACCAAGAACAACATAATGTGATGGCGTATGTCACAAGAAAACTTTATTTAATATTTAAACCTATGGATTTTGAATCATTTCATCTGGTTGGAAAAGAGTTCGGGAATAATCAAGTCAAGTGTTTTATAGCATAATAAATTGTTACTGAAACTTGTCTGTTTAAATCTTGAAATACATATAGATCTCCTCTTCCATCTTCTATACTCTACAATTGCTGGTCATTTTGTGAAGAAAAAAAAAAAGGCTTTGATGGTTCATCTTGTTAAAGTATATGGTTGCAAATTTACAAAACCAAATGGAGAAAAAGATTATGCAAACTCACAATTTTGAACTGCTATTTTCAAAATCCAGTTTCAGTAACTGCTGTTTTCCTTAAGTAATTAAAAATGTAAAACTAAACCTAAACTGCAAAAACCAATTTCAAAAATCCGTTTTAAAAATTGCTGTTTTATAAAACTAATTTATAAAATCCAACTTTGAAATCTTAAATGTTATGATTAGGACATATTGGTAAAGCTAAAACATTACAGCTGCTTCGAGTAAGAATTACAAGACAACTTCCTTTGAAAGAATCAAGTTACAGTGATGGCACCACAACACTAACAAGTAACAAGAATAATGGACACTATCCTGACTGAGTTATATTGTTCCAGTTTATGTCCCCTATACATCAAAACTATACAAGAATAAAAGAAACAGAAACATTCCCCACTGTCCCCTATACTTTTATCTGCAGCATTGACAAAAGTTGAACCACAAGGCTCCTTCACAACCTACAATTAAAATAAATTAAATATTAAGAAATAATCAAGAAAGAATATTTCTTCTACATACTATCTTGTGATAGGCATAAAAGTTAAAACCCAATACCCAATATATAATGAAAGGAAGAAAACATGGACTCCCAATATATATAACCTATGATGACTATTGACAAGTACAAAAGCAGGTACAATGGTTAAATATCAGAGAGAAATAAGAAGCCTGGTGGCATTGACAAAAGCAAGACATATGAGGTAGATGAATGTGGGAAGGAAATCCTCGGATTGCAAATAGAGTGATAATAGTTGCACTAGATCATCACCTTAGAAACAACATTCACATAGTTATCAAATAATACTTTTATCTTGTCATAAAGTTTTATCAATAATTCAAATTATACTCAATGCAATTGCAAAGAGCTCTCCATAAATTTAAGTCTCCACCAAGTCACCAACATATAATATGAATTGATCTCTCTCTCACAATGCAACTACATGGTCGTTCTTAGGTTTATTTTGGTTATATTTATATAGAGATGAAATCAAACTATTAACTGAAAAATTTGGTGTGTGGAGACTTAGGATCAAATATGGGCACCCACGTAAAATGTCCTCACAACCAAACCACTAGGGTTATAACAACGGGGACGACTAGTCTGTTGTCAATAGCGGCCGCTACCGACGCTACCGCAGCGCGGCGCGGCCAAAAAAGCACTACCGCTACAGGACGCGACGGAGCGGTGCGGCTGGAGATAGCGCCCAAAGCGGGCGAGTTTTTCTGGAGCGGTGCGGGTCAAAGCGGGTGCTATCTGGGTTTTCTGCAAAATACTGAAATGCCCTTCACTTACTACCGTTTGGAGGGTTAATTTTGTAAATTTCCAAACCCTAACATCATTCTTCAGTCTTCTCCCATCAACACACGCAGCCGCAAACACTCTTCTCCCATCGTACAACAAGTTTTTTTCTTTTTTTTTTTCTACTTTGTTCTTCATTTAATCCATCGTACAACACTACAACTGCAGCAACCTCTTCATCTCTGTTCTTTCTTCATCTCTGCAGCTGCAAACTTAACAAGTTTGTTCTCTGTTCTCTCTTAATCTCTTATTAATTCTCTGTTTTTCAATTCTCTCTTATTCTCCTCCATTTTTTTAATTCTCTGCATCCACCATAACTTCATCTTTTATTCTCCTCCATTTTTTTAATTCTTTGTATTTTAATTCTCTCGTCATCTCTGCCTTTTTTTAATCCCTCTTCCATTTTTTTATTCTCTCTGTTTTGTGTTCATCTCCATTTTGCGTTCATCTGTTCCCATTTTTTATCCTCTCTGTTTTGTGTTTTCCATTTCCCTCTCTGTTATTTTTTTTTTAATTCTACTTTTTACCTTGAATTTTATTAGTAATTCTTGCAAGTATGTTCTTATGTTTTGATTAAGACTTGTTTAATTTCAAATTATCAATACATTATGAATTTTGAGTAATATTTAAGGTGTTTTAGCATTTCTTTTTTCAACATTATAGTATTTTAGTATTAAAATATTAGTGTCCGCGTCACCGGAATAGCGCCCGATACGCGCCCGCATCCCACGCCGCGTCAATTTTTGGGGTGGCCGCGCCGCGCCGCTTTTCCGCTTTGACAACAGAGGACGACTATTAACTGAAAAATTAATATAATGTTTGCTTGATTAGAAGACTAGTTATGTATGGACGACAACAACATGGAGATTATAGACTTCAACTACAGGGGATAACGAAATCTACTATAGATCTACTAAATTCTAATGAACGAATTATGTCCAAAAACCTATATTCCTTGCATTAAATCTCATGCTGCACTTGTCAATCCCTTACTTATATGAAAAAGTTAAAAGAATATTAGTGTTGTTTGCAAAGTTTATCCAATCTAACAACACAAACTAAGCACAATAGTGCACTAACACTATCATGTTAGCAGCACTTTTATCTGTCACGGACAAAATCATACTATCTTCTGAACTCTAGAAATTATATGACCTCTAGAAATTATCAATATCCCATCAGCAGAATTGTATGAACTCTAGAAATTATTGATATTTAATTATATTATGTCGTCCCTCTTAAACATGCACTCTAGGTTTTCTCCATATGCAAGAGAAAGGAACTGAACCCTTAACCCCTTATTTAAGGCGCCTGAGTCCCTTACCACTCAAACCAACCATATGTTGGTATTTGCCATCATTATTTAACCACACTATTTTGATGACCTATCTTCATACAAAATTCAAAGGTTGGCTGAGTTATTTCTTTGTAATAATATTAGCTTGGGTGATAACCCATTATTTGTAAAAAATTATCCCTATTCTGCTTTTGGCCTTCTACAACTTGTGTTCCAAGTTATTCCATAGGGACATAGATATTCAGAGCGGTTTATAAGTCTATAAATAATCACAATCTAACAAGGTGTTTTATTAGATTGCCACTAAGTAACCATCACAGTCTCTGCTCAACCTAACAAGGACTAAATATTGAAATTACTTATCAATGAAAACTGAAAAACATGCCCATGAAGTACTTGTTTTCTACCCCCAAAACTGAAACCCAGTAAGTCTATGCACAAACTAGATACTGATTAGGAACTCGATGCTATAGTATATAATGCAGTTAGAGTGGATCTTATGGTCACTTGTCAAACGAGTTAAGTATTTCGTTCCGAACTTATAAAGAAAAGCTTTCATAAGTTTACACGTGCTTACTAAATAGTCAAATGAAAAAGCTTCTGAAAGAATTGAAGCATAGAAACTAATTTTAACTCATACTTCAATAAAATAAAAAACTACATCTGCAACAATACTAATTAGTAAATGTTGATTATTGATAGCATGATTCTCTATTTTCACATTAGAAACCTTTAATCCAATCAACCAATGAAAACAAATCAGATGTATACATTAACAAATAACAAATAACAAATAACAATAACAGTAACAAATAACAATAACAATAACTAATTATTCACAACATAGTTCTGCAATTTCACATTTGAAACCTCTCAATAAAGGACACATACTCTGTGGTGGATGCAACCCAGTCCAGTCTGGAGGTGGTCGGAGCAAATTGGAATAACCAGTATAATCAGACAAAGGCTCAATCCAACCTTTATGATCCAAGTGATAAACACTCATCCCATAGAGTATGTGTCATGTATGGAAAGATTACATTGAAAGGGAACTCAAAAATATTTTACACATTGGTTCGATCATATTTTAATTTTACCCAAATATCGCATCAATATATAACTATATAAAATATGGACACAGATATCTACAAAGGAAGGTATGATTTGATGTCTATGTATAATTTTTTTGTTATATCAGCATAGAAATTAAATTTTGAAAAGAACATGTTATTATGATTGCTCAAATTTCATATCTTCATACACACATAAACCAGGTAAATCTTGGAAAAGTTGATAAGCTCAACAACAGTTAATTAATAAATGAATTATATCTTCATACACGCACAAACCAGAATGATCAAGAATTATATCAAATATATAACAAAGTGTTAAGAGTGTAAGCAGATGCATAAGTTACTTGTGATGTTTTGTTATTAAAACCAAATAAATAAGAAAAGAAAAAACTGTCAGAAATCGGATATGAATACAAGGATGTGTGATCTTCTGATAAATAATTTAACAATAAATAGCTTCTCCCAAAAAAAGCTTTTCCAGGTCCTTCCATATTTAATGTATGTACTGATAATCCCTTCTAAGTTATGATTAATGAACTGTGAAAAAGACCTACGGTCCTTGCAGTAAATCTTAGGTAATATTTGTCGATCCCTTGCTTAAAAGGGAGTCATGAGGGAGGCCTGGTGGTTGGAACAGTGAGATGAAGGACCAGGGTTGAAATCCCAATCTCCACCAACATCTAACAATTTATTAACATTTGCCTTTCGGAAAGAAATAATCCCTTATGAGTAGTATGGCTAGTTTCTATCTTATAGGAACTTCTTAAGTGACTAAAGCATTTAGATCCTAATCAAAAGGCTCACATGAATTTAAAGCTTCTTATGAACAAGTTAAATAAGACAATTTCAATTAATACAAAAAGTAATAATCAGTTAAAAGACCTACAAACATTGTAAAAGCATTTCAACATTTCTATTTTTTCGAGTTCGTGTTGAAAAAAATATTCCAATCTAACAACAAAAACACAGTTGATGTGTATATTAACATAATAATATCAATACTATCATATGGTGTTTTGTAGAACTACATCTACAACAGTACTAGCAAATAAGTGTATTTCCCAGTCCAACACAATTCAGCAGTTTTAAATTACAAACCTTTCAATCCAAGACGCATATTATGTTGTTGTCAACGCAATCCGACCCATTCTGGAGGTGGCCAAAACAGCTTAGAATAACTTGGAAAATCAGACAATGGCGAAATTCGACGTTGATCCAAGTGAAAAACACTGTTGCCAACCTCAGTGGAATGAAAATCGTTCAAAACATAATCCCTAAATATCACACAGTTCCCATTGCCAATACACAAATCTGAAGCCGAAGCAGAAAAAGCACATTCTTCCCCAAAAAATAAAACCCTATCCCCCAAATTTCTCACCTCCACCCACTTCTTTTCCTTCTCATCAAGCCTAAACACATCAAATCTCACAGCTCTCTCCGATCCAATCCTAAAAATCTCACTATCATCATCAACATCACCATTAACATCACCATGTGGAACATTGTTATCATCCAAAAAACTACCATGACGAAAACAAGACAAATATTTATCAACTAACAATAACTCACCATCACTCTCCACTAAGAATTTCTTATCACCCCCAAACACAGGCTCAGCCACCAAATCCAAACTTAAATCCTGTCTCAACGCAACAGTCCTACCGGTACCATCAACCGCAACCGGCCTCCCTTTAAATACACAAACATCATCAAAAGGCGACGGCATTTCAGGTACAATCGTCCACTGCTCATCACCACATCGAAAGAACGCAATTTTCCCAGAAATATGAATAGTGAGAAGAACGGAAGAACGATCTCTTCCTCCCCACATGTCAGCCTCAAGGACAACAACCTTTTCCATGTATAATGAGCTGTATTCGTTGAAATTACCGATGACGAATTCGCGACCGAGATCAATGACGCGGTGTTGATTGAAATCAATGACGTGCGGAAAATGAAGAGGTAATTGTTTGTCACGTGAGAGAGGGTTCCAGAGACGAGTTCGATAACGTGAGTCAGGACCGATTTTGATCAACCAAGGGTGGAATAGGGTTTGTTGTTGATTTGTGGGGGGTGTGATAAGAAAAATGGTTCGTTTGGAGAGAGGGAAAATGATGGTTTTGGAATCGGAAGGAGTTGGGAGTTGAGAAGGTAAAGTGAGATGGTTTTTGGGAACGGAAGAGCGCCATGATGAACAAACGGATCGAAAGCGGAGTTGATAGAATTCGCTGTCGAGTTTTGAGGATATTAGTTGAAGGAGATCTTTGGGGAGTTGTGACCAGTCTGCCATTGACGGTGAAGCTGAGGGCAATGGGTGCTGTTGATTCATTTTGTTTTTGTTCTGTGAAATGGGAAACGTAGAGAAGAAGAAGACGATGGTTGATTGACACAGGGAAATGGATCCTGCTGGCTCGGTGGATTTATTTATATTAAGGCTCTGTTTGGTGGTAAAAGAGTATAGGATAAGCTAATTTACATTAGATGCGAAAATTTATGGGATAGATAAGTTGTTTGAGCTTAGTTCAGTTGATCAAAACATTATTTAATGTATGTTGCGGGTTAAAGTTGAACCTCAGACATTACACTAATAAATCATGGTGAATATCTAATCATTAGACTGTTTAATCAAACAAAAAACCTGACTTGTATTATTCTTATCTAACCTAAATAAGAATTGTTTTCTCAAACGATTCAATTTTTTTTTTAGTTTAGTTAACCACTTGAGTTAATCAATTGATTTCTTGTCCTGGATATTAGTTTATTAGAAATGGATAGATAAGAAAATCGTTTACTTATTTATTCATATAAAATATAATTCAAAATAAAAAAAATAAATCTTATAAAATATAAACAAAAAGTTATTTGATATTGAACTAAATAACGTATATTGAACTAAAATATATAATATAAATTAGGTGTTGGTGATACACCGTTAGATCTTATGGACCTCCTTTATCTAACGATTTTCTTTTTGAGAGGTTTAAAATTAATAAAATTGGATCAAATTGATGACAAAAACAAAGATAAAGGACCAAATTGAAACGTTTAATAGTTAAGTGACCAATTCGAAAAAAAGAATTAAGTCAAGAGACCGGATGATCAATTAAGTCTAATTTATATCTTATCGTGTCTCTATTATATATGTGCGTCAAATGATTTTTAGAGTGAAATCCAATTTGATCCCTTGTAAATTTTTTGGTCCAAATTAGTCTCGGGTAAAAAGTAATATAAAAATTAGTCTCTGATATTATTATACAAAAGACAATTTAATTTCGGACTCAATTGTAACAAATGGATTAATTTCTTCTTCAAAAACAAATGAATTTATTTGTCCTCGATGGAAATGTCAGAGATTAGTTTGAATATTATTTTTTGTCAAATCAAACCGTGACATAATTTAATTAATCTAGGCAAAATTACTAACATTTGCCTATCTAGAAAAATTAAATAAATTTTGAGAAGCATGTGTTATGATTGCTCAAATTTAATATCTTCACGCAAAAAATTTCACACAACTAATCTAGGAAAAGTTGATAGTGCGAGAGAATTTCATATAAAGACTTTAGGGGGATGTATTGAATTAAGATTTTAAGAGATTTTAAGACTTTTTTATCATGAAAAAATCTTGTGGTATTTAATCAAGACTCTTTGCAACCTTAAAAAAAGTCTTTTGGCATTCAATCAAGACTCTTTGTCATTTTAAAAAAGTCTTGTGGTATTCAATCAAGACTCTTCATCACTTAAAAAAAGTCTTGTGGTATTCAAAATCATTCAAATTTTGAAAGATTGTTTAATAAATTGGATTTTGATGGATTTTGTGGGATTTTCTAGTGAAATTTTAGCATGAAAAAGTCTTTCATAAAAACATAAGATTTCTTAAGATTGTTTTCTCTCTCACTCTCTCCCTCTCTTCCCTCCTCTCTCTCCTCCCTTCTCTTTCACACTTTCTCTCTTCACCCCTCTCTATCTATCTCTCACTCTCCCTTTTTCCCTCCTCTCTCTCCTCCCTCTCTCTCCCTCCTCTCTCTTCCCCCTCTCTCTTTATCTCTCTCTCCTCTCTCTATCTCATAAAAAATAAAGTAAAATAAATAAAAAAGTCTTTTAAAAATTCATAAAATCTTTTGAAATCTTTTGAAATCCATAAAATCATTCGAAATCCTTTAAAATCTTATGAGTTAAATCTATTGAAATTCAAATTGTAAATCTCGATAGTCTTTTAAAATCATCAAAGTCATTAAAATTTTGCAGTCTTTTAAAATCCTTAAAACTTTTTAAAACAAAAATTGTCCTTTAAAATCCTAATCCAATACACCCCCCCTAATTAACAGATGAAGGTATATTTCCATAATTTTTTCAATAAAAGTTAAGCTCAATATCAAAATGATCAAGAATTATATCAAATATCTAACAAAGTGAGTGTGAGAGTGTTAATCAAACCAAATAAGAAGAAAATCTGTAAGAGAGCAGAGTTGTGTATACTACAAGAATGTTCGGTTTTCTGATGAATAGTTTAACAATAAATAGCTTTTCCCAAAAAAGGGAGATATGTTCAAAATAGATACAAAAAATAACAACCTTAAAAATAATTTGATTCTAATTTGTTCTCTTCTGTATAGTCCATCAACTGCACATAATTTAATTAAACATACATGAACAAATATAAAAAAAAAAAAAACTGTAACCTGTAAACAAAAGAATTGCAATACAATCACAACAGTTGAGTGGCAACTAACAAGTTATCCAATCTGCCAGCTTTCTTTTCTCTAGCAGTTGATTCCACACATCTCAGATTTGGGACCAGTGACTCTTGTCGTAAAAGGGTCGATTCTAACCCATAAAAGTGAAAAAATGGATGCAAGAAGAATGGACCAAACAACCACAATGGTTGGCGTTCGGTTCTGGCGTCCCATAAGACCTTTAAGGAAGGGGTAGAGATGGATGATCACCCAAAATGCAAAGAAAAGTTTACCAAAGAGTGGTCCCCATGATTGGTAGCCACTGTTAACAGCATAAGAGATTCCTGCAACAACTCCGACAAGATTTATAATGAGAAGAGTTGTTGGTGGAATGAGAAGTGTTGTCCATTTAAACATGTATAGTTCTGCAGAGTCTCCATCTTCGTCTGAAGCTTTTGAGGTAACAGTGAAGTTTGTGTCAATTCCAGCAAGTACTTTGAGTAAACCTTGGAACACAGCAAAAAGATGAGCTGAAACACCACCAATAACCCAAAATTGTTCATTTCTCCACCATTCATCAATTCCAACACCACTCCACCTCATCTCAAGGATACCAGTTGCAAAGATGGAAAGAAAGAGAGATATGAACCATATACTTGCAATGTTACTAATCTGCAAGCAAAATAAAAGGGAAAAAAAAGTTAAAATATGTTACCAGAAAAAGGTAGAATGCTGTGTCACACAAGATCGAATTTTGAGAGGTTATACGTTTACATATGATATTAGACATTTCAGTTTACAAGGTCTGGAGTGCTAGAAGTTTCATGTCAGTAGTGAAAGAAGCTTTGGGGAGGAAAATGGGGGAGAATACAATGTAAAAAGGTAGAATGCTGTGTCACACAAGATCAAATTTTGAGAGGTTATACGTTTACATATGATATTAGACATTTCAATTTACAAGGTCTAGAGTGCTAGAAGTTTCATGTCAGTAGTGAAAGAAGCTTTGGGGAGGAAAATGGGGGAGAATACAATGTAAAAAGGTAGAATGTTGGGTCACACAAGATCAAATTTTGAGACGTTATACGTTTACATATGATACTAGACATTTCAATTTACAAGGTCTAGAGTGCTAGAAGTTTCATGTCAGTAGTGAAAGAAGCTGTGGGGAGGAAAATGGGGGAGAATACAATGTAGGATATCCTTGTAAGTGTATTTCCAATTTTAGGACAAACTAAACAAAATAATTCTAAATCAAGAAGAAAAGTCTTTTATGGAGGATAATGACTCAGTTAATTTATAAAAAAAATAAATAAATAAATAAATAAGTTGACAATATTGTATATTGTAGTTTTTCCATAACAATATATTGAAAATAATCTATATTTTGATAAACAAGTGGTCAATTCTCTACCGTCAACATGCTGATAATTTGAAGCTAAACAACATTGATAGCTATGTCCCCTTTGTAACTGTAAGTCCCACGTATGTAGCTCGATTGGTGAGCTAAGGGACATCGAAAGAATTTTAAGGAGGTTTAGGGTCTGAAAACTAACATAACCACTAACTTTTTAACATTTGCCTATCCAAAAAAAATTGACGAATGGTTTTTCATCTTACTTCGATCCACTCTTTTTTATTTTCGTTATATAAATCATCCAGAATCACAGTTAGGTAATGCATGAAATTTAAAAGAATTAACATGAAGGACAGTGTCCAAATCAAGACAACAAGGAACAAGCAATATACTATATTTTGTTCGAGAAGAAATCACAAACCTGTGGAATAATGAACTTGTTAGTCAAGAGACAGACGGCAGGTAAGGTACAATACAGGAGAAGGGGAATGGAAGTGATTGGATAGATTGTGGTGTTTATATACGCAAACCTCTCAAGCCACTTTAACCTTCCACTATAACCGTACCAGATGGGACAATGTCGACTTAGTAGAATTTCCACTGAACCTAAAGCCCATCGAAGAACTTGGTTCAAACGATCGGAAAGATTGATAGGAGCTGAACCTTTAAATGCTGCAAGCTTGGGCATGCAATATATAGACCTCCAACCACGGGCGTGCATCTTAAATCCAGTAAGAATATCTTCTGTGACAGAACCATAGATCCACCCAATCTGTGGAATATAAGACAAATAATGATTATCTTCAAAGATAATTGGGCAGATGCATCATATTTTTATAGTAATGAACAATAATATTAGACACCCCCATAATATATAATACAGAAATGCTAATGCATAAAGAATGGTTGAGACGCCGAAAAAATAAATCTGCCATACTAAATTTAAATCAGCTTTTTTCTTTTTTTCTCAGAGTGAAAAAACCACAAGTCTATGAATAGTGACTATTAAGAGGAGTTCAACAAAACAAATTGGTTATGCAGGCAAAGTTCCACTTAGTAGCTGCAAATTGGAGGTGGATTGAGGATAAGATGTGCACAGTATTAGTAATCAACAATTTAGGTGCTTCTAAAGGATGGATCAAGGCTAACCCTCATCTCTTCCTCTATTTAGTAAGTCAATAAGAAAAAGCGGGAAAAGGCGTGCCTCGAGTGAAATCTCACATCAGTTAGAATATGTAAGTTCTTAAAATGAGTTGGATCTAACTAATAAACCCTACAAAACTGGCCTTTAAAATGAGAGATCTCTCTCACTTATAAACAGTTCTTCAGGTCATATCTCATCCAATATAGGATTCTCAACACACCCTCCCACGTCCAAGACTATACATCTGGAGCAAACCCGAATGGTCCGCTAGCAGATAGCCCAACAGATCTTGGATAGGCTCAGATACCATCCTAAAATTTGGGTTGGGCCTCAAACCTACAAAACCAGCTTATGAAGTATGAAATGTCTCGCACATATAACACTTTTCCAAGTCATATCTAATCGAAAGTGGGACTCTCAACAAAAGGTTTTAAAGCTTCCCTATGAACTCTAGTATAAAGACGGAAAAATATTAGTGAACACTAAAACGACACCATTGTACTGATTATGTAATTCATGCTTTTGCCAAGTCCGTCCCCCCACCCCCCAAACTCCCTCTTTCTCGAGCCAGCATAGTTCCATTTCAAGTATGGCTTGAATCATAAAGATACACATACACTGGGATGCATTTATGTAAAATATCCATATTATCAAGGATTATCTGGCCCATTCCACATTTAAGTTTAATTCATTGGACTTTTGGTCTCTTAATTCACAAATCTGTTGGTAATAAGCTGAAAATGTGATGAGACTGAACAACAAACATAAAAAAGCATCAAAAGTAATGGATTAGCGCCATTCTGTTTTGTACCTCAGTTCCCCATTCTGATTTGTCTTCATAACCACAACTGATAACATGAATTGCCTCCTTGAGAAGAGTTTCTGGAGTTGCAGACTGAGGAACGCCACCATTTTCCATAAGTGTAGAGGCAACAAAAACAGCAGACTGACCAAACCTTTTCTCAAGGCTCATTTGTGACATGAGTAGTGATTTTTCATCATCAAATCCAGCACCTAAATAAAACGGTTGAGTTAAGAAACGGGAAAATAAATTGAAAACAACTCAAAATAAATTGATGAATAAAGCATACACCAAAGAATTTCTAAATAATCAGAAAAATGAGAACGGTTAACAAGGTATATCCAATTTCACATATAATTAAGAATTGAAGTTTGAGTCTCCACAAATTCTAGAAAGTTATGCACTATACTCTTCTTTTTTAGCAATGAAATAACAATAAGAGATATCAAAATCATCCTACAACTACCAGTGGCAAAAATATTTTAACGGGTAGAACTATCAATGAACCTTGTCCATTAGGTGGAAGCTTAGTGGTAAGCGTTTGACCTAGTAACCTCAAGGGACAGAGTTCAAATACCCTCCGGGGGAGAATCGTAAAATGGTCATTAGTGTCACTTCAACTAATGACAATTTCCCCCTTCTCCATTTTTTTTTAAAAGAAAATGAAATTCATATAGAAAGCAGGTAAAAATATTTAACAGGCATTACCTTCCACCCCTTCTTCTATATCCTCTAGACTAAAGATGGGCACAGTTGGATCAACATGCTTGCTAGATTTATTCTTTTTTGAGCCTTTCTTGCTAGATTTTGAGCTCTTGTTTCGATCTCCACCGCAAAGTGAAGAAACAAGACTAGGCTTTTTATGCTTGGGTTTGATAGGAGGCTCATAACCATATAAAGCAGTTCTATTGAAGACACATCCAGTACCCACATAAACGGGACCTTGAATGCCATCCAAACCTCTCAAGTTTATCTGTACAAAAAGAGACAAGATGGGAAAAGTAAGTATTAGATACAAAACGATTCATGTATAATGTATTGCCCTAATACCTTAACATTTCTAAAAAACTACAAAAAAATTCGGAAGTGTAGTTTCGAACGAAATTTTGTCCAGAAGTGTACTTTCTGACAGCATAAAATTCATTTTTTCCGAATGAGTACATCCGAAGTGATACTCGGAGGTGTATAAAATTCCTCCCCATGCTTTAAGCCCAAAGGGCTCCTTGCATGAGGGGATACATTTGATATAAAACCATTTATTTGTCTTTCACCTAATAGCTTAAACTTTTGAGATAGATGATTCATTATAATAAGGGGTGACCCGTTCTTCAAGAAGTTGAATATCATTATGAAAAATCTTTCACCTAAAACCTATCAGAAATCAGATGAATATCCTGTAAGATACTTACATCAAAGAAAACAGTATTACGGTTGGCATATCGATCATTCCTATCAATACCATCAAACCTCTGTGGAAATTGAACATAGCAAACATTTTTTCCAAGGTTGGGATCCATCATAAAACACATGGCTTCCCTCAAGGCTTTGCTGTTGTTTATGTAATGATCACAATCAAGATTCAATAAGAAAGGTCCATTAGTAAGCACGGCTGATACACGAACCTGAAACAGATATATTGAACAAGAATGGTTAGATAGGTACACATGTAGAGTAAAGTAAGGGCCTGTTTAATTACAACAAACATTTTCATTATTAAAATTTATTTCATTTTAAACTGCTGACAAGGAGATGGAAGACCCATGTTGTGAATAATTGTGACAAAGAGAAGATAGAAAGTTAGCAAGGAAAATACAATTTCAGAAACAATGAAAACATTATTTTGGCATTTTCAAAGTTTCTTAAAAATGTTATTTCAAAAAAAAAAGTTTCTTAAAAATGTTGAATCTTTTTTCGAAAATTGTAAAAGAAAATGGTAAGGGAAGTGTTCAATTTATATTCTATCAAGTATATTAATTGAAATAAGAATAAAATTAAACAGTCCCTGAGATTTCAGAGTTTTCTATGGTCACTCACAAGTGCATTCATGGCACCGGCCTTCTTGTGATGTTGGAACCCTGGACGCTTTTCACGAGAAACATAGACTAAACGCGGAAGTTCATTACCATCAGTATCAAGTCCTCCACTTTGGCCCAAGAAAACCTGCAGATAGAGAAAGGAATTTAGTAAATTAAATGCATACAACTTCCTCAAACTCCCAACTTAAGTTTAATAAACTCATAGCATAGAACTTGCTATTTGTCAGAAAGTCGAAAATTTACATAAATATTATTTACAAGAGTGAACTATTTTTTTACCCAAAAATCACAAGCGTAAACACTAGAAACAATAGGCAATAATATTACCTAGGTTGACCCCTCTAAAAATTTAATCCATCTAGGTAGATGAAACTTTTGAGGAGAAAAATCTAGTGAACGAAGCAGACAACACAATTGTTTGATTTTATCTGTCATGAGAATTCAACCAACCAAAAAGATAAATAAATAAATAAATAAGTGAACTACCTGGATCATTCCTGGATGGTCTCTGGTGTTGTTTCCAGGCCAAGGTGTACCATCTTGCATCACCCATCCTTCTTCAGGGACTTTCACTGCTTTTGCAACAAGTCCATTGACACGAATTTTGAATTCTTCATATTCTCTCTGTGAAACAAAAAGAAATAATCATTAAAAGATGCTAGTAAGTGCTAAGAGGCATGGCTTGCGGTATCACACACAAACACATGCCAAGACAGAAGAAAAAATATAATCGATTTGCATGTGCAGCATGTCTGTCAATCTTCTTTACCTTCATTGCTCTACGATCTTTGACAAATGATGCTTGGACCTTATCTTTCAGGTAGTCAATTTTCTTTGAAAAGTACCACTCAGGTGCTCGTGGTTCAATTTCATATTTCTTGCAGAAAGGAACCCATTTCCTTGCAAATTCTGATGTCTCGGCAAGAGCTTCAAATGTCAACATAGCAGCACCATCATCAGAGACATAACATGAGACCTTATCCACTGGGTAGTCAACAGCAAGAATGGATAGTACAGTATTGGCTGTCACGATTGGGGGCTCCTTTAACGGATCAACAGTACTGACGAAAATGTCAACGGCTGCTAACTGTGAAGGTTCCCCTTCCCGATCATATCTGCAACTCAAATCAATTATGGCTCAGTTTGGATCAATTTTTATCGTATGAATGTTTTTCGTATAAAATAAATGAATAGGTATTTCCTAAAAAAAGTGCATTATAAAATTCATGAAGGAGTTAAATGAGAAAGTTTATGGACAAAGTGAGATGAAGAAAAAAAAACTTTTTAACTTGTGCAATATTAAAAATACTCGTAAGGATTACAAAGATTCTTTTAATATTTCTATTCCTTTCCTGCAAGTGCTTGTGGAGAAGTTTGCCGAAACTAACTATTAAATAAATGGAAAATTATCATAATAAAAGAAAAACTACAAAGATGATTTCCTTATAATATAGCAAATAGAAGGAGAGAGTCAAAACTCAAGGGTCTACCTTAATGAAAGCCTGTCCAGATATGTTTCACGGTTCACAGGAAGCCATTTGGGGAACTGATCCAATATCCAAGAAAAGGCAAACCAAATTTCACATATAACTGATATTAACCACAACGCATAAGCATTGGGTACGGGATTTGTAATTCGGTAGTGCAAGAAAATGCAGAGGATAACAAGCCGCAGAACAATGACCATACGGTATGGATTTATCCTAGAAGATGGAATAGAAACCTTCCTTGAAAGAGGTTGTCGAGCTTCATCATTCCTGCATAATCAAAACAAAGTGTTAAGCATTGAAGCCTAAAAACAAGAGATATGCATTGTGCTCATAAAAAAGCGACACAATTGAATAAATTTGATTATTTATTACACATTCACAAGAAAATTTTACAACATATTTATCAGTCACGATATATTACTAAATGAGTTTCATAACTGCTGAAAAAGATAATAGTATCACTGATACTAAAAGAGCTAGTAGCAATGAGGCTTCCAACAGAAATGAAGCAGCACACATTCTTATTGAGAAATATACAAGTACTCACAACAAGGAATCATCGAAAAGCACATCAGTACTGGCATCAATATCTCCTATTCCTCTTTCAGAAGTAGCTTGACCTGTGCTCATTGGAGCAGTATTCTTATTATCGTGCTTCATTTTCCAGCCATCAACTCTTTCTTTCCAAGCTACATTACCCAATCCTGGTTCAGCAACCCTGATGTTTGCTGCACAGGGAATATAAAGAAACACCTAAAATCAATATCAGATAACAATGACAATACACGAAAATGTGCATAGTTTGAGAGAGAGAGAGAGGGAGGGAGGGAGGGAGGGAGGGGAATTACGTGATTGATTAAGATCAGACGAATATGATTGATGATTATGAACTCGTTTCCCACGAGCATTTACAGGAGATGCCATTGACATCCTCTCAGGTGAGGCTGCAGATAATTCTCCAGATGTCTGAAAAAGAAGATATAGCAAAGAATATTTAATTCAAAATCTGTTGGGAACTATTTGTTCAAATTGATACTATGGAATATAGAGGAAACGAGTTGAACAACCTCTTGTCCACCGGTTAGCCTGGGAATGTGATTGTGAGAAACTTCCTTATCATAATTTGGGGCATCAACCTCCTCACCTCGCCCATACGCCATTTGCCAACTCAACATGCGTTCTGCAATCTTTTGCTTTTGGCTCTGAGTTTCTGAATTGTACTTGAAGTCATTGGCATCATTATCAGCACCGCCATCCTCTTCACGATCTCCAAGAATTGCAGGACTACCTGAAATCAATTAAATAAGCGTGCTAATTACTAGTTACATTGAAAATGATAGAGGAAAACAGAAGACATGTTATCATGAAAAATACATCGTGTACATTGATAATATTCATCTTGCAGGAATACAATTTTATTGATGAAACAAAAGGGAAAATAACAATTATTAGCTTACATTAATCCAATCATTTAAATGGTTTTGGGTTACAGTTTGCACTATGTAGACCGACCAAACTAGAATAAGTTAAAAACTATGAATCCAGTCTCCTAAGTCAAAAAACTAATCACATATTATAGATCAAGCAGTTCAAATGGGTAAGAAAATGCAAACAATTTCTTTTATGAACTATCTATACACTTCAGTGATTTGGCTTGAGTAAAAGGTAATGGCACAGATCAGTATTGGTAGCGGCACAACATGCACTTACCAACACTCTCCTTCATCGATTGATTCGATTCCAAGAATGAAAAACTGAATTTGATTTATTAAAGGGTTTGCTAAGTGACTTTAGTTTAAAGCCTGACATACCTCTAAAAGATTCAATATGCTCATCGAGAAATTTTTCTTTAATCAAAAGGATATATTTTCACTAAAATAAGAACCTAGCATCATTCTCACTCAGGTCATATATCATATGAAAGAGGTCAATTTGCTACCAAGAAAACTTCCTATTGTCCGCACACCAAAACCCTTTTTTTTTGTCTACGAAGCTTTAACTATACACTTAAAGAAAATTGAAAATCACATTATGAGAGACAACAGATTTTATCCATATTTTACCTTTGTGCTTATTGTATCGAGTTTTGCACTGTGGGCAAGACTGATTCCCATCTTTCCTTTCATACTCATAACACGGCCTACAAACAGGGAAGGCACAAACACCGCAAGCAATGAACGGATCGCCATTAACAGCACTACCGATATTATCACCACATATCTGACAGACTTGGCTACCCAACGTCTTCATCGGCTTATCCTGAGTATTACAAGTAGTACCGAAATTCGTCAGTAAACATCAATGAATAATAATTCAATCCCAAACAACAACTTCTAAACTATTTGAGTAAAATTAAATGATAAATTCAAATTCAAATAAAACTCACCCCAGCTTCTCCTTCTGAGTCCATCATAGTCTCCTACTTAGCTCTTCTAAGATGCTAATAAGGAATCAGATAGTAATTCAAACTCAACAAGTTACACACATCACTTTAAGTACTTTTTCACTTTCCAATTTCCAAGAAAATCAGCTTCTCAGATTCCTAATCCACTTCAGAAGAAGCTCAGATCTGTATAAGAAAACAGTTAATCAGATCACTAGGCTTCAATTCCAACAAGCATCATCAACAATTTGCAAAATGGATAAAAATAAATAAAAAGTTTCGATCTTTGAACTCTCAATTTGATAAAATCAAATGAGTGTAAAACCTTAAACCATGAAACTTAACCAATTAGACATAAACAAAACAAAAAAATGGGCAATTCCCTTGATCTTCACTCAAGATTAATAACATTGAACTAAAAAACACAATTTTTCATTGTGTTAGCTTACCCAATTAGCATAAAAACATAAATCAAAAACTTTACAACATTGCATCAAAAGAATTACCTCAAAGATAAGATCTTAACAGATGAATCACTTAAAAAACAAGATCAATATCAAAGTGGGAGAATTGAGAGTAACCCAATTGAAGCAAGGAATGAATATTGATGAGACAATGAAGTGAAGATTGAGAAGTTAATAAAAGAGACTTGGATGGATCCAATCTAATTGACCGACAGAAAGAGAAAAAGAGTCACAGAACAAAATAATTGTTACTCTCTCTCTCTCTCTACATTCAAAGTTTTTTGCTTTGTTTTATACTACTATATGCATGTGTATAGCTGTAAATGAATAGATAAAAAAAATACACTGATGGCTTATGCATAACGAAAGTGACAGTGTAACTACGAAATTAGAGAAATAATTTACTAAAATGGTACCACCGACAGCTGCTGATGAGGAGTGTGTATGAGAGTGGAAGCAAATTAAGGGATCTCATCTGCATCATATCATATTCATACATCAATTATTTCAATTAATTCCACAACCGTATATACTTTTTCTCTAAACAAAAAAATACATATACACTTTTTTTTCCTTTTTTATTGAGGCGATTTTTTTTTCATATAAATATATTTTCTTACTTTATCTCTAAATATCTAACACTAATTAATAAGAGTTTAATTAATATGTTATATCAATGTATAATTATTTTGCATATGCATTATATAATGTGTTACAATATCAATTAATGAATATAACAACTCATGTGTTTTCATTCTCATTAATTAATGTAACAACACATCATTGAATGTATGAGTAAAATAATTGTACACCAATATAATATATTACTCCCTCCGGTCCTTATTATAAGAAGAAAAACCAAAAAAATCTAAAACCAATGCAGTCATTAATTAGTGTAACTTTTTGAATATTTTTACAAATATACCCTCATAAAAAAATTGTGAAACATTAAATACATTCACTAATATTAAAAAGACAAACATTAGATAAGGGGTAGAAAAGTCTTTTAAGCATTAATTATACTTAAAAAGTTGTGATATTTTCTTATAAATATGACCATTTTTTTTTTGAAATTTTTCTTATATATAGGACCGGAGGGAGTAATTAAATTCAATTAATGATCAATATTGTATGATATTTTGTTCGTATGTCTTGATTTAACTGGCATATTGATATTGTAAAGTTGAACACATTTAGTTGGAGCATATAAGTCAAATTTGTCAATCTTGCCACATAAATAACTCGTTCTAAGACTTTGCAGAAATTTTGTACAAACATCTGAGTCATTTGAATTGACAAAATTTGTGACGATATCGCCTGATTCAATCTTCTCTCTAACAAAGTGTCAGTCTATCTCAATATGTTTGGTCTTATTATAAAAGACTAGATTTGCCGCAATATGCAACACGGCTTAATTATAACATATAAGTGTCATTGGTCGTGCAACTTCCTTAAGTAACTGCTTCAATCAAACGAACTCACATGTTATTAGTGGCATGGCCCTATATTTTGTTTTAGCTCCAAGTATACAATACCCATAAGTGGATCGTCTATCAATAGGTGAGCCTGCACAAGTAGCCAACTTTTTGAGTATGTCATCAATCTTCATAAATAAGACCATTTCCTAGGAGCACATTTGATGCAATTCATAATCCAACAAAAGGAATTTAGCATCTTTTCAATTTCATTAATAAGAGTTCCCGACAAAAAAAATTCATGACATAAGGTGCAATAGATTACGATACTAATTTGATTAGAACCTCTATACATGCCTTACACTATTAGTGTATGAAATGACTCTCTACAAATGTTTGTGAAGATATTTTAAAGAGAAGAATAAAGTAATATTACTCAGAATATAAAAAACAAAGTAACATCATGATATAATTGAATGCATTGTGCATATAAATTGATCTTTACAATATACGACTAAAAAATGTATTATTGTCTATTAATTCAACAGAGAGAAGTGAAGACATTGTTTGAGAGTCAAGAGAAGGAAGGGTGGAGCCGTGGAATGACTCTCACACAAGTCACAAGACAACGCAAGTTGACAGCAGCTGGAGTATAAACATGAAATCTATGACACGGCTAACTCGATACAACATCTAAGCTGTTAAAATACGTATATTAAATTTCTACATTTTAAATTTAAAATACTTTAAAATACGTATATTAAATTTCTTTTTTGATGAACGTACATTAAATTTCTTAAAAAATTAAAATTGGTTATTTTAGTTCACAAATCCTAATTTAAATGACAAAAATGTCGAGATTATCAAGCCGAACACCATGATCAAAATTTGAACATTGGTATCTCCACATGTGTGTGAGTTTATTTTTGTCATTTCGTCTAACTATCAAAAAAATTGGTTATTTTAGTGTGTGTTTGGTTTTGCGGTGTACAAAGCATGTGTTTGGTTGTGCGGTGGAAAAAATTGATTTATGTAGAATTGATTTATGTATAATTGATTTTGGTTAAAAGTGAATTAAACGTAAAGTGATTTATGTTTGGTTACCTTAAAAACAGAAGTGTTTTGTATGAAAAATGTTGTTTGGATGTTTTGTGTCAGAATTGCTTTTAGACGTGTAAAAGACCAAAATGGGCTTTAACATGTGTTTGTGTACATAGTTATCAAATTTTACATTTATTTAGTTTTTTCCTCCATTTTTTTTTATTAATTGACAATAAAATTATTAGATTAATATAACTTGTTAATCACACAATATCCAAATAAAAATACATGTAGTGAATATATGTTAAACATGAAGTACTCAATTAAAATTACAAATTGAGAATATAATATAAAGTGCAATACAAATTTGAAACATTAATACCATACTAATTATTTTTCTTGAACTCTATAATTTGATCTCAAACTGAGTCTCGAACATGATTCATCTCAGATGAAGAAGCTATATTTAAATTTTGAGATAAATCTAAATTAACTGGTCTACGATAATCATCACGATCAAGAGTTATGTCTTCATCCTCATACCGATTGAAATCAACATCTGTATCAGCATTCCTTCTAATAAAGTTGTGTATAGCTATTGTTGCAACAACCACTTGAACTTGTGTCTTAATTGTGAATTTAGGCATGCGTCGTAGAATTGCAAATCTATTCTTCCATACACCAAAAGTTCTTTCTATTGTGCACCTTAAACTTGAGTGATAATAATTGAATACCTCATTATCATTTTCAAACCCATGAGAACGCCTAAAATCAGGGAGGTGATAACGTTCACATCTGTATGGACCAAGATACCCCATCGGTGTTGGATAACCAGCATCCACCAAATAATACATACCTAAAAATAAATAAAATTATTAATTGTAAAGAATAATACTAACAAATAAGTTGTAAAGAATAATATTAATACCTGCAGGAGGATGTGGAAAATTTAAATTTGTATTTGTGAGAGCATGGTCAAAAACACGAGCATCATGGGCAGTACCTTCCCATCCAGCTAAAACAAAAGTAAAACACATGTTCCAATCACATACAACCATTACATTTTGTGTTGGATATCCCTTTCGTCCAATAAATCTAGTTTGGTCGCCGGCACTAACCACACAGGAATATGTGAACCATCGATTGCTCCTATGGCATTCTTAAAAAATGGCCAATATCGTGGATCACTTTGAATTTTTGCATGACTATCACGGAACAAAGGATCTTGAGGCTTTATATATTCGATGGACAAACTCAAGCAAGCAATTAATAAATCATGAAAACGTCTACTTACAGTTTCTCCTGAGTGTTGAAACCTTTCTTGAATCATTCTATTACCTACTCCATGTCCAACAACAAGTAAGAACATTGCAAACATCTCTTCTACCCCTATGTGATTAGTGGGCTTTAAACCATGACCAACTAATTTAGTGCAAAGTTTATGAAAAATATGTTTTTCCATTCGAAGCATCTCATAACAACGAGTGGGATTCCCTTGCAATACTTTCGCCCATGCATGCCCTGTTAGCTCACTAGTTCTTCATGGCTCTTTACATACATGTTTTACGACATACTCACCCATTAGTGCAGCCACTAAAGAAGCTTGTTCAAAAAAATCATCGTCTTCATTTGATTCTTCATTCCAATAGTTCATTTTGCAGTAAGTGTTAACTACTGTCAAAGGTAAGTAGAGAAATTAGTACAGCACAAGTACTGCCAACTATTAACCAATATCAAGTAATAATAACCAATACAGATCAGCACAGAATCAATACATAATGCACTTATTGTTATCACAATATAAGTTGTAACATTCACTATTGACTAATTTTTATCACAAATTGTTGATAAGTCATAATTTATAGTTCTTTTAGGGTTTCTTTTCATGCAAGTTTAGTTGTTTTTCCTTATTTTCTTGAGCTATTTTACTTTAGTACCTTTGTTTTTCCTTTCTAGGTAATAATAATGATGAACAAGCATTTTGGAGCAAAATCACACAAAGTCGGGCAAGAAAATTCAAGTTTCAAGGCAAAATTGAGGTGGCACGGTCGTGCCACCATTTACACTGGTCGTGCGCCCCAACTGAGCAGGCCGTGCCATTCCAGGCAGTAGGATTACGCACGGCCGTCTCATCCTGGCGCACGGTCGTGCGCTTGTCCAGTTCTTCAGATTCTGCAGTTTCAAAACTTGGCACGACCATGCGCCCGTATGGCATGGTCGTGCGCGTTATGCAGTCAGATTTTTTTATGATTGAAAACTCTTGTAATTTGCCAATTATTGCTGTGTAATTCGTGATTAATGTCTTGTCCATGGCTTTAGGCTATAAATAGAGCCCTAATCAGAGTTGTTCATCATCTTGGAATGAGTCTAAAGTTACTATAGTGAGATTGTAACTCAAAGCTTGTTCTAAGCTCAACCGTTTATAATATTTCTGCATTTTTACATTTCTTTGCAATTTTACTTTATTGTTCTTTACTTTTCTGCACTTTATATTCCTGTCATTTACAATTCTTGTCATTTACAATCCATGCAATTTATATTTTGTCAAATGTCTACAATGAACTCTTGTGAGTAAACTAGTCTAGTCTTGGGATTGTTGGAAAAGTCTAATGACTAGATCCTAATCAAACCAAGCCTAGACTCTATTTTATATAAAAACCATTTTCCTATCTAATCTCATCGTTTTCTAAACTCAATAGCAAGTATTGAACGAAGTACCGAACGGAGAAGTTCAATAACTACTATTTCATCATTTCAAATATCAAGTGAAGTGTCGAACGAAGAAGCTTGATATTGGAACAAATGAGATTAGACAAGGAGTCACAAAGCTTGATGGCAAAAAGACCTGAAATTCCTGGCAGGACCTGGTTCTGAACCGTAAAACAGAGTATGCAAACAGTAATTCAGAAGCAGAAATATAAAAGACAGAAAGTAAAGGAACACAGTTGATTTGTTAACCCAGTTCAGTGCAACGTCACCTACATCTGGAGGCTACCAAGACAGGAAGGAAATCCACTAAAATAGTATCAATTCGAAGTCCTATGACACAGCCCCTATGACAACAGCCCCTATTTCACAGCCCCTTCTCACTTAATCACTACCCGTGGTATTTCTACCTAGGAACTCCTAGATATAAGACCCCTCTTACTTCCCTCAGTCAATCACTGCCCCAGTGATTATCAGACTCTAAACAAAACAAAGATAGAGACACTCTCCTAAAAACTCAGTACGTCACTTTTGCTTAAAAGCTTTAAGTGATTACAACTCAATAAAACAACAACCAACTCTAAACACTTGAGTGTTGTACAAAAACAAAGCACTAAGCTTACAGACTCAAAACACTGAGTATGACTCTCTATAACTTCTGTTTTGATTCAATTTCTTCAATAGCAGCGTCCTCTATTTATAATCTTCAGCAGCAACCATAATTCTGAACCAAATCTTCAAAGATATGTTACCAGAATTCTTTTAGAAGCAAAAAGAAACAATTATATTTCTGAAATATATTTTCCAAAGATTCCTTTGAAAATATATTCATAAATAAAAGAATCCAATCTTCAATAAAGATCTTCACGAAAAATTCTTCTTTCTTCTAGAAACGCAGCTTGGATAATTCTTCAATTAAATCTTCACATAAAGATCATGTTCTGAAAATACACAGCTCCAAGGCGCATGTAATATCCCGCTCAGACGTAATTTTAATGATGTTAATAGATTGATGAGCAAGCATGGCATTTTTGTAATTAAGTGGGAATGGAGAATTATTTTTTTATAAAAGGGGACAAGATATTTGTTTCTACCATTTTCCTTCTTTCCCTTTCTTCCCCAAAATCGGTTTCCCCTTCCCTTTTTCTCTACTCTCCATGCCACTCCCTCCCCTCTCCTCCAAGATTCATCAATCTTCATCTATGATTCTCAAGCTTTATGCTGGCTCTCAATTCTGGGAAGTTTGGAGCAAGGAAAAGCAAGGAAAAACCAAGAATCAAGCTAGGGTTTTGGGAAGAGATCAAGCTAGGAATTGAAGGGGAACTTGGCAAGGAAGTTATCTAGTGATTCAGGTGAGTTCCCTAGGGGTTTTAGAACCCATCATGTTGAGTTTTAATAAATATTTGTATTATGATCTAGTTTAAGGTTTTAGTGCCCTAATTACCTTTCCATGTTAATTCTTGATTAATCATGATGTAAACTAGCTATATGCTTTAGAAATTGGTCCTTAAAGATGTTATGATGTCTGGGTATGTTGGATAAGCTGAAATGGTGAAAAATCACGTTTAAAACTTGCCAAATGCTGTCTAACTGCAGGTAAAATCGTTTCACGATTTTCCAATCGTGTCACGATTTCACAGGCAGAACCAAACACGTTTTCTAGGTAGAAAATCGTGTCACGATTTCCAAATCGTGACACAATGGGACAGTGGACAGGATCATGTGTTTTTCATCAAATTCTCGCACCATTCCGGCTATCCAATGCTACCTCGGACTCAATAACGATATGTAGTGATTAAGTGTCGCTAATAAGCATAGAAAGACCCAACCTTTAGGGAATGCATGGATGAATTATAGATGAGGAAAGGTACCATGATAAGAGAGGATTATCTTAATCCATAAGTAGTCATAGTGATGTTAAGGAACTAGTTTAGGGTTAACCCCTACGAAGTAATGTTATGAACTTAATTCAGGATACACGAATCCAAGAATGATATAATGATGAGGCTTAGAACCTTTTATAGGATAAGTACCTATGAATGATTACTCAAGGAATAAGAACAAGATATGAATATGTTATACGATTATGATCACGTGTTCATCAGACTCCGGGTTACGCCGGATGGGATTTCTCCGAAAGGGCTATCCACACGTAAGTTATAAGATATGTTAAACGTGTCCATCAGGCTCCGGGATACGCCGGATGGGACTCTTCCGAGAGGATTGTCCACACGTATGTTTAAAAGATTAAGCATGTCCAGCAGGCTCCGGGATACGCCGGATGAGACTTCTCCGAGAGGGTTGTCTACATGCAAAGTTAAGTTGTGTCCAGCAGGCTCCGGGATTCGCCGGATGGGACTTCATCGAGAGAGTTGTCCACACAACGATAAGAGGAGTCCGGTGTTAGCCTGATATGATAGGAATTTCACCGGTATGATGGGAGATGTACTTCGGGGTTACTCCACCCGGATGCACTCCGTAAAATGAACCAAGATAATGTAATGTTTGTTCAACGCTAACTTCTAACTTTATGTTATGAAAGATGATTATGAATACGAATATGAATATGTATACGTGTTATGTGCTCAGAGTTAAGGCAAAGTAGTAATTAGACAACAACAGGTGATCATAGACTTCCCCTCGACCACTAAGCATAAGACTATGTACATGAAAAGTATAAGATGAGGTAAAGACATGTAGCGATCCTAGGTTTTCCCCTGATCGCGAATTATGTAGAGAATGATGGCGATCGTAGGTATCCCCAAGATCGCTAAGAGTAGGCACGGCGACCCTAGGTTTCCCCCGTGGTTGCCAACAGTAGGTTGGGCTGGAGCTCACTGAGACATTATGTCTCACCCCAATCCTTCTGGTGCAGGTTTTTAGGTTAGCAAGGGATGTTCATGAAGATCTTCAGGAAGACGCTGGATGGAGTGCAGATGCTCGTCATGGCAAGCTCAGGAGGTTGACAGATTATATATTTGTATATGAAAGTGTATTTTATGATATTTGGATATTTATGTAAACGAGCAAATTGTACTCATTCGGTAGTTTGTATATATTAATTGTTGAAAATTTTAATGTATCCGATATCAGATTAATACGCATGCTAAATATTCTAGATAATTTAGTATGGATGTTACAGCGCACAAAATAGAACGCAGCTTCTGAACGCAGAAAACGTGCTTCTGAAATGCAGCTTCTGAAGGTCAACGAAAGTCAGCGTCTGAACAGTGCGTCTGAAATGCAGCTTCTGAAGGTCAACAAAAGTCAGCGTCTGAACAGTGCGTCTGAAGGTCAACCAAAGTCAGCGTCTGAACAGTGCGTCTGAAGTACTGTTCCAGCTTCTGAAGACCCAGCTTCTGACCCAGCTTCTGAAGACACATTTTAGCTTCTGAAGATATATTTCAGCATCTGAAGATATATTTCAGCTTCTGAAGATGCACATTGCTTGTATATTTGATTTTAGCAAATATGAAGCCAACTTCAAATATCCAACAAGACCAAATGAATAGTTTTGTGAAACCATGAGGCCATAAGACTCGCACTTAATGGGTCTCAATAGCAATCAACTATGAGAATAAGCGTGGTTGTTATTGAGATACATTCATGTAGAGCTTGAAAGAGCCCATAAATTGACTTAGAGAGTATTGCCTTTGGAAAATAAATCTAATATAGAATAGAGACAAAGTTTGGCCGATTAATTTCTGTTATTAGATAAATCCAATATGCCATTTATTTTTCATATGCTAGTATTGTAAGCAATTGAACGTGTAATACGAGACTGATACTAATTTATTTATAACCAAAACAACATTGCAGTTTCAAAATTCAATTACCAAGTACCAACAATCAACAAACAAGAACAACAAACAAGAAAATTAATTAACATTCAAACTTAGTAATAGCAGCAATCATCAATCAACAATAACAAACAACAACCAATCTTTAATCTTAGTAGCAAACAACAACAAACAAACACCTTTAAATTCTAAAATCAAAAATAAAATCAACAATAGTCAAGAAATTACCTTTCAATTTGGATTGGAAAAACAGAGTGAAAAAAAAGGGTTTCTCTAGATGAGAGAGAGAAGGGAGTCGTCGGCGCCGGTTGCGGTGAAGATGAAGGCCGCCGGCCGGAACTGAGTGACACAGATTGGAGAAGTTGAATGGGTTATGAGTTTGTGGGGGTGGGTAACATTGAAAGAGTGGGGAGTAGGGAAGAAGTTTAGCCGTAAACCGTAAACGTGTAACAGAGGAAGGGGAAGGGACTGGGTGGACCACTTGGTAAAAAACAAATTAAGCTGAGGGTGTTTTAGTAATTTCCCTGTAGAATTTTTTTTTGGGGTGGGCCAGCCTCCGCCACTGAATCCAAAGACCCTCACAAATTCTTTGGGCTATAGCTCTAAACTCGGCCTCTACACTGCTTCTAGCAACTACACCTTGCTTCTTACTTCTCCATGTTACCAAGTTTCCCCACACGTACGTACAATAACCTAAAGTCGACTTTCTATCTATAATGGATCATGCCCAATCAACATCGGTAAAAATAGCCACATTCTTATCACTGGTTTTTCCAAAAAATAGGCCTTTTTCGGGGGAAAGCCTTCAAATATATCATAATTCTATAGACGGCGTAAAGGTCTTCTTCCAAAGGGTCATGCATAAATTGACTAACAACACTAACGACGAAAGAAATATCAGGCCGTGTATGTGCTAAGTAAATCAATTTTCCAACTAACCTTTGGTATCTTCCTGTGTCGACAGGTGTGTCCCCTTTTTCCCAAAGTTTTGCATTTGGATCCATGGGAGTATCAGCAGGTCTACATCCACTCATACATGTTTCTTGTAAGAGATCAAGAACATACTATTATTGAGACACCACTATTCTTTTCTTTGATCTAGCTACTTTTATGCCAAGGAAGTACTTTTGAGATTCCAAGTCTTTGATTTCAAACTATGTTGCGAGGTTTCTCTTTAGTCTTTCCATTTCTCTCACAACATCTCCAATAAGAACTATATCATCGACATAAACAATTAGAATAGTAATTTTTCCACTAGGATTGTACTTTATGAATAAAGTGTGATCTGATTCCCCTTGAGTGTATCCTTGTTTCTTTACTGATTGAGTAAACTTTTCGAACCAAGCTCTTGGAGACTGATTTAAGCAATAAAGAGATTTTTTCAATTTGCACACCTTTGACCAAAATTTTTCTTCAAAGCCTGGAGGGTCATCCATGTACACTTCTTCTTCTAGATCACCATTGAGAAATGCATTTTTTTTACATCTAATTGATGTAGAGGCCAATCCAAATTCGCAGCAAGACAATAAGAGGATCCTAACAGTGTTCAACTTTGCAACCGGAGCAAAATTTTCTGTGTAGTCCATGCCATATGTCTAAGTAAACTCCTTGGCAACCAGCCTTGCCTTATATCTTTCTATTGAACCGTCAGAATTGTATTTTACTATAAACACCCACTTACAACCCACGGTTCTCTTTCTAGATGGTAAAGTCATAACATTCCAAGTGTTATTCTTCTCAAGTGCTCTCATCTCCTCAAACACAACTTCCTTCCACTTTGGAACATTTAGAGCTTCATGTACATTCTTTGGAATTTCTATACAAGACAAGTGAGAGGTAAATGCAGAAAAAGAGGAGGATAAATTTTAATATGATACAAACCTAGACATGGGGAGGATTGGTGCAAGCTCTAACTGGTTTCCTATGAGCTATTGGAACATCAAGAATAAGATCATGAAAATCAGGAGGAATTTTTCCTTTACCTATCTTTGTTTTTGTAGGTTGATTCTCCGTCGGTTCAGATTCATGACTGTGCTGAGGAATCAAGTCTTCTACTACCTTATCATGGTTCCTTCTTCCATAAATTACTCCTTTCCAAATTCCTTCACCTTCTCCAAACTTTCTTTCTGTTTCATTACAAGGATGTTCATGTAGTGACATTTGACTTAATTCTTGATTATCCTTAGGTTTCAAAGAGTCATTGTTAGAATTTTGGTTTGTTGTCCCTGATTCTGTGACATCCTCACTCATGAAAGGAGTAGGTTCACTTACATATTTATCTGCCTAGAATTATGTGATATAAACATATTTTCTGAAAGAATTAAATTCTCAAACAAAAAAAATAAATAAGATGAATCTTCATTTGATTTCCCCCCTTGAAGATGATTGCTCTAAAAAAAAGGTTTATTTTAAAAAAAAAAGTAACATCCATAGTTACCAGCAATCGTTTAGAATTGGGATCAAAAGATTTATATCCCTTTTGAGTGGGAGAATATCCAACAAAGACACATTTAACAGCACGAGGTTTATGTTTGCCTATTTGTTTCTGATCATGGACAAATGCATTGCATTTGAATATTTTTAGAGGGAAATCGGCTGAAATAGAGGCAATTGGAAAGAATTTTAAAAAAGTTTTGAGAGGAGTCTTAAGGTTTAAAACACGAGATGACATAAGATTTATTAAATGTGCAGCGGTTAAAACAACTTCACCCCATAAGTATTTTGGAACTTTAGTGAAAAAAAGTAAGGCTCTAGCCACTTCAAGAAGGTGCCTATTTTTCCTCTCTGCAATTTCATTTTGCTGAGGTGAGTTAACACATGTACTTTGATGAACTATCCCATTTTCCATAAAAAAATTCCCAAAACTGTGTTAAAATATTCAGTTCTGAAAACTTGTATTGTGGAATTAAACTCAGTCTGCACCAATTTAATAAAATTCTTGACCATTTGTCCTACCTCTGATTTTTCTTTGAATAAATATACCCAACAAAGTCTTGTATGATCATCAATAATGGTGATAAACCATCTTTTATTGGATAAAGAAATAATCCTATTAAGCCCCCAAACATCACTATGAATAATAGAAAAAGATTTTGAAGGTTTATATGTTTGGGCAGGAAAAGAATTTTGGTGATGTTTTACATGTTCACACATTTCACATTGGAAAGAAGAAAAATCCTGATCAACAAATAATTTCGAAAATACAGTTTTTAAATATTTGAAACTTGGATGACTCAATCTTAAATGCCACAACATAACATCATCTTTATTATTTGAAACAAAAAAGGATTCAGAGAAAGAACTTATTTGTCCAAGTTGGTGTCTAGTTTCAAGTTCATCTTCAAGGTAGTAGAGTCCTCCATTCTGCTTAGCACTGTCAATCGTCTTCCCCGAGATCGAATCCTGAAACAAATAGTGAGTATCAAAACAATGAGTTTGACACATTTTATCTCAGGTTAATTTACTGACAAACAATAGGTTACACGACAGATTGGGGACATGTAAAACATCTTGAAGATTTAATAATGGAGAAATAATGACAAAACTTTTTTTCCTACCACGACTGAAAGAGAACCATCGACAATCTTAATTTTTAAATTACCTGCACAAGGACTATATGAAGAAACCATACTAGACTCTCATGTCATATGATCAGTAGCACCTGAATCAACAATCCAAGTACGACTTGGTTTGACACTAAGAAGGGATGACTCTAAAAAAATTACCTTTTTGGGCAATGGAACCGAAAGAAAACATACGAGAAGTTGTTTGAGACTCAAGAAGCTTGTACAATTGTTCATTGGTGAATGGAAGTGAGTTTGAGGAAGACTGCTTTCCTATATCAGATGTATCTTGGAGTGCATGACATTCGGTTGATGAGTTGAAAATTTACTTACCCATCATCACCCTTTGTCGCGCTTTCTCTCTTATGGCCTTAGATTTATTCATCCCTTTTATATTTTCACTTTTTGATCCAACTGAAATGATGAGTATCTTTAGGCCTAGGTACTAATTCCCAAACTTGATTCCTTTCAAATTGGTTTAATTCTTCTTGCATGGCTAAGATCCATTGATCATCATTTAATGCATCATTAATAGTAAGTTCAATTTGAGAAACAAAAGCCATATCTAAACATGCATCATTGAGATTAACTCTAGTATATAATCCCTTATTTATGTCTCCAATAATGTTATCAATTGGATGGTCTCTATGAGTTCTCCATTCTTGTGGTAGATCATCATTTGTTTGCTCTTGTTGTGTTAATTAATATTCTTGATGTGCCTCGTTTTGTTTGTTTTGTTCATCATCATTATTGATTTCTTTTGGTGAACAATCTGCATCATCTTCATCAAATTGAATAGCTTTTTCCTCCTTGGAGGGGTTAGTTTCATCAAAATATATATATACATGAACAAATTCTTCAATAGTTAGGGTTCTTTTATTAAAAACTATATATGCCTTACTAGTGAGAGAATAACCAAGAAAGATACATTCATCAGACTTTGCATCAAATTTACCAAGGTTATCTTTTCCATTGTTTAGAATAAAACATTTGCATCCAAAAATATGAAAATAAGCAATATTGGGTTTTCTACCTTTATAAAGTTCATAATGAGTTTTCTTTAAGATACGTCTTACCAAAGCATGATTGCTCATAGCAAGCCGTACTTACTGCATCTGCCCAAAAATACTTAGGCAAATTTGTTTCATTTACCTTGGTTTTTGCTAGTTCTTCCAAAGACTTGTTCTTCCTTTCAACAACATCATTTTGTTGTGGTGTTCTAGGTGCTGAGAAGTTATGTGAAATTCCTTATTCATCACAAAAATTTTCAAAAGATGCATTTTGGATTTCTCCTCTTATGATCACTTCGAATTGAAGCAATCTTCAAGGATTTCTCATTTTGAACTAATTTTGCATACTTCTTAAAAGCTTTAAAAGCATCATTCTTATGTGCAAGAAATAATGTATATATAGAGAAATCATCAACAGTTACCAAAGGCATAATAATTTCCACCAAAATTTCTAGTTCTTGCGGGACCAAATAAATCCATATGAATTAATTTAATTGGTCTAGAAGTTGAGACTATATTTTTTGGTTTGAAAAATACTTTAGTTTTCTTACCCTCTTGACTTGCATCACATAATTTATCTTTAATAAACATTATCTCAGACAAACCAACAACAATATCATGATTTGCTAATTTATTCAAATGATCCATATGAATGTGTACAATTATTTTGTGCCAATGCCATGCATCATTATTGTTGTTAACCACAAGACATCTAAGTTTTAAAGACAAGTCAACCAAAGAGTGATACCGGATGGGAGAGCTCTTCTCTTGAAAATTAGGACGTTGTGGTTTGCTTGTATTCCGTCAATTTGAATAGAAAGAAATCATGGTTTGTTCCGATGAAAAAATTATAGAACAAGTTAGTGCGTTTGGGAATTGTACTGTAGTTCGTATACATGTTAATGTGATCTGACCAAATATGTAAGACTGCAATGATTTTTGCAAAAAAATGATGATCTGAAGAATGTTATGTTAGGTATTAGGTGTCCTGAACCTGATGCTTTAGATACTCTTTGCTGCATGAACATTACAACTAGATCCTGTGTTTAGAGATGGCAATGGGTACCCTATGGGTAGGGTACTACAGTGCCCTTCCCCATAACCGCGTCCGTAAAAAATACCCGTACCCGAGCACATACCCTCGTGGGCAACAATTTTAGTGCCCTTCCCCATACCCTATGGGCACCTAAGTGTTCATACCCGCACCCATTACCCGCACTTTAATTATGAAAAGACTAAAAAATTTACAATTGAAATAAAACTATGGTCCAAAAGTTTTCAAATCAACTCATAAAATAGTACGAATCGTAATATTTAGCCAAATAAAAACATCCAAAATATCCCTAAAAATTTTTACACCAATAGGAGAGAGCGGTTACTTAATTAAATAGTTTTTAGGTTTAGGTTTAGACTTAAATAGCTAAATAAATTAATTAATTATACACCAAAAATAAATAAATTATTTATCATATTATATAAATATGTATATGCGGGTTGCGGGGCTGGGTAGTATAGTACCCTTACCCGTGCCCATACCCATTTGAATTTGCGGGTAATTACCAGACCCAAGCCCAAACCCATGAACGTGAAGTTTTACCCTACCCATTGCGGGTATTTTTTGCGGGTACCCATCAGGACTGAGTCCAATTGCCATCCCTACATGTGTTGCTATTATTTGTTAAGCCTTTTCAATTAGTTAGATCTAATTACTGTAGGATAAAATAAATAGCTTGATGAATGAAAAAGAAAAAACCTTTCCAGTTGGCAAGTTGCCACTACAAATTTATGTTTAACAAAGACATGTAGTATTGTTGATATTTTTATACTATTTGTTGTATTTCAAAAGTAATTATAATTTTCCATGTTTTATTTCCTACTAATATGACCACATGTTAATTATATTTTACTTGGTCAATGACTCATTATGAGTTAGTGGAATAACGTGTAATTGCCCATGATATGCCTTTCCATCGTTTTAGCAAAGTTTTAATTTGTAATGGATTAATATTAATTTGTAACGGATCAATTTGACATATATAGAAAATTGTTTTTCCACTTTGCTTATGAGCATTGAAACAGAAACAATTATCTCCTCTCCTTCGTAAAAATTAACCTTGGGTTTTCATCTTTCTGGTTAGAATTTTTCTTGCCATTTCTGATTCCTCGATTCCACATCGAGAAGGGTCTGCTAAATCCTTGAGGACTAGCATATAATTACGCAGAAAATCCTGTTTTGTTTGCGTCGGTAGTTATCGACTGGGTAAAATGGTCATTTCCTGTTGTGTCTTAACTTTTGTTGAAGTGTGATCGGCAATTTTCTTTTTTCCTTCTCGGACAACCATTTAGTACTTTGTTACAAATTATTATCTACTAACAATATATAAAAATTGAAGTACAGTCAAATTTCATAATCGTCCTTATCTACTAACAATATATAAAAATCGAAGTACAGTCAAATTTCATAATCGCCCTTATTAAAACTCATGATCTCATTAGTTTTATGTGCATAATAGTCATTTTGCAAAATTTAATTTATTTGTTTTTTAAAAAATTAATTACGGATAATGCTCATCCCAAGTGTAAGCAATTTTCACATATAACTATGAAACTAATTTATTTATTTTTTAAAAAATTAATTACAGATAATGTTCATATCTAATAACATCTACTAACAATATATAAAAATCAAAGTACAACAAAATTTCATAATCGTCCTTATTAAAACTCATGATCTCTTTAATATCGATATTTTGAAAATAGTCACGAGTTTTCAAAATTTTATCATATCGACTATCACATATCGGTACATAAAAATTTTCTTCTGCATATATAAGAATATAAAATCATCAACGAGTGCGGTTTAAATATTTAACGGTGTTTTAAATATAAAATTAAAATTTATTTAATAGACAAACTACATTAATGTTTATATTTTGCAAATAGTCATGTGTTTCCAAAATTTTATCATATCGACTTTCTCATACATGTATATAAAAATTTGTTTATGTAGATATAAGTACATAAAATCTGCAACGGGTGCGGTGCAAACATTGAACAGTGTTTTGCATATAAAATAAAAATTTATTTAATAGAAACACTACATTAATTTTGATTTTGAAAATAGTCATGAGTTTTTAAAATTTTATCATATCGACTTTCTCATATATGTATATATAAATTTGTTTATGCAGACATAAGTACATAAAATCTGCAACGGGTGCGGTGCAAACATTGAACAGTCTTTTGCATATAAAATAAAAAGTTATTTAATAAAAACACTACATTAATTTTGATTTTGAAAATAGTCACGAGTTTTTAAAATTTTATGTACATAAAAATTTATTTTCGCATCTATAAGCAAATAAAATTCATAACTGGTGTGACTCAACTATTTAACAAATTTTTGTTTATATAAGAAAAAAAATAATAGAAACATTACATTAATACTCATAATTTTCATTTAATATCTATAAACATTCTACAATATTAACAATCTAATTATTTTTTATATAATTATCACAATGTTATGAAAGCACCGATCTTTTACTAGTTTTGTTAAAACAACAATTCAATTCACGAATCACTCACTTTGCACTTCGAACTATTTTTTTACATCACTTCTAACTATTTTATATTTTATGGACTTGTAAGCCCACGAGTACACAGGTTATTAAACAATGGTAAAATAATGATGATTTTGTCTACAAGTTCTAACTTAACTATAAAAAAAATGTTGAAATTTTTAGGATGGACGTCGTGATCGGGGTTTAAACTTCAACTCATCTATACTTATGTGTGTGAGTTCTTAAGCGGCTATTACGTTTTCATATCTATAAAAAAAATATTAATGATTTTTAATACCAAAAGATAAATATTATTCTCTCTGTCCCTTTCAAAAGATAACCCTAGGTTTCGGGGATCGGATAATTCGGAGTTTCGTGGAATTTAGATTTTTCTAGACAATTCATTTTTTGTGAAGTTGATTAACCATTTCAATACAATTGTTTTTTTATTTTTTTTAACGTAAGTGATACAGTAATTTTTTTTATGAGGATAAGTGATAAACCTTCAAATTGAAAAAAGCTATTAACCTTGAAACCTCCCAAAAACATCACGAATCATCATCATCTTCACCGTCGTTATCTACTCCGACTCCATCATTGTCTTCTTCAACTCCTCATTTCTCCATTGTTGGCAGCAGCATCATTCATCATTTATAGGGTTCAGTTTTCTATTTTATCGTTCGTTCCTAAAAAAGAAAATCAAAAAGCAAATCGGCATCAGCATCCATGGATCCGGCGGCAGATTGGTCTGAACTCCCGATGGAGCTTCTTCATTTGATATCGCAACGAATCGACAACGAAATCGATCTCATTCGCTTCCGATCAGTTTGTTCCAATTGGCGTTCTTCATGCATCCCCAATCATTTTAACATTTCACCATTCAAAGTCCCACTCCCCAAATATCCATTCATCAACAACAACAACGACACCATCCCTGTTTTCTCCTGTCACCTCTCCAAACGCAGTTTCTTCCTCGTCAAGCCACCAAAACAACAAGAACAAGAACAAGGACAACAAGCCCTTCCTTGGTTGATCAGAATTACCCAAACCTCAAATGGCACAGCCAAGCTATCTCAACCTAAATTCCTCTCAACTGACGACTCTTGGTTTTTCCCATTCGATGTGCTCGATTTCAACAAACTCTCCGTCCTCCATTTGGGATGTGAGTTCCTTGTGGAACATTCTAGACCCTCTTCATCCAATTTCATGCTTCCTAAAACAGTTTCTGTTGTTACCTGCCATGGGAAAAAACCTCTCACTCTCAGCATGCTATTGTTCACACATCGTCCCTCTATGGTACTTTTAAGTTGCAGCGATAAAAATTGTGTCTTGTTCCCCAATGTCATCTCAACGTCTGTTCATTACACATGCGTGTTTAAACAGAGGATTTACACGGTTTGCGGAAATGGTAGGACGGTTACAGTTGGACTCGAGGAAGACCCAAATGTCCAGTTAGCTGCTGAACCTTTGGTTGATGGTGGGAACATGAAATTCTTACTGGAGAGTGAGGGTGATTTGCTGTTAGTTGACATTGATGATCATGGTAATGATATAAGGATTCATGTGTTTAGACTTGATGAAAAGGAGAGGAAATGGGTGAAGTTCGAGAATTTAGGAGATAGGGTTTTGTTCATAGGGTTAGAATATTCCTTTTCTGCTTCTGCCTCAGATTTGTGTGTTCCCAAAGGAAATTGTATCATCTTTATGGATGATATCTTCGATATGAATATGGAGGATATAATGATTATTGTTCACTTGGATCAAGGTGGTCACCTTTCCTTTTTGTATGATCATCTTGAATATTACAACTTGTTCTGGCCACCTCCGGAGTGGATCGTCAAAAGCCAGCTTCACTAACTCAGTATGTTATCTTGCATTGAGAAATTTCTAATGTGATTGTGATATTGCTTTCTTGTGTGCTTAGTTTATGTTATTAGAAAGAGAAATATTGAAATGTTGTTGCATCGAATATGGCTTTTGTAGCAAATATGTTCTTTGTAAATAAGTATCTGCACTTCTAACTTTTCAGAAATCTAAATATGTTTCATGCATTTTGTTTTGAGGGGGTAATTTGTATAATAAGATGTAACAATGTTGATGAGCTTGATCATCTTCTTTTATTGTTACTTTTGCAGACTATATGTTTAGCAGCTAACCCCTAATTACATATTGATATGAGAAGATAAGCGTTCTGGTGGATTTTTCAACTCTTCTCTTTAAGCAAATTGTGTTTATTCAAGGTTAGTTATGCTATTTTGATTTGATGTTGACCAAATGCATTATTATCATATTATGGTCTATAAAGTCGAAACTTTGTTGATCAGCTACACTTGTATCTCAACTGAGTATACTTGATCTTGACTGGTGACTTTAAAAATTCTAATGTAGGAGTATTTAATTGTTTAGAGGCAACAAACCTTTTGAAACCTGAAACGAGAAATAAGAGTTATGGTTCTTTACGGTCAATTCATAGTTCGATCACTTCATTTAGCTGCACCCAGAATATCTTATGTGACATGTGAACGAATTCAATTTCAATTTGTTTGGAAGCATATTGACCTTTAGCATCTTGGTCGTAATAATGTTTCATACCACTTTCTCCTGGCTTTATTGGTCCTTAGAATTTGGTTCTCATGTTCACCTGTTTTCGTCTTTGTTGTCATCACACTAATTTATACTGTGAACTATAAGAACATTTTAAATGCCTTGATAGGAGTTGTTTGTAATTTGGCATTAGCAAAAGTGTTTGCCCCTGATTGACGGATGACCTTTGTTTACTTGTGATGGAAACTTCTTCCATTATGCTCGTTCATAAAGTTGACAATGAATATTTAAAACACCAAATTCTTGTTGAATTATATTTGTAAATTTCAAGCTGGGTTATTTTGTACTTTTGTTTTTGAAACGAAGAAAAAAAAAAAAAGAATACATATTCATTAGTTAGAGGACAAATTGTATGCATTGGGAATCTCCACATTGTTCTGTCATGTGTATTTGAACTAGATATAATTCTGAACATGTTGTAAAAATATTATCTTTACGTTTTCTTTGGCTTTGATAGTTATTGCTGGCTTTTGTAGTTAAAATATCTACAATAATTGCAATTAATAATCAGAGTTAGGTTATGTTTCAAAAGAGTTTATATCCTTAAATGATATGGAGGTCTTGTTTTTGGTGCAGGGCGTTTGCAGCTTTGGATGCAGAACATTTCCTCTCCAAGGGGTTGGTTTACAACAGGCTAAGAGTGATTGACCAGCTAAGGGGTGTCCAGAACTCAGAATATGCTTAATTAGAAGCAATGTTTGATTTATATAAAGAAGATTGAAAACAGATCTTTATGTACTCTGCTAGAAACTTTGTGTACGTTGTTATTCAAAATTTGATGGTGGAGTTAGACTTGCATTATTTCAGAAGTATTAAAGCTCATAGATATGCGTATATTTGTTATGAACTTATGATCCATTGGGTCAATGGAATGAGTTCGTTGTTTTTATGATTCAAAGATATTGAATCAATAATCACACTGCTTCTACTCATAATGATAATTGAATTGCGCGCTGAGAGACACCCAAGACAGTTTGTCCACCCCTTTGGTACCATAAAAGGTGAAGAAAGACCCAACCGAGGGTTGGAAGCCTAGCCCCTCACAAGGAATCTCGAAGGCGTGTATAAATGCCCAACTGTTGGGCTGAAGTTGAGATGGCGCCCAATTCAAGACATCTACTTCAAAGGGCGTGAAGGGATACCTCACACCTAGATCTTCAAAAACGGTCGTGTACATGTGGAACATCTCGTTCTTTACCCCCTTCGGCCTTCGTAGGCAAACCTTCTTGCCCGGGCGGCAATGTTCCAAGATCACGTCCTCCTCAAAACCTGTCGAGGACACGTGAAGTTTGCTCCGAAAAAACGCCACGCATTGGGGATCCATGTATATGGATTCCGAACGGAGAACTTCCTTTGCGAAGACCTCCTTCTCTGAACTACTAGATGACGCCATGTAACAAATTCCTTTCCGACAAAAAGGACCTGGGGGAATAGAAAGAATAACGCAGTCAGATGAATTCCCACTACTACAACCATCTTCACTCTCATCCGAATCACTCGAAAACTCCTCTAAAAGTGAACGGCTGTAGTAGGCTTTCTCAAACACCACCCAATCGGTGGTTCCATCTGACCGCTTTGCATGTTTAATTCTTTCCCTCCATAACCTATCCCTCTCCTCTGAATTCGCTAGAGACAACTCCCTACCCGCCCCATCCCACTCCCTAATCACCGATTCACCACCATATTACAAAACTAGTTTATAAAGACGAGATCGAAGGAGTTACCTGGATTAAAGTGATGACGAAGGATCGAGAACGAAAGCAAACATCAGACGATCTGAAAACGAGGAGCGATTTCGAAGACTGGAACGATTTGAGAGAAAAACGGAAGAAAGGCAAGCGAAAAAGTATGGGAAAACGAAAAGTGAGGAAAGTAGATCCGAAAATCAGTTCAAGTACAAAAAGCATGGGAAAGCGTGTAGATGACATCATCAAATGGGCACGATTTCTGAGAACCGTTACGATGTGGACACGTCAGCGATTGCGAACGGTCGCCCCATCTCAGCCGTCAGATCTCACTTGAGCTCGCCCGAAAGCTAAACCTTAACTAATACACCACATGTTGGGCTAGCTCTAGCATGGCGATTTAAGCCGTTTAACGAGTCATTTATCGATAGAAAACCACTTCGCCTTGTTCCAAAGCTCGTGTTCGTTGGGCTATGGATTATTGATGATCGTTAAGATCATCGCATATGCATAAAACTTAGCCCCAGCCAAGTGTTACCACTCTTTGAGCACAGACTTGTTGGGTTGGCGCCCATCAAGATCTTAATGAGAAAAAGACCACAATGCGCCCCCCAAGCTTAGTACTTATGGGGCTACAATCAGTCAGTTGATATCTTTTGTATCAACAAATGTCACGCCTAGTGGTTTAATACGCCTTACATAGCGTCGTCCCCTGGCGAGGCTACACTCGTTGGGCTGAAGCTCATGGATAATCCCTCTAGCAAGTTGATCAACAGAACGTGGTCGCTCCGTATACTCGAGACGTTGGGCTAGCACCCATAGACATGTTGGGATGTCGCCCTTCATAGACCATAGGCAAGTACTCCGTCTCTTCTAGCCTAATGGTTATTAGGCTACCAAATTTCAACACTCTGAACAGTTTAACCACTTTACCTTGTACCAAAGCTCGTGTTTGTTGGGCTGTGGACCGTCAATCTCGCCCTTTTAGGGCTACAAGCCCTAAAGTAGGGCTAGGCGCCCTCTAGAAGGACACAAAGCCCACCTAAAGATCTCACATAACCTTAAATGGTCGTACTAAAGGCACCCCCTAAAAGAGCTCCTAGGACCCAGTAGGGCGCTCTAACCATGGTTTTGGCCACCAAACGAATTGGGCCCAAAACCATAGTCAATTAAGCCCAATTTAAGCCAGTAACATTGGGATCATTCCCAAGGCATAACCTAAACAGATCCCAAAAACCTAGTTTCTAGATTGTACTCACTGCCAGTACACATTCTCTACAAAAACACTCTTTAAAAAGATGTGAAATTTTTTTTCATTACCCTCTATATTTGCTACCTCTCAAAGTCCTTCATTCTTCTCCCCTCTCCTATCCTCCCCTCTAAACTCTCAAACAAAGTGTAAGTGTTAGGAAAATGAAAACAACTTGACCAAAAAAAATAAAAAAGGAAAATGAATACTATAAACCGTTGCTCGCTCTTAACCTTCAAACCACCCATAAACCTCTTCACCGTCGTTATCTACTCTGTCGCTGCGCTACATTTCTCCATCGTCTATGATTAAGAAAATTGGCAGCATCATTCATCATTCATAGATAGGGTTCTGTTTTCTATTATATTTATCATTCGTTACTAAAAAAGAAACCAAGAAGAAGAAAATCGGCATCAGCATCCATGGCGAGGAAGGTGGATTGGTCCGAACTACCAGCTGAGCTTCTGAATCTGATATCACAACGAATCGACACCGAAATCGATCTCATTGGCGTTATTCATCCATCCTAAATCATCATCTTAGGAGATAGGGTTTTGTTCATAGGGTTAGAATATTCTTTTTCTGCTTCTGCCTCGGATTTGTGTGTTCCCAAAGGGAATTGTATCATCTTTATTCATGATGTCTTCTTCTACGATCATACCAACATGGAGCAGCATATAATAATGACTATTTTGTACATGGGTCAACTATTCCCTTTGTCTGATTATCCTGAATATTACAACTTGTTCTGGACGCCTCCAGAGTGGATCGTCAAAAGCCACAGTCATTAACTGAGTATGTTATCTTGCATTGACAACTTTCTAATGTGATTGTGTGATATTGCTTTGTTTTGTGCTTAGTTTATGTTGTTATTGAATAAACTAGATGTAACAATGTTGACGATCTTAATTATCTTTTTTATCGTTTCTTTGCAGACCATGTGTTTAGCAACTAACCCCGACTTACATATTGGTATGAAACGATGCTGGAAAATGAGGTTACATTTGGGCTGCTAGATAAGTGTTCTGGTGGATTCTTCAACTCTTCTCTTTAATCAAGTTGCGATTATTCAAGGTTAGTTCTGTTATTTTGATTTGATGTTGACCAAATGCATTATTATCATATTATGGTGTTATAAAGTCGAAACTTAGTTGACCGGTTACAATTATATCTCAATTGAGTTTATTTAAGGTTGATCTTGGTTATTTTATTTTGATCTTGATCGCCTGAATTGCTCTGGTGATGTGAAGTTGAAACTCAATTGATCGGTTACACTTATATCTCAACTAAGTTTACGTAAGGTAGATCTTGACTGGTGATTTTACAAGTTCCAATAGAGGAGTATTTAATCGTTTAGTGGCAACAAACCTTCTGAGACCTGAAAAGAGAAATAAGAGTTTTGGTCTCAGTTACAATCTTTCTTTCAATTTGCAAAATACATATCAGGTGTAAGAGAGAATTTATCCTCTCTATGCAATGATTTTTTTTTAGAATCTAGCATAGGTTCTTTCAGAGCTCACAAAGTCTATTTATCGATTCCCCAACTTTTTTCTATTTCTAATTGGAGAGTTTGTCAATCCATGAATTAAAAAAGGTATTGAGTTCTAACATTTGAAGCTCAAACCCGATTGATAACTTCCAAGTTCCATTTACATAATCAAGACTTCAAAACATTGTTAGATATGGGTCATGTCCCACTTTTAGAGTAGCTTATTTATGTATCATTATTGAGTTAGACTCGTATCTTCTTTTTTGGACACATGAATAGGTTGACTAACAGCATTATATCCCGATAGGGTCCAAAATTTAGAATAGCAGAAATAGTGGGTGATAAAGAACATTTAACTTTATTTGTAAAACAGAGAAGTTAAAGTCCATAAAAGCAGAGAATTAACTCCGAGATACGGTAAGAAAATATTTGGATAGTAAGCAAAAGGAATGAGAAAATTAGAGGTTACTCTTCAGAGTCAGAGACACCATTTTTTATCCTTAAATCTAATGTAACAGATCCTCTTCATCTCTCCCACTTTCTTCTCATAATTCTTGCGAATCCCGTCATCATTCACATCCAGTAACTCCCCATCCATGTGTTGACTCTGAGGGAATATCTGGTCTAAAATTCTTTTCAGGTGAACCTTCATCAAATTATCCTTGTGTAGATCTCATTCATGGCTTTATCAGCATGTCGCCAACAAGACTCATTTTGTCTTCAAGGTGAAATTGGAAAAATTGCTTGTGAATGGTGTATAGTGTTCCCATGATTCTTCTTGTCCAGGGAGACATATCCAATGTACTAAATCTCTCTAGTGCCATTCAGTGTATGCTTGTATATATCTAGAGCCTTTCCTGGCTGAACTTGCAGCTCAAGCTCACCAGGTATTAGATAGAGGAGCTGTATTTGGATATTAAGTACTGGTAGCCTGTTTTAGTTGAAGACATGGAAGATGGGGAGAATTTTGAAACATAACTATCTCATCGAGGCGAGGAGGGTTTGACCCGAAAAATGCTATAACAGAATACAGGTTATTGCGGTGACTGCTTTATCAGAGGAGAGTATAATTCAAAATAAATAAATAGTTCATAATATATGGAGTATGGACTTGTAGTGTAAAAGAAGGAAAGAGACCAAATAACAAAAATTGAGCTTAACCAAAGGAGTAATTTTGGACCAGGCCATAAATGATTATGGTGGCCACTGCTTATGCTTCATGTTAATTGAAGCAGAAGTCATCATGGTTATTTGTGGGGAGGTATGGGGTAAAGATGGGCTCTGTGACAATATACAACATCCATAATCTTCCATTATAGTGGCAGGAATAGCACGAGACTGCTGCAGTTGGAAAATGTGACGCGTGGAAGTTCTGTAGCTGTAGCGGCAAGAGGCTGCTCTGCCATTATATCATACTGTTGAAATTTGATTAGTCTGCCTGGAAATAAAATTGTCATCTCGCTTTTGCCAACCTTCTACCATCAATCTGTCCTCCCTCAAAAATTTCCAAGAATTTTTTTATATTAATTATAATAATGAAGTGTGTTCAAGGAAGAATTTCCTTCCTGTTTACATCAATTCAGTCTCAATCCCACATCCTGCAGCATTTATTATTACCTCAAAAGCATGGTCAAAATTTGGTAATGCCATGTTATGCAACTTAATCATGGAAGTTTTAAAAAATTCAAAGGTTTGGCTACACTTGTTTCTCATTGAGTTGGATTTCGTATTCTTTACCTCCTATTTAGTTCCAATTGGTTTAGGTTTTTCTCTCAAAGTGTATTAAGCGACTTAGGTTGCCATATCACCTCATGGCTCATGGCTTTTTTTAAATAA
Source organism: Medicago ruthenica (assembly GCA_018208015.1). NCBI lineage: Eukaryota > Viridiplantae > Streptophyta > Magnoliopsida > Fabales > Fabaceae > Medicago > Medicago ruthenica. Next base: position 6,922,159 of record CM031373.1, read on the forward strand.
TTTAGTTTCTTAGTTACAACTATATAAAAGTTATTTGTTTTGTTACAAAATTATTTCAATCATATGACAATTATTTTCCCTCTCCTATAAATATGATTTTTTGTTACAAAAGACAAAAGGATAAAAATATGCTAAGGTGTCAAATGATTAGGATGAAGCATAATTGGGTTTTTGCTGGTTATTAATTTTCATAATTAGAGGCTTGAGACCTTGGAGTGTGCTCCTCCTCAAGGTCTTAGGTTCGATTCTCTCCGGTGCCAATTTGGGTGGGCTAATTTAGTTTCTTTAAAAAAAAACTTTCATAATTAGATAAAGATTGTATCAGTAGTTTTTTTTTTTTGTCAAGTTTGTATCAGTAGTTTTAATAATGACATTATTGACTATTTTAAAGTTGAAAATTTAAGAATTATTTATTGATTTTCTCGTATTATTTACTTTTTTTTAGAGGCAGATCTTACTAGATACTTCCTTGTTAAGTAATTTGGAATACTAATTGATTCATAGTCACAGTAGTAATACGTCATAAATTACCGATTGCAAAATCTGTAGATACGCGGCATTCATATATTGGTCGAAATCTGCCACCTTGCCTCCACGTGAGACAAACCACGTAAATTTCCAAAGAAGGAGTCGCTCGCTATATAAGAAGAACCAAAAGCTCAATCCCACACAAATCAGCAACCTAGCTCCATCCATGGCAGAGGCAGATTGGTCTGAACTCCCAAAGGATCTTCTCAATCTTATATCACAACGCATCGACAATGAACTTGATCTCATTCGCTTTCGTTCTGTTTGTTCCAATTGGCACTCTTCTTCCATCCCCAATCATCATAACATTTTACCCTTTAAGTTCCCACTCCTCAAATTCTCATACACACATATCATCGACATTGATTCCATCAACAACAAAGACAATACTTCATTTTGTTACCTCTCCAAAAACACTATCTTCCTCATCAAACCAAAACAGCAACAACAAGAACAAACCCTACGCCCGTGGTTGATAAGAATTGTCCAAAACTCAATTGGAAATACCGAACTGCATCACCCACTATCTCTAATTGAATCACCTGACCCTTTTCATTTCCCTCACGTGCTCGACTTCAACAAATTCTCCCTCCTCCATTTAGGATGCATGTTCACCGTAGACGACAACTTCCCTGAACCCTCTCCTTTTAACTTCATGTACCCTGAAAAGATCGCTATTGTCACACGCCATGGAAAAAACTCTAGTGTTCTTGGCAAGTTGACCTTTTGCCCCCAACCAGCACTGTTGAAATGTGGCGATGAGAATTGGAAGGTGATCCCCGACATGTCAGTTAAATTCGGAGACATCTGCCTTTTCAAAGGGCGACTTTATGCTGTCGACAAAAATGGTCGGACAGTTATGGTTGGGCCGGACAACTCGAATGTCCACTTAGTTACTGAACCTTTGGTTGGTGGCGGGGACATAAAATTCTTAGTCGAGAGAGAGGGAGAGTTGTTGCTAGTGGACATTTATGAGTGTTTTTGTTTCGAGTTCCCGGGTCCTGATGCTATAAGGGTTGATGTGTTTAAGCTTGATGAGAAGGAGAAGAAGTGGGTGAAGTTAACAACTTTAGGGGATAGTGTTTTGTTCTTGGGGAATGAATGTTCGTTTTCTGCTTCGGCTTCGGATTTGTGTGTTCCTAGAGGAAATTGCGTCGTCTTTACTGATGGTGGCGACTTCCTGTATTTTAGAAACATGTGGTGTGGGAACTGTGTTTTTCACTTGGATCAAGGTCGGCTTTCACCTTTGTCTGATTGTCCTGAATATTTTAATTTGTTCTGGCCTCCTCCAGAGTGGATCGTCAAAAGTTGCCTTTGTAACTAAGTAAGTTATCCTGCAACTAGTTCGTATTGAAATGATCTTATATTTGGACAGAGATTGGCATGTGCCTTCATTTAACTTTTTCATATAAAACTAGGTTTTTTTTTCTAACACAGGAATTGGTTAATTAACTGAATTTAGAAGTTAAACTCAAACTAGGCATTAAAGTATGAGATTGACAAGTGAAACGTGATATTTATTGTAAGGATTGTATGTTTTTGAGGTTATTCGTCCATTCTGCTATCTGCTTTAACTTGCTTTTCAGCATAAAACTTAAGTCAAAATTATTAGTACCTCATGTCACTAAGACAATAATGTCCATACTCGAATGCTTGTTCCCTTTAAAAATTGGATGTTTCTAAGGGACCCTCAGATATGATGGATCATTAAAGGTGCATAGATTATTATTGAATAACTTATTACAAGAAAATGGAAGCGAGGTTCTCCAAAAGATCTTTAATCTTCAAAACGAGCTTCTTGGAGTTCTCTTCATGATTGTTGAATCTTAAGGGAATAATTATCATATATGAAGCTGTTTTAGTTTATATACTTACTACATTAGATCCTAAACCATGGATATGAAACATCTAATTTCAGCTGATATCACCCATATAATATCATTACTATGATCAAATCAAACCTAGTTGCTTACCAAATTCAAAATCTGTAAACAGAGCAATAATACAAAAGAATAAAGTCAACCACAAGTTACTCTGCATAGAATTAACTCTGAGGCACGGTGAGAAAAAATCTGGATTGTAAGCAAAAGGAAGGAGAAAGGCAGAGGTTACTCTGCAGAGTTAGAGACACCATTTTCTATTCCTTAAATCCAATGTGACAGATTTTCTTCCTCTCCCACTTTCTTCTCTCAATTCTTGAGAACCCCCTCATTCACACCCAGTAACTTTTCATCTATGTGACTCCAAGAGAATATCTGGTCTAAAACTCTTTTTAGATAAACCTTCATCTAATTCTCCTTTTGTAGATCTCATTCATGGCTCTATCAGCATATCCCCAACAAGACTCATTTTGTCTTCAAGCCAAGGTGAAATTGGAAAAATTGCTTGTGATAGGTATGTAGTGTTCCCATGATTCTTCTTGCATGGGGAGACATTCCCAGTGTACTAAATATCTCTATTGCCATCCAGTGTATGATTATATATCTAGAACCTTTCCTAGCTGAACTTGCATCACAAGCTCACCAGAGAGTAGATAGAGGAGGTTGTCTTTAGATATTAAGTATTTTTAGCCTGTTTTAGTTTAACACATGGAAGATGGGGAGAACTTTGTAGCATAATAATCTGATCAAGGCGAGGAGGGTTTGACCTGAAAAGTAGTGGGTGTATTATAGCAATCCCATATATTATTAAGTTAGAGTCTACAGCATGAATACTCTGCAACATGACAGGATCCTGTGTAGTCATTACCCATACCTGAATATAAGAAGCCTGACTTTATTTTTTGCATAATACATACTTAGATGCCATTTGATTTAAATTTAATGCCTTCGATCAATTCATTTAGCTCGGTCCAGAGTTTCTTCTGTGACATGTAAACGAATTCAATTTAAATTTGTTTGGAAGCATATTGACCTTGAGCATCTTGGTCATAGTCATGTGTCATACCACTTTCTCCTTGCTTTATAGGTCCTTAGAATTTGGTTCTCGTGTTTTCCTGTTTTTGTCTTTGTTGTCATCACACTAATTTATACTGTGAACTATAAGAACATTTTAAATGCCATGATAGGAGTTGGCTGATGACGTTTGTTTACTTGTGATGGAAACTTCTTCAATTAGGCTTATTTATAAAGCTGACAATGAATATTCAAAATACCAAATTCTTGTTTAATTGTATTTGTAAATTTCAAGCTGATTTATTTTGTACGTTTGTTTTTGAAACGGAAAAATGAGAATACATATTCATTAGTTAGAGGACAAATTGTATGCATTGGGAATCTCCACATTGTTCTGTCATGTGTATTTGAACTAGATATAATTCTGACCATGTTGTAAAAATATTAGCGTTGCGTTTTCTTTGGCTTTGATAGTTATTGCTGGCTTTTGTACTTAAACTATCTACAATAGTTGCAATTAATAATCAGAGTTAGGTTATGTTTCAAAAGAGTTTATATCCTTAAATGATATGTAGGTCTTGTTTTTGGTGCAGGGCGTTTGCAGCTTTGGATGCAGAACATTTCCTCTCCAAGGGGTTGGTTTAGAACAGGCTAAGAGTGATTGACTAGCTAAGGGGTGTCCAGAACTCAGAAGATGCTTAATTAGAAGCAATGCTTGATTTATATAAAGAATATTGAAAACAGATCTTTATGTACTCTGCTAGAATCTTTATGTGTACGTTGTTATTCAAAGTTTGATGGTGGAGTTAGACTTGCATTATTTTAAAAGTATTGAAGCTCATAGACATGCATATAATTGTTATGAACTTATCATTCATTGGGTCAATGGAATGAGTCCGTTGTTTTGATGATGCAAAGGTATTTGCTTCCTTAGGTGTGTTTGATAAGAAGAAAAATAAAATACGACATGACAACTTAGTTGTACTTTTTCCTTAAAAAAAACTTCGGTTGTACTTCTTGTCACAGATTCAAATTGCCTAGAATAACAAAATAATCGTTTGTCCACCGAACATCATACAAGATAAAAATCTGCTTAATACGTTAAAAATTTATTTTGTATTGTTATGTTTTGTGTTGTTATGTTAGGATTTACCTTTTGCAAATCAAACGGACCTTTAATGTATAAGGCGGTACACCGATGTTGTTTTCATAGCCTCTTTCCCCTTTTTGCTTTGAATTTAATATTGTTTTTACAAATTTATTCTTCATCCTTGTATTTTTCTTTGGTTGCAAAAAATTAAGTGAAATAGTGAGATATGTTTGCAAAAAATTATGAATAATGCTAACAACACTCATTTTAATATATTTTTTAATATTCAGTTTTTTATTGGAGGAAATACAAATGAATTTCACCTCTTTATGTAATATCTATTTCTAAGTATTGTAGTCCACATATATTTCATCTAATAAAAAATGAAATGTTAAAATAAGTATGACTAACATACTATTGCTTGTTTTAGGGTTTCGGAACAGGGGATTGACTATTGAGAATTGTTAATTGTAAAATATGAATGCATTATGCTTATGCATCGAAATAATTTGTAGGCTTTGTTTGTTTTGTTTTGCTAGTGTCATGGCTTTGTTTCATTAATAATATAAGTTGTTTATTATAATTGATTATTGTACAATGGTGTTTACAAAGTCACTATTCTAGGGACGAGCACCGACATTCCTTCCTTGCTAGCTAGCTTCATATCACACATTACCTATTATTTATTACTTTAACGATTCCGTTGAACTTCTGTTTAATAGACCCTTCTGTTATTTTTGGAAATGTTTTTGTTTTTGCGATTTTCAGTTTTGTCCCTGCATTATTCATTTTTTATTTCTATTTCAATTTTTATGTTTTTTTTGTTTGCATTAATATTTCATATAAACCAACGTACACTTTTTAATTTGTGCTAATTATTGTTATCATTAGAAGCATCATCATCTATGGCGGAAGTAGACTGGACCTCCTCACTCTGATATCGCAGCGAATCGACACTGAAATCGATCTCATTCACTTTCGTCCCATTTGTTCCAATTGGCGTTATTCCTCCATCCCAAATCACCACCATAACATTTTACCCTTCAAATTCCCACTCCTCAAAGATGTAGATGATCGGTTTTTGCTTTTGTTTGGTCTCGCGGTAGCACACTTTTTTATTTTTTGCATCCCAATACAAACAAAACGTGAAAATTAGGGAGCCAAACACGCTCCACCGTAAATGCAAACCAACACTTATATATTTAGGTGTATGTGTCTAGCTAAGATACATCTTAATCTTGTTAGCGCAGCTATGAAGCTTAACTTTCTTAAGCAACTATTTGATCTTAGAGGTTTTCTGATTTTTGGTGAGTTTAGAGAGAATGAGAGGAGAAGAATGAGAAAAGGAAATTGTGTTATTAATTTTTTGAGAATGTACAAGTGAATTGGCTTATATACAAAAGTTATCCTAGATTGCTTGAAGCAACCTCAGACTCTGAAACCTCAGACTTTGAACCTCAGAACTTTAGCTAAATTCTAGGGAACTTGTAACTAATCAATAACAAACAAAAATTTAATGTGATTAACCAACTAAACATGATTACATCACTAACAAACTTGAATTAATAAACTAACATCCTCCCTTAATTCAAGTTTCCACTTCCTTCATGCCAATCAAACTCCTTAGCTTGATGAACCTGTCGACCTTCAATGACTTAGTGAATATGTCTGCAAGCTGCAGCTCAGTGGAACAATGAACAACCTGCAATGCTCCTTTGTTCACTTGCTCCCTCAGAAAATGAAACTTAGCTTCTATATGCTTGCTTCTTCCATGTAAAACTGGATTTCAGGCTAAGTTTATAGCAGATTTGTTATCTATGAACAATGTTATAGGTCTGCTAACCTCTATCTCTATCTCCTTGAGTATGTTTTCAAGCCAAACTGCCTAACATGCTGCCATACACCCTGCAATATACTCAAATTCACAGGTTGACAATGCCACAACTGGTTGCTTCTTAGCACACCATGAAATTGGGGCATTCAAAAACTTGAATAGGTAACCTGAGGTGCTCTTTCTATCATGCTTATCTCCACACCAATCTGCATCAGAGTAAGCTATCAATTCTCCAGAGTTTTCATTCAGACACTTAGGAAATAGAATGCCAAACTGCAATGTTTCTTTGATGTATCTCATTACTCTTTTGGATGCTAGCAGATGAGATACTCTAGGTTCACTCATGAATCTATTGATTATACCAACTGCATATGCAATATCAGGTCTACTATTGCATAGGTACCTCAGTGATCCAACAATTTGCTTAAACAATGTAGGAGTCCACAGGTTCTTCTTCTTCATTCATTACTAGTTTTACATTTGTCTCAGCAGGTGATGATGATGGATTGCAGTTCATCATATTGAAACTCTCAATATATCAGATGCATACTTCATTTGATGCATTACCAGTCCCTCTGCATTTTCAGTAAACTCCAGGCCTAGAAAATATGTCAATTTTCCTAAGTCTGACATTTTAAACTCACTCATCATCTGAGATTTGAATGCTTCTATCTCATTCACATCACTACCAGTCACTATCAAGTCATCTACATAGAGACAGATGAGTAAATGATTACCTTCAATTCCTTTCTTCACATATACACCATATTCAGACTTGCATTTAACAAATTCTTGCTGCACAAGAAAACTGTCAATTCTTTTGTTCCAAGCTCTTGGTGCCTGCTTCAATCCATAGAGTGCTTTGTGTAATCTATACATCATATCTTCTTTCCCTTTGATTTTGAAACCTGGTGGATGTGTTACATACACTTCTTCATCTAAGGGACCATTTAGGAAAGCAGACTTTACATCCAAATGATACATTGGCTAGTTTCTTCCACAAACTATAGCAACTATCAGTCTCACAGTCTCTAATCTTGCTACTGGGGCATATACTTCTAAGTAATCCATACCAGCCTTCTGCATGAATCCCCTAGCAACTAATCTAGCTTTGTGTTTGGCTACTTCACCATTTGGCTTCAGCTTCAATGTGTTGTTTCTGATGATTGAATTCAACTCTTCAATCATAGCATTCTTCCACACTTCTTCATTCAATGCTATTTCATGGTTGATTGGTTATGCATCTGCTAATAAGGCAAAGTGAACAAATTCCCCTTCTTCATTAACTAGATTATCTGGAATAACTTCATGTCCAGCTAACCTTGTGGAAGCAAATCTCTGTCTCCCTGAAGTTCTAGTAGCTTGATTCTCTTCAACATGTACTTTAGCTTGAACTTCAGTATCAAGTTGAACTTGTTCAACTTGATCATCTTCTTCAATTATTGTGGGAACTGTGTGATTGGAACTCTTCTCTTTCTTGTTCCAATCCCAAGCTTCATTCTCACAGATTTTAACATCCCTACTAATCACTATTGAATGGGTTAGAGGATGATATAATATGTATGCACCTGTTTCATGATAGCCAACCATTATCATAGGCTCACTCTTATCCCCCTAACTTTCTTCTCTTTGCATCAGGGATATGTTTGTAACATAAGGAGCCAAAAACTCTTAAGTGTTTAGCTGACTGCTTGCATCCTAGCCAAATTTCTTCAGGGATTTGATTCAGTTTCTTAGTGGGGCATCTATTCAAGATGTAGGATGCAGTTCTTACAGCTTCTCCCCAAAAAGTATTAGGCATCTTCTTCAATTTCAACATACTTCTGGTCATATTAAGCAGACTTCTATTTCTTCTTTCAGCCAAACCATTGTGTTGTGGAGTATAAGGAGCAGTTACTTCATGTATAATATCATTGTCTTCACAAAATTTCTCAAACACTTTTGAGGTATACTCACCATCACCATCAGTTCTTAAAACCTTAATAGATTTTCCACTTTGCTTTTCTACTAAGATTTTGAACTTCTGAAACATATCAAATGCTTCACTTTTGGTCTTAATCAAATATAACCAGAGTTTTCTGCTGAACTCATCAACAAAACTTATGAAGTATATGTTGCCCCCTAATGAAGGAATCTCTAAAGGACCACATACATCTGAGTACACAACATTGAGTAGCTCCTTTGATCTACTAGCAGTACTTGAACTGAATGCATTTCTAGGTTGCTTGCCCAACAAACAAGTATCACAGGCTGTGTTAGGTATCTCAATTTTAGGTACACCAAGAATCATTTCCTTATCAACCAGTTGATTAAGACCTCTAAAATTAAGATGACCAAACCTATAATGCCATAACCAGCTAACTTCATCTTTTACCATTGCAGACAAGCAGTTCAACTCTATAGCTTTCATATTGGTCTGAAATGTTCTATTTTTTGCAAGGGGAATTTTCAAGACTAACCTTTGATGTTTATCAAACAACTTCAGAACGTTGTCCTTCATAGTAACTGAGTATCCTTTCTGAATGAGTTGACCAACACTAAGTAAATTGCACTGCATTCCAGGGACATAGAGAACTTCTTCAATTATTGCTACTTTTCCATTCTTTCCTTCAATAGCAATCTTCCCCATACCTTCTGAAGTTAATGTACTATGATCTGCAAGTTTCACCTTTGTGTTCCTTCCATGATCAAATTCCCTCAACCAAGCTTTGTTTCTAGTCATGTGATTAGAACAACCAGTATCTAAGAACCAACTTTCTGAATTGCAGCTCTCAGTACTAGTTGTTGTAACCATCAATAGTATTGAATCATCTGAATCATCGTGTGCAATCTTAGCTTGTTCCTCATCATTCTGACCTTGTTTTCCCTTACCAGACCAACATTCAGAAGCAAAGTGTCCAAATTTCTCACATTTGAAACACTAAATCTTCTTCTTATCAAAATTTCTCTTCTTTTGATTAGAATTTCTTTCTTTTGAAGATTCACTTTTGTCAGTTTCTTTGTTCTTGCCTTTAGACCAGTTTCCTCCCTTAGTGTTATTCTTCCATTTCTTGTAGTTCTTCCTATCATAACCATCCTTCTTGATAGTTTGAACTTGTAAGGCTTGTTGAGTTGATCTTTCACTGCTTCTTTCTGAAACCATCAATTCATGAGCTTCTAGTGAACTCTGCAGCTCCTCAATCTTCAAGGTTTTTACATCTTTTGATTCCTGAATTGCCACAACTATGAAATAAAACCTTGATGATAGAGTCCTCATGATCTTCTCAACAATTTGTTGATCAGTCATAGTCTCTCCACAAGCCTTCATCTGATTCACAACATTGATGAGTTTGGAGATGTACTCTGCAATCTTTTGCTCATCTTCCATCTGCATCAATTCGAATGTCCTCCTCAGTGATTGAAGCTTAATCAACTTCACCTTATCATCCCCTTCATGATACTTTGAAAGAATATCCCATGCTTCCTTTGAACTAACTGTTTTTTAGATTCTTTCAAAATTTGCTTCATCAAGACTCTGTTGAATCAAGAACAAAGCCTTGCAATCTTTCTTCTTCAAATCTTTGTGCGTGTTCCTTTGCACTTCTGTTGCATTCACAGCTAACTCACCAACTCCATTCTGCACAATTTCAAGCAAATCGTGTGCTCCAAACAGATTCTTCATCACTGCACTCCATCTTTCCCAATTGCGTGCTTCAAGAATTGGAAGATGAGTGTTGAAGCTGCTGCTACCATTCATGGTACTTCCTTCAGCGTTTCTTCTATGTACTTACGTGATTGAAGATCTTGATTACCCCTTAGAACGAAACCAAAGGCTCTAGATGCCAATTTGTTAGCGCAGCTATGAAGCTTAACTTTCTTAAGCAACTATTTGATCTTGGAGGTTTTCTGATTTTTGGTGAGTTTAGAGAGAATGAGAGGAGAAGAATGAGAAAAGGAAATTGTGTTATTAATTTTTTGAGAATGTACAAGTGAATTGGCTTATATACAAAAGCTATGCTAGACTGCTTGAAGCAACCTCAGACTCTGAACCTCAGAACTTTAGCTAAATTCTAGGAAACTTGTAACTAATCAATAATAAACAAAAATCTAATGTGATTAACCAACTAAACATGATTACATCACCAACAAACTTGAATTAAGAAACTAACAAATTGGTTGGTGCAACGAAGTATTCCTGGTTATCCTTGTTTTTAGCTATCAAGTCTTAACTTTACTAACATATACGTTGTTTTTGGATTTCTAAATTTTATTTTGAAAAAGAATATCTACTGTTACTAGCTTGAGTCACGACCAGGTCGCTTTCTTTAAGACGTTTCGTGGCACTGCCTAAAGTTGCACAAGACAGACTATCAACCATGCCGCCTCCAGGATAAAAACAAGCGCAGCTATAATTGTGCGGTTAACTAGAAAACCGTTCGAAATTTACACCTCCGATATGGTACTAAGACCACTCTTTAATATTAAAACCATTTTAATATGGTATTGTGATCACTCTATTATGGTGCTAAGACCACTCAAATGTGGTGTTATCACCATTCTAACCTTTAAGTTCTCCAAAAATTCAATATGGTAATACGACCACTCAAGTATGGTAATACCACCATTTTGACTTTTTAACTTCTCTAAAAGTATAAAAATATCGAAAGAATATTTATATACCGTTAAAATCATTCTTAATTCCGACGGGACATTATTATTCCAAAAGGAGACTATGATCTTAAAAGTACTCTTTATTCTGAAGGGGCATATATTATCGAAGGAACTATATTCTTAAGACCTTTCTTAATTTTGAAAGGACATTATACCGAATAGGAACTAAGGTCTTAAGAACACTCTTAAATTCGAAGGGACAAAAAAAGGAGATAGGGAGAAGAATAACTTGTTAACACAAGCTGGAGGGAGAAGAGAGAAAGAGTTCTCGACAACTCAATAGAACTCTTTGGTGTAATTTTTAAACTGAGTGGAACTGTTTTAACTAAAATTGCGGCAACAGTTATTTTAATGGATAAGATCAAAAAGAAATTTAAGCACTAATAAGTTCAACAAAACTTGTGGATAAGATCAAAAGGAAACAAATCCACAAAAGTGGAGGGAACAAACTTATTTGATATAAATGAAGGAAAGATAAGAAGCTCAATTGAATTCTCAATCTTATTACAACCAAAATAAACTAAAATTATGGGAAGTGATATTCATGAATAAAAATAATATTTACTATTATTTTTATCATTATCAAGTATATAAATTAAATACCACAATTTAAACACTACTAATGTGTGTGTTCTATTTTATGTGGGACCCTCACTCTCTATTTTTTCAATTCACATCACAATAGCTCAAAGTCTTGTTACTTGGTGTTTAATCTTTCAATTTCCTTTCATCTTCACACCAATGTTCCAACACTATCTAATTGCAATAATTTGTAATTGATGGATCTCATTCTCATGTATTTTGTAATCTATTCTAATATTAGGAGGAGCAAAGAGCCTTCACATGTGCTATTGCTGTCACTGTATGAATTGAAAAGAATAATATGCTTCTCAATCTGTAATCAAAAGTAAAGTTATAATCAAAAGCTTTACACTGCATGAGTGTTTTAAGTTGAAGTAGTCTCCTTTGTATCTTTCTTAGTTTCCTTTAATTGAAATAAAGGAGCAATTTAATTGACCATTTTCAATAGTGTGTGTTTAGTTCGTAGTCAAATGGTGATGCAGAAATCACTGTACAGAAAAAAAGTACTTTAAGATACAAGTAGGCTAATGTCTGAGGTACTAACAAGATGCTTCCCCCCACAGTGTAGTTTCTTGCTAGCTCTGCAGATACATCAATCTGGTAAAATCATATTGCTGGGGTAGTTGTCAACATTTTTATATTATGATCAGTTGCTTAATAACTTCACCAAATAGCCTACTTGCCAAAATTTTGAGTATACAAATCTACAAAGTCTAGTAATCATCTTCCTTTGATGTGTTTGGATAAAACAAGCACTTGCTAGAAACAATTCTTCCATGTCTTTGTGATCTGAGAATCTGTATTTTATTACTTAATTTGCTCTCTATTCAATCCCTTGTCTTCATATGAATGACTCAATTAATGCAAGCTCTTGTATTTTTTAGAACTAGTTGACATTAAAATTTGCATTTTCTTTTTATTACTGCCAAGCTGGTTTTTATTACTGTCAAGCTGGATGCCTTTATTTTAGTGGACCTTGGAGCTTGAGAACATGGTAGAACATACACCCCGGTCACTATTATAAGCAAAAGTCTATATTTTAGATTCGTTCAATTAATGATGTATATGGTCTTTATTATAGACTACAAGTATCACTTAATGAATGAAACTAAAATGTTGATTTTTGCTTATAATAGTGACCGAAGGGTGTAGATAGTTTATAGATCTTAAAGTGAACTGGTATGTCTTCGGCTATTCCTAACAATGCAAAAGAGAGCTTAGAGCAACTTGGCAGCTTAGTGGTGTTTAAGTCAGAACCAAAGGCAGTGAAAATATTAGCGTAGAGTTGGTTGAGAGTGAAATATAAAGATTTTAGTTATTCATTTAGTTAGTGGGGTGAAAATCCAAAACAATATATGAGGTCTGTTATAGAACTATACTAAGAAGACAAAGGAATTGAGGAATGAAGAATGCAAGTTACTTTTTTGTGTGGAAGATTCTTGGTTTTAGAATTACTGTTTTTTTTATTACATTCTGTTACTATGGGAGCTTTTGCTTCTGTAGTATTGGAAAGGAACACTCACTATTATGCAGGAAAGTAGAATTGCAATCAGCAACACAAGGAAGTGAATATTCCGTCCGTTAAGGTTCGGGTTGTGAAGTTAATAGATGAATGCATGGGTGCATGCGGTGTGTACTGATCTGATATGTGCATGCATTCATGTTTTTTCTGAACGCATGCAAGTTATTTGCTAATTAAACATTGAAATGCTCTTTCTTAGTATCTACCTGGTTTTCTTTTTTCTTTTGCCCTGCCTCTTACTTTTGTATTTTCTAAAAATATTTACAAAAGTGGCAGAGTTGGCAGAGTTGAAGTATGTTTTCAACTAGTGTTGCTTGTAAAGCTTGAATAATGTGAGAGTGCAGGTTCTTTTACTGTTCATGGTTTAAATTTTAATATACATGGTTATAGTTCTTTTGATGGTGATGTATATCTCTGTTTTATGAGTTACTTTGTCATCATAAAACATTTTGAAGTTTGGAGTGCTAGCTAATTCATGGTTTTAATAGCTAGCTATGTTTATCTTGTTGGCCTTGTCTCTTCTGCTATAGATTTTATTAATTTTAACTTGTATTATGGAATGAGTTTATTATGAGAAAAGGTAATATAACTCAAGTATTATTACATGGATATAGTTTGGACTATTACTTTTCCCATCACATTCTCACACACACTATTTTTTTTCTAAAAGCATCCTTTGTCTTGGATTATAAAATCCGAAACATTGTTAAACTGTTGGAACATGAAGCACCCTGGAGAAGTTTGTGAAGTCACTGTAAAACGTTAAGTTATGACCTCAGACTCTGACCTCAGACTCTGACTTCAGACTCTGACCTCAGACTCTGACTTCAGACTCAAGTCACTAACGTTTTCTCATGGAAACTATCAGAAAGGACTTAAACATGTAACAGATGGAAACTTAGGGGACCAATTTGAGACAAATAAAAGTTAGGGGACCTTTTTGAGACAAACAATTAAGTTAAGGGACTGGTGGCTTGAATAAGCCTTTATAATACGAAATAATTAAGACGTTTCGTATTATAAAATATGAATCATGCCTAACACCCCATAAAAGCCTAACTTTGGCGTAAAAAAGGTAAAAAAAAATGACTAGTTCGGATTATATAATACGGAATGTCATTACACATTCCAGATTATATAATCTGAAGTGTATCAGACTGCAGAAACAAAAGTTGTGTTTCAGAAACAGAAGCTGGGTTTTTTTCCAGATTATGTATTCTTGTGAAATAAACATGCATTCTTGAATAAATAACAAAAATGTTGTAATTGAAACGATAAAATTCAATTGTTCAGATATAAATACTAAAATTATCCATATTTACAAACCAATCCAATCGTTCAGACATAAAATTCAAAAATAATGATTACAACACAAAAAAACTAAAACTATGTAAAACTAAGTCATGCCACCCTTATCCCCAATAGCACCCCTACCCCCATCAGTCGCCATCCTGGCGACGTGAACATGGTACTTCGTCAGCACCGTCAAGTTGTATGGCCACCAGGATAGTCGTCAAGTTCCTCTGGCTCTGCCACATGCTCCCCATCATCGTCCACCTCCACCTCCTGGTCATCATCCATCTCTACCTGAGGCTCGTACTGTGGCTCAGCATAGTTCGCCTGGGAGGTTCCCTTGCCATCAGCACCGGCACAGCGTACCCTTCTCCTGTCCCTGCCACGACTGGGCTCTCCCCCCTCCGCTTGCACCCTCTCCATACGCTCCCTCCTAATATAAGCATGTATAGCTGTTCTTTGACCCCTGGTGCGATCAACATTTTGATCCATACCTATAACATGCATAAAAGGGTTAAGTACTATCAACAAAAAAAAAACACAAAAGTCAAAAAAGAGTCATACTGGTACAGGTTCAGATTTTAAAGTTGAAACTCCAACAATCTAGTTTCAATTTTAAAATCTGAACTGCTTCAGTACCCAAAAAAATTACGAACTGAAACGATTGTTTGCAGAGGTAATGAGACCTAACCTTCAGTTTGGTATTTGATAAACCTTGAAATGTGATGATTTAGAGCATAAAAAAAAAAGCCAAGATTCGACTGATTTGCAGAAGTTCGGATTTAGGGATAAGAAGAGAGAGAAGGGGAAAGTCAAAAGTTAAACCGTAAAAATGGGGGAAGTTGATGATATATATATATATATATATATATATATATATATATTGAAAGCGTTCGGAATTTATAATTGAAACGGGGGTTCGTTCTATGTAATCCGAAGGGCATTTTGGAAAGAAAAAAAATAGGGCGCGTGAAAACCTCATAAGGTGGAAAAAATAATAGTAGTCTATAGTTTGAGATCGAGTAACTGAGGAAATGCAAATTTTGAAACGATTCATTCACAAAAAAATAAACAAATTTTGAAAGGGTTTAATACCCAACTCCCCATTGTACGGACTCTTGATGCTACTCATTATGAGAGCTCAACTAATAATTCTTCAAATAATAATTTGCAATACCCGTTAATTTGAAATGGAGGGACATCATGCTAAAAAATAAGAAATAAATTTTTTATTGAAAATATAAATTATTGAACTTTTACAATATTGAATACACAAGTTTCAAGATAATATTTCTATCATTAGGTTTTTAATCTGTGTCTTAAAGATACAAGTTAGCATTTCACTCATTTTTATGTGTGTCTAAATATTTTTGATTTGAGGTTATGCACTAAATATTTCTCAGACATCTATTGCACATTCACATGATGAGTAGATGGAATAAAGATGGCAAAATATCTTTTTTGGTTCTTACATGGTTCTTTAAGTTTTTTAACTTTCAAATAAGTTTTTATTACTCTTTTAAGGACTTATTTAAAACTTAAATAAATTTAAAAGACTTATTTAATACTTAAAAATACTTAAAAACCTATTTAAAACATAAAAAATTTAAAGAACTACTAATATGATATTTTTGTCAAACTTAAATGATCAAAATATGTATTTTACCAATAAAGATCAATAAATTGCTGATCCTTGTTGCTTTGAGCCGTGTGTAAATGGTTAGATGCAATGTAAACTTTCTTTAATTGTTGTTATATTTTCAAAGCAAGTAATATTAATTACAACGTTGGTTTTTTGCATCAGAAGTACTAGATCATTTACAATTTACAGTTTCTTTGTCCCAAAAAACAAAGATGTGCTCCCTCCGTCCGAGTATTAAGAAAAGTTATTCAAGTTGTCCGAGTATTAACTCTCGCTTCGACTTCTCGGTCACATGTTCTACATCCATCACCTGATCGGAGGATATCAGAGTTTATTTAGCTTTGTTGTTGCCGTGTGTCGGGGGGAACAACCTCCTGTTATCGTCACACTTGAATCTGACTTCTCTAGGGAGCCGATGATGTTTCGTTGTGGGGACGACAGTTGGACAATGATACCGAATATGTCAAACTCTCAAGGAGGAAATGTTTGTGTTTTTAAAGGGCGGCCTTGTGTGGTAGACAAAACTGGTCGGACTGTCATGATTGGACCGGAGTTCACCACTCATTTGATCGCTGAGCCGGTGTTTGGTGGGCAAATTAAATTCTTTGTCGAGAGTAGCGAGTTTGAGTTGTTGCTAGTGGATAGATATGAAGATGATGGTCTTAATGTTGTATGGATTGATGTGTTTAAGCTTGATGAGAAGGAGAAAAAGTGGGTCAAGTTGACGGGTTTAGGAGATATATGGTTTTGTTCTTGGGGAATGGATGTTCGTTTTCTGCTTCTGCTTCGGAGTTGGGTTTTGCCAATGGGAATTGTGTCTTATAGCTTCCACGGTCTTAATATCAGGAAATGTAAAATGAGTGTTTTTCACTTGGATCAAGGCCAGGTTTCACCTTTGTCGGATTATCCTGAATATTTCAAGTTGTTCTGGCCGCCTCCAGAGTGGATTGCCGAGTTGCATTTGTAAGGTATTAAGAGAAGGTATGGTTTACTATTGAAGGTAATAGTTTTAGTTTAATGGCAATAAGCTAACAGTGATGGATTGAAAATAGACCTTAATTAAGAGAATGTAGAGTAGTTAACTCTTTTGTAACACCCGGGTCCCTCACACTGGACCCGCGATGTCACTCACGACCTTCTCCACCCCCATGTGGAGTTTTTGCCTTCCGTGGGAATCGAACTCCGTACTGAGGCTTAAGTACAAGTTCCTTGCATTCCCACTACCAATTGAGCTACTAGCAAGTTGTTCTGTCAATTGAGCTCCTAGGAGTTCCATAAATAGATATAGTTGGAGATTAGGTAATTGTTTGATGCAGAGGAATGCTATATATTACGAACAACTTGTACATACATTTGTTTTTCAAGAAAACAAGAAATGATGTTGTTGGTATTTGACAGAAAATATGTGTCGAATGGCCAATAACATGATTTTTCATTTCTGTTGTGGGGAAACTGTTTGTTCTACTAAGCTATTTTCTTGTTGGATTGATGAAAATAGAAATCTGATTTTGAGGACAAGGTCATTTTCAAAGGGAAAAATACAATTGGCAGTAGTAACTATATTCTACTTTAGCACAGAGTAAGAATGGCCACAATTATATATAAATTTCTGCAACTAGTATATCATTAACTATTCCACTTTGAAAACCTAACACAAAGTGTTGCAGTTATTAGCTAGTAATATGATTTGTTCATCCACTATCATTAGCTTATCTGCTACTTTTTACTAAACAAAGCCTTAGATTAATTTGATGTATCTAAAAGGATGATTAGTTCGCTTTCTGTGTTCTTATTTTATCACACTCAGGAAAATAGTATCATCATTTTAAAAACACCATATTTAGGCTAAAAAACCCTTTTTTTTATATAAATAAATTATGGGTTAAAAAAATTGAAATAAATGTGAAAATTCTTGGGATTAAAAATTCCTTTTCAAAATTAGAGGAGCTATGTTTGTGTATGATAAAATAGAAGGATAAAAGTGCCATTAACCCTACCTTTTAGTATAACCCACTACCCAGTTTCTACAAAATCATAGGCCATGTAATGTAATAATTTTGAAGCGCCAAGTGTATGGTGAAGATACATTAAACACAGCAATTGACGTATGTAGAGATATTGTCCAGATGCACACCTTGCATTATGAGCTAATAAGTGGTCACAATTATTTTTATAAAAAAAAAAAAAAAAGTGCTCACAGTTATGAAGGTCTTTTTTCCAAATTTGTGTGTGTCTATGTATTAGGATTAGGATTAAAATCAAAAGACTATCACAATTTCTTAACTCCCGAATTCATTTGAGTAAAAAAATTTTCCAAATTCACTCTTCAAGATTGATGCTATTTTATTCAACAACAAAAACTATTGATGCTATTGTTTTCTTTGGTCTCCTATTGATGCTATTCTATTTGAGAATGATAGATCTTTGGTAAATAAGACCATCATAATTCATTTATTTTTGGGTACATGAAGAAGAAAACTATACCATCATAATTTATTTATTTTTTATCAAGCAGTTTAGTGGTCAGTAGTTCACCTTGTAGTATAAGTGGATAATTATGAATTCGAACCCGACTTCATGTAATGTCACTATGAGCTAAGCTTACTAATATGCAATATGAACTCATGTGTTTGTTCAAATTGAATTATTACCAAGTCAAAATTTATATGGATTTAATTTATATATGGTCAAACATTTATATTGATATAATTACTAATTATATTGATATATTTACATCTGGACCAGTGTCTAAAGTGTTTGGTCAGATGATAATATTGTAACTATTATAAATTAATTGTTGGAATTTATTCATCGGTCACAATTTCATCGAAGTCTTTTGTCTATTTTTGAATAATCTTTCGACAGTGAGATTGAGATATACACAATTATGTCATTTGGAAGCACTATAAATGGATTAGGACATTAAGGATAATAATAGAACAATAAAAGGGGGTGTAGCCCCACAATGGAATGGAACCCCTTAGAGGAAACTAAACTGAAAAGGTCCAAAAATTTTGAGGTCATTTTCCTTCCAATGTATCCGAGATGCTTCTTTCTGCCACGAGCCCACAAACAAACCTCACCCAGATAGAGTCATATAAAGTGGGTTATATTGCAAAACACCAAAAAATACAAAAAAAAAAAAAATATTATGTGTTTGACTTCAAATGGTTAATGAACTTTAATTGAAGACTAATTGTATAAGAAAGTTCGAGTACAAATTCTGACTAAAACAATCATTAATCAAACTAGAGCCGGTGAGCAGTTTGTGCAAACTAGGTTATGACACATGGCCCCAAAATTGGAAGGGTTCAAATCTCCTCAAAATAATTAAATTGAAATGTTTAAGCACCTAAATTTTTATCAAATTATAAATTTTAAACTTAATTATATCAACAAATCACAAATGTTGAACATCTCTAAGGTGTTTAAGGGTCTAAATTTCTGTATATACTAGTTTTTTAAGAGCTCAAATCTCTGCATATATCAATTTTGATGTCCAAAATTTTTATAATCCAAAACTATAACCGACCACTAAAATGTTTAAGATAAATATGAATCAAACTTTATTTGTCTTCCACTAACCCCGAATTATCGTGACTTGTTTCTCTTGAGAACATGAGGATTAAGAAAAAAAAGTACACAAAATTAATAGCATTTATTTAAATTCTAGATAGTGACATATCCAACAAAAAAATCTTGTTAGTGACATAAATTATGTTTTGTCTATTTCTTTTCTTTTTTTTTTGGGTCAAGAGTTTTGTCTATTTCTTATTACTATATTATTAAGCATGATTCATTAACCAAACCATAGTGCTTTATCGTTTTCGTTTTCCCGCCTGCAAAGACTGAAAGATGCTTGTTTTGGCGTATTATAATATGCAAATACAATGCAATATTCTTTTCTTCACACGTCTTTTTCATTCCATTTAATTGCTTCTAAGTCTTTGAAGGAGACTTAGCTTTTAATTATGTTATGATTAAGCATCAACTCATTTTCTAATTCTCAGTGAACCCAAATATATGAGAAAAAATCTCGCATTCACAAAGTCATCATGTCAGTGATATATGAATAAGATTGGATGGTGAAAATTTTAAGTATTAATTTTTTATCTTTGAAAAAAAACTAAAATTTTAACTTTTAAATTTAGACCTTTCAATCTCAATCGAGTAATCGGATGTATAAATACATGATTTTGTGATTGTGGGAACCGAAATTACAATATTTTTGGTTCGTAGTTGAAGATCAACTATTTATTTTACACTGAAGTTCACTGAAAATAAAGAATCTTGTATTAATTTCTTAAAAAAGGTCATGAAGTGGATTTATGTGGCGATTTGATATTTTTATGAATACGTCTATGCAAAACTAATTTACACCGAAAATGCACTATCATTAAACTCTATTAAAAGTTTGTGGCCGAAATAATAATAATAATATTATTATTATTGTTGTTGTTGTTGTTGTTGTTGTCATAATAATGAACGATGAGTGAATGTGGGAAAAATTGAGTTTTTTTTAGGGAAAATAGCTTATAGTTTTTCATTAATAATCAAAGTCGAAATACAAAGAGGTGCAACATTAAAAATATGGGGACTAACTAAGAAAGTGGTCTCTCGTGCAAGAGTATGAACGACATCATTCGTTTATCTCCGACTAAACTCTACCTTAGAGTTTTCAAAAAAAAGTATCGCAATTTCTCCGACATTCCTCCATTATTGCTCTAAATTTAGATATACCATTACTGCCTCTATTAAAATAATCCACAACCTTCTTCGCATCCAGCTCAAAATCAACATTAGTAAGTGGTAGTTCATACACCCAACGGATAGCATGTGAAAGACCCAAAGCTTCTCCAACATCTGATGAGCAAACCAGGCTTGACCACATTGTTTTTGATCTTATAAAATTTCCAGCTTCATCCCGAATGCAAAATCCAAATCCCACACAGTTTATGACATCTGAGAACGACGCGTCCACGTTGCATTTAAGCATGCCATGGCCTGGTTTCTTCCACCAAAACTGCTCCTGCTGCACAACATTGTTCACACTTTCTGCCCTCTGTCCAGCTGTATTCGGCTCAGCTGCTGCAGCAGCCATCCCACCTTGATATCTCTTGCCATTCGCATCTCTCCAATTAACCAACTGCTGCCTTGCGAGCTCCAAAATAGTTTGGGCTGTTTTCGTAACATTCTGCCATAACCTTAGATTACGGCTTTGCTGCAAACTCCAAAGAACTGTTGCAAACAACTCAGCTTGATCGTGAGACAATTCTTGTAACAAAGCAAAGATGATTTCAGCCATTGTATTATTACTTAGCATCACTAAATTCACCTTGCTTAAAAGCAAACTGTCCTGCCAAACTTTCCTTGCTCGCGGACAATCAATCAACACATGACTCACATCTTCGTAGCTTTCTTCGCACATAACACGCATAGATGAGCGGTTAACTCCTTTATCCAATAATCTTGCTCGCGTTGGTAAGCACCCCCTACAAACTCTCCAAATCAAATTTCTTACTTTATAATAATAATCTATAACAATATATAATCGGGAGCGGGAATGTTATATTGTTGGTGTTATTGAAAAATAGAAGAATTTTTATTATATTTAGTATATTATTGATAAAAGATGAACATAATTTGTTACCTATAATAATGGACGCCTCCTATCTATTTGGAAAATTCAAGTTTTTTTTTACACTCTACGTGGCCTGGTGGTAACACTATCGTGTCTCTTGTTTAAAGGTCTTTGGTTCAATTCTTTGTTAGGCCAGAAATGTAAAATCTATTACTTTTTTATGATAAAAAACACGAAAACTGTTTGTGATGGAAATAAAGGGCCTCACAAAGCATCAGAAAATTCTATGACGAAATATTTAGAGATGGAAATGATATGTGGCTAATTCCCTCACAAAACTTAGTGTGTTTAATTTTGTGACAGAATTTGTGACGAAAAGTTAACGATGATTTCATCTGTCACATTGTCCGTTGTTAAATTTAGTTTTATAACAAGCGTCACAAAATCTGTCATCATTTGTGATGGAATTTGTCCCCTCACTAAAATTTGTCGCTAAAAGCGCGTTTTTTAGTACCGTTTGAAAAAGCCTGCAATTAAGTGGATTAGAATCACTTGGAATTAGTGATGAGGAAAATGAATTTCCCAACTTTGTGGTGAAAGTAGATCATGGAATGTATGACTACGACCTTAACACTAGTTATTGTTAATGGGAGCCCAACAGACGAATTTAAAATCGAAAAAGGTTTAAGGCAACTCTTTCTTCTTCTCTCTTTTTGTTGGCAGTTGAAGGGTTAAACACTTAAACGTTATATTGAAGGCTATGGTTGAGGCGGGGTTTGTTCTCGAGTTATAAGATAGGCCATGATGAGGCAATTTGTCTTTCACATTTACAATTTGCTAATGGTGGAAAAGAGTTGAGCAAATATCAGAGTCTTAAATGGAAATCAGATTCTTTTTGAAGTCATTTCGGAGTTGAAGGTCAATTTTAACAAGAATATGTTGGTAGGAGTGAATGTGTCTGATTCGTGGTTGACAAATGCACCAATGGTAATGATCTGTAAAATTGGCCATATTCCCTCTGTGTATCTTGGTCTTTTGATTATTGGTGACCCTTGAAGGCTTTCCTTTTGGCAGTTGTTGGTTGAGCGCATTAAAAAGAGGTTATCGAGGAGGAACAACATAAATTTATCCTTGTGTGGTCATTTGGTTCTTCTTAAATATGTCATGTCGTCGTTACCGATCTACTTTCTTTCCTTTTTGAAAGCTCCCTCATGTATCATCTCGTCTATCAAATATATTTTTAAATGTTTATTTCTGGGGGGGGGTAGAGGAGTGAGGATGAAAGGAAAACTGCTTGGATAAAATGTTTTCGATTTACATCACTAATGTACTAATCTCATTTATTATTTTACTCTTGTCCTTAGCTAAATTGTTGTATCGATATTGGGCTAGAGATGGTGGTGTCTTTTCTTTGTATTTTGATTGTATATATTCATGAATCCTAGTCTAACACTTCTTGTGCGGATGTAGAGCTTTGTTGGTTTATTATATATTTCATTTTGTATTCTTAAAATTCATTTATTTAGTTTGAATTAAGTTAAAAGTCACAACTAAAGGTCTAAAAATAATAATAGATAGATAGAAAAGTATCACCTTTCTGTAGAAAAATACCATCTTATGTGTCAGCAACTGGTTTTAAAATTTGTATATAACTTCTTGTCAATTTTCTTTTTCAAGTTATATTATTAGTAAAATTAAGGAGAACATTACTCTTAAATTTAGCTATATAATTTTATTGTCGGTGAACATTCCAATACCCTTCAATCTTCCCATAGCATTTTACCTATTTTTTACATATCATAACTATTATAGAAACAATAAAATTAACAAATAATGAATTGGTAAGTAATAACTAATAAGGAGTTCCTTAAGCATGTGGTGAGGGGTACAATTACTAACTCATACTTTTACATGTCTTAAAAATTCGATTGGGAAAGAGATGAATTAAGCGACGGTAAAAACTTTATATTGATATTACGCTAACAAAAAAACAATGAAATTATTAAATGTGTGGAAGAAATTATTAAAAAATGATTTAAGTATTCTTTCATTGAAAATTACTGTGATATTTTTGCTTTAGGATTGTTGGAACATTGGTGTGAAGTTGGAAGGAAATTGAAAGATTAAACATCAAGTAATAAGACTTTGAGCTAGTGTGATGTGAATTTATAAAATAGAGAGTGGGGGTCCCACATAAAATAGAACACACACATTAGTAGTGTTTAAATTGCGGTATTTAATTTTAAATACTTGATATTGATAAAAATAATAGTTACTATTATTTTTATTCATGAATATCACTTCCCATAAATTTAGTTTATGTTGTTTGTGATAAGAATAAGAATTCAACTGAGTTTCTTATTTTTTCTTCGTTCATATCCAATGAGTTATTTTCCTCCAATTTTGTGGATTTGTTTCTTTTTTATCTTATCCACAAATGTTGTTGAACTAATTAGTGATTAAGTTTCCTTTTGATTTTATCCATTAGAATAATTGTTGCTGTTATTTTAGCTAAAACAGTTACAAAATCTCTATATAAATAGAGGACTCCACTCAGTTCAAAAATTACACCAAAGAGTTCTATTGAGTTGTCGATAACTCTTTCTCTCTTCATCTCCTTTTTATGTCCCTTCGGATTTAAAAGTGTTCTTAAGACCTTAGTCCCTATTCGGTATAATGTCCCTTCAGATTTAAGAAAGGTCTTAAGAACATAGTCCCTTCGATAATATATGTCCCTTCGAAATAAAGAGTACTTTTAAGATCACAGTCCCTTTTTGGAATAATAATGTCCCGTCGAAATTAAGAATGATCTTAAAGGTATATAAATTGTAACACACATACTAAATTATCTAGAATATTTAGCATGCGTATTAATCTGATACTGGATACATTAAAATTTTCAATAATAATAAGTTACAACTGGATGAATACGAACATGCTCGTGTATACAACCAAATAAGTACCATATAATACACTTTAAAATACATAAATTGTCTGACAACCTCCTGAGCTGGTACAAGACGAGCATGTGCACTCCATTCAGCGTCTCCCTTGCAGAACTTCATCGCAAACCTCTTGCGTACCTGAAAACCTGCACCAGAAGGATTGGGATGAGACATAAAATTTAAGCTATGTTTAGGTGTTTAGAAGCAAGGAGTGGAAAAATAAGCAGAAGTTGGAGCTTGGGTGCAAGGAATTACAAAAGCTTAAGTTGATTAAGTTGCTGCAAGGGATAAGCTTAAATTTGGGGCTGTTAGAACCAGTGGAATTGTTGTTGTTGCTGTTTGGGTTAGGAGCTGGAGATATAAGCGATAAGTTGTAATTTTGGGTGCATGTGTTTTGAGCTTAAAAGGTAACAAATTAAGCTATTTTAATGAAGTTAAATTTTGATTTAAAGTTGTTTCTGGTTGCTGGGTCATGGAGCACGAAATTTATATATTCAGGGGATGATTAAGCTGATTTAGAGTAGCAAAAGAGATTAAATGTATAAGCTGTTTTGGCAGAATCACTGTTTGGTTCGTAGCTGTTGCTGGGTAGCTCAGAATTGGGTAATTATTGGATTTTTGAATTCTACGTTAAATTCCCTTCGTTTTGGATATAAGTTTCGCATGATTCGGATTAGAAACGACTTCATAAAACACCTTTAAAGTTTGGTTTTGCTGCTGAAAACTGCTTACGGGTTTTGAGGTAAATTTTGCATAATAAGCCGAAATGCGAATTTAAGACGGTCGAATGGTACCAGAACTGAATACAGATGCTTGGTGAACTTGGTAGGAGTTTGGGTTGAAACTTGGATCGAAAACGTGAACGTTCGTAAGGCATAAGCTGCAAATAAGTTGTTTGGGAAAAGTGCTTATGGAGCTGATAGGAGCTTTCTTTGGGCAATTGAGTTGTACTGAGGAACCATAACATATTAAGGTGAGTTCCAGTTAGTTTAGAACTTTCCCTTTGGACTTATGTTTAAGTAAGGAAAAATTAACATCAAGATCAATTTATGATTAGTAGTTGTCCAATTGTTAATGCTTGTCAAGTGTTATGATCCTCCATGCTTTTAAATAATAAAGACGAGATTTTAATGGTTATGCAAAGTAATGAGAATGAATAATTTTATTTTTTACAAGATTTATGTGATAATGTGAATGAAATTTTATATGATATCAGTTATCAGGAAGTGATCATAGTTTTTCCCTCGATCACTAAATAATGAAATGCGAATAATATGAATATGATAAGCATAAGATTAAGACATATAGCGATCCTAGATTTCCCCTGATCGCAGAATATGTAGAGAAAGACGGCGATCGTAGGTATCCCCAGGATTGCCAAGAGTAGGCACGGCGACCCTAGGTTTCCCCGTGGTTGCCAACAGTAGGTTGGGTGGAGCTCACTGAGACATTATGTTTCATCCCAATCCTTCTGGTGCAGGTTTTCAGGTACGCAAGAGGTTTGCGATGAAGTTCTGCAAGGGAGACGCTGAATGGAGTGAAGATGCTCGTCTTGTACCAGCTCAGGAGGTTGTCAGACAATTTATGTATTTTAAAGTGTATTATATGGTACTTATTTGGTTGTATATACGAGCATGTTCGTATTCATTCAGTTGTAACTTATTATTATTATTGAAAATTTTAATGTATCCAGTATCAGATTAATACGCATGCTAAATATTCTAGATAATTTAGTATGGGTGTTACATAAATATTCTTTCGATATTTTTCTACTCTTGGAGAAGTTAAAAAGTAAGAATGGTGGTATCACCATATTTGAGTGGTTGTAGTGCCATATTGAATTTTTGGAGAACTTAAAGGTTAGAATGGTGATAACACCATATTTGAGTGGTATTAGCATCATAATAGAGTGGTCACAATACCATATTAGAATGTGATTTCAGTATTAAAGAGTGGTCTTAGTACCATATTGGAGGTGTAAATCTCGAACGGTTTTCTTTAGTGCAGTAGTTAACCGCACAGTTGTAGCTGGGCTTGTTTTATCCTGGAGGCGGTGTGGTTGATAGTTTGTCTTGCACAATTTTGGGCAGTGCCACGAAACATCTTAAAGAGAGCGACTTGGTCGTGACTCAACCTAGTAACAACTTCGGTAGATATTCTTTTGCAAAATATAATTTGGAAATCTAAATACAACAGTTTGGAAATCCAAAACCAACAATTTTAAAACGTTTCCTTCTGCCATGTCTACCGAAGAAATTACTAACTCGAGTTTTATTGTCCCTAAATACAAGAAGGATAAAAAGGCTATAGAAATACATCTATATAATGAACACGATGAAGTGATTGTTGTTGTAACAACAACACTAAAAAATTCACATATGCGACTTTGAATTTGTTTGATATGTATTTTCAAAAATCAGAACCGCACTGTGAATAAGTAACTCTAACTTCCAACAAAATAGGAACCCCAAAATGGTCCTAAACGAAAATCAGCAGCCACCATCAAGAAATGACACTAGTTCACAATTTATTTTTAATACAATTGTGAGAAACCAGATCAAGTGTCCCTCAAGTATATGAGCAAGTAAATTGCTGCTCCGCTGCCTAACCTAACTAAAATAAATAAATTTCACTGATATGACTAGTTAAATCAATCTAGTTGGTGAATTAAGTGAATGGTGGATAAACATTAGCACCTCGCGCCATGTTTGTTATGATTATGCTATGTTCAAAACATATGATACTGCTGAAAATAAAAAAAGTGTTGTTAGAACAATCTTACACCACTAAAGTCGTTGGCATTAGAGATATAAAGTTTCAATTCACGTACGGAAATAAAATTTTCCTCTAAGACGCGATGCATGCTCCAAAAATAAGAAACAATATGAATTTTAGATTTCTATTGAATAAGACTGAGTTGACTCAGACTTAAAGAGAGACTTGTGCACCATCCATTCTTGTGGGAAAAGAATGCGCCTTTGATGATATGCTCAAAGTTGTGTGATTTTAATATTTGACATGTCAAAATTTGTCATGTGAACAAAAGTTTAATTTTAAACTTGAGTAACTTGGACTTAATTCCAAAGTTATATGACAAGAAAATTTTAATTTTTGCAGTCAAGATAAATGAACCAAAAGTTCATATAAATCAGTGTTTAGAGAATTTGAACATCTAAACTTAATAAATTATGATATGTGCGAACTTGATAACACATAAACTAGAAATTATAAAAAGATATTTTGTCATATTTATTGATGACTGTAAATTTTGAAAAATAAAATTGATACCCTTGATACGTTCAATTTTTATAACAAAAATTGAAATTTATGTTGAATAGAGTACCCAAGTCTAAGAACAAAATTTCTAATTAAGAAGTTTTGAAGAAAAGACAACCCAACTTGTCTCATTTTTTAGTTTGGGATTGTCTGGACTATATTTGGATTCTGGACCCCGAGAGAGTTAAACTCACTAGTAAAGTCTATGTATGTGTATTCATTGGGTATGCTGTAAATAACGAAGCAAATAAGTTTTATGACCTAAGTGCTAAAATGAGCATAGAATTAAACGATACCGATTTCTATGTAAATAAATACCCCTTTAAATAAAGAATAGTGGGGGCGCTAGTGAAAGCACGCCATTAGTGGAGGCAAAATAATTTCCCTTTTAAATTGAGAGCTAGTGGGGGCACTGCATCTGATCACATTCCAGTAATCAGAAACAGTTATGAAAACATCGTACGAGATGTTATAGAACCTCGAAGAGGTAAGAAAACTATAATTGCTAAAGAGTATAAACCTAATTATATGGTTTGTATATTGGAAGAGGATCCATCTGGCCTTCAAGAAAATTTGTCTTCATTGGATGCTAACTTTTGAAAAAAAACAGTAAACGATGAAATGGATTCTCTAAATTCTAACGAAACACGACTGTTAGTTGACTTGCCTCCTAGTTGCAAACTAATCGGTTGTATTTGGATTTCGGAAAAGGAAACTAAAACCTGATGGTTCGGTTGCTAAATACAAGGCTCACCTTGTAGAAAGAGGTTTTAGGCAAAGAGAAAAAAAAATATAGATTTCTTCGACACTTAGTCACCATTCAATTGAATCATATCCATAAGGGTGCTAATCCCTTTAGCCGTTGTTCATAACTCGATAGTACACCAAATGGATGTGAAAGTTGCCTCCTTAAATGGTGAACCATAAGAAGAAATCTATATGGAACAACCAAAAGGTTTTGTGATTCATGGACAAGAAAACAAGGCCAGTAAGTTAGAAAAATCTTTGCATGTTATAAAATTAAACTCCTAAGAAATGACATGAAAAATTTGACAACCTAAAGATATCGAATGAGTATAAAGTGAATGAAAGTGACAAATATGTAAATAACATTTGCATGATCATATGTCTCTATGTAGACGACTTGCTCATATTCGGTTCCAAGATTCGTGTTGTAAATTATGTGACATCATTGTTTATCAAAAACATTGATAATAAAGACCTAAGCGAAGTTGAAGTAATTCTTGGTATCAGGATTACTAGATCAGAAAAGAGAATTGTTTGGATCAATCTCACTATGTTGAGAAGATCTTACGAAAATGTAATTGTTATTGTAAACTTGCAAGCACGCCTTACAGTTTAAGTGAAACTCTTCAAGAACACTTGAGATGGTGTTAGACAAATAAAATATGCGAACATCATTGGCAGTCCTTAGGTATGCCACTGAATGTATTAGACACGATATTGCCTATGTCATGGGACTTTTATGCAGGTTTACAAGTAGACAGATTAAGGAGCATTGTCATGCTATTGAAAGAGTCATGAGGTGCCTTAAGAAGACTATGACTCTAGGATTACATTATGAGCAGTATCCTATTGTAATTGAATGGTACAAAGATACAAAATAGAACATCATTTAGATGAGTCTTAAGTGACCAATGACTGCACATTGAGCATCATTGGAGGAGTTGTTTGTTGAAACATATGATATTGACTCAATCCACTATGGATATGAAATAATCTGAGATGAGAACACTAGAGAAAACTAGCGAAGAAGAAAGTTGAGAAAATGCTTGCTAGTTGAGATCCCTTAGTGGGTAAAACCGTTGTCATGAGTGTGTTAATTCATTGTGATAGTACTGCAGTTATTACAAAATTGAGAATCGTTACTACAATAGTAAGAGACGATAATTAAGGCACAGACACATAACAAATTAGAGAGCTAGCTACTCTCAAAAGGAACAGTTAAAGTAGATCATGTACGTGCTAATAAAGAATTAGTCAATCATTTGACGAAAGGAATTACTAGAAAGAAAGTCATAAACACATCCAATAGGATGAGACTAATGCCTAAAGATCACAAGTGATGGTAACCCGACCTAAATGACTGGAGATCCCAAGAAATAGGTTCAATGGGTAATAACAAGCCATGAGTGATTGAACATGCTATGAGAAAATTAAGAAAGCATGAATCCTGCAGCGACAGAATGATGATATAATAGAAACTCTTAATGAGATTTATACTCTATGTTGAATGGAGTACATAGCTACAGGAGTACTCTTGATAGACTCACCTATACGAATGTGGAACTGAGGTCGGTTCCTATGGAATTCGGGGCAGAATACCTAGAGCGTTCGTTAAAACTGGGATAAACGTGCAGGTCCATAAACGCACAGGCTTTTAGAATACACCTTAGGAAAAGGTTTGTGTGCAGACTCTATGTCTGAGATAGAGTTCAATGCTGTAAGCAACTCTTGTTGAATCAGAATAGTTTCCGCTATGCAAAGGTTCAAGTTGTAGGCGACACCTTTGTTTATTAGCAACCTTGTAGAAACGTTTTGGCGTTACTATTGAAACCATTTTTTAAATTCAAGCGGGGGATTGTTGGAACATTGGTGTGAAGTTGGAAGGAAATTGAAAGATTAAACATCAAGTAATAAGACTTTGAGCTAGTGTGATGTGAATTGAAAAAATAGAGTGTGGGTCCTAGATAAAATAGACCACACACATTAATAGTGTTTAAGAATTCAATTAAGTTTTTTATTTTTCCTTCATTCATATCCAATGAGTTTGTTTCCTCCGCTTTTGTGGATTTGTTTCTTTTTTGATCTTATCCACAAATGTTGTTGAACTTATTAGTGATTAAATTTCCTTTTGATCTTATCCATTAGAGTAACTACTGCCGCTATTTTAGCTAAAATAGTTACAAAATCTCTATATAAAGAGAGGACTCCACTCAGTTCAAAAATTACACCAAAGAGTTATATTGAGTTGATGAGAACTCTTTCTCTCTTCTCCCTCCAGCTTGTGTTAACGAGCTATTATTCTTCTCATCTCTTTTTTCTGTCCCTTCGGATTTAAGAATGTTCTTAAAACCTTAGTCCCTATTTTGTATAATGTCCCTTCGGATTTAAGAAAGGTCTTAAGAACATAGTCTCTTCGATAATATATGTCCCTTCGGAATAAAGAGTAATTTTAAGATCATAGTCCCTTTTTGGAATAATAATGTCCAGCCGGAATTAACAATTTCTACTCTTGGAAAAGTTAAAAAGTTAGAATGGTGGTATCACCATATTTGAGTGGTTGTAGTACTATATTGAATTTTTGGAGAACTTAAATGTTAGAATGGTGATAACACCATATTTGAGTGATCTTAGCATCATAATAGAGTGGTCACAATACCATATTAGAATGTGGTTTCAGTATTAAAGAGTGATATTAGTACCATATTGGAGGTGTAAATCTCGAACGGATTTCTACAGTGCAGTAGTTAACCGCACAGTTGTAGCTGGACTTGTTTTATCCTGGAGGCGGCATGGTTGATAGTCTGCCTTGCACAATTTTGGGCAGTGCCACGAAACGTCTTAAAGAGAGCGATCTAGTCGTGACTCAACCTAGTAACAACTTCGGTAAATATCTTTTACAAAATAGAATTTGGAAATCCAAATACAACATTTGAAAATCCAAAACCAACCGGGATTAAATGGATCTGCATCATAATTTCCATTAAATATGAGGTTGTGTGATTTCCAATTGGTAGTAGCAACTTTCGATTTTCTTACAAAGTTCACGTGAGCTAATTTGATATAGGAAATCGCAAATTCCCATATTCCAGCAAGTGACAATTGAATTTGAAATCGCAATTTGTTGAATTGGAGGAGTTCACACGATTTTGGCTAAAATGAAGCACATTGCTTAATCCTCCAATGATTGTAAGATATAAATGTCATTTAAATAGGTTAAATGCCATTTCCATTATTTTAGTTAAGAATGGGTATCATTATTTAGAGAATGAATTAATTTTATGAGAGAAATTATGCCGATCAGCTTAATTGGCAATATCGCATCGAGATTTGTACCAAAAAAAAAAAGCATCGAGATAAGTTTCTCAAATTTTGTTATGTTGTACCAATAGCTACACTTAACTATGAGCAGAGATCCTCTACATTTCTTAAAAGAAGCACTTAACTATCACTATTTATTATTATTTTGAAATGAACTATGATTATTAATAAATTAATAAACATGAGGGTAATCTTACATAAGAATAATCAACAAAATGAGAATAACTTAATGAGTGAAGATTTAATTAGGTCATTCACAATTTTTTAGTGGTATAATTCAATTATAAAAAAATAATAATACGTCAAAGTAGTCAGAGACCGGTCAGTAGGGTTGGAATAGATCAGGCCATGTCAGACTTTGAAAGGTTTAAGTCTGGCCTATGAAAAATTTACAAGACTGAGTCTGACCTAACCTATTTAAAATCCTGAACTGGCTTGAAAGCCTACTTTCAGGCTTACTTTACATTAAACGGACTTTAAAGCCTACTTAAAAGTCTATTTCACTACAAACAAATTTTAACAACATTAAAGCCTACTTAAAAGTTTATAACGAAAATCATATTACGTGACTGATAGATAGAGAAAAAATTGTTTCTATTTTTAATGTATGCAATTATTTTAATATAAAAAAACATATTTTAATAGATAGGTATTAATAGGCCGGTCTATCAGACTTAACAAGCTTTTCTCGAAGCTTAAGCCTGACATATTTAACTAAACATGCTTTTTAAAAAGCCTGAGTCTAGACCTCTCTACTAAACAGGTCAGGTCAGGCTATAACACGCCAAGTCGTAGACCCTGTAGGTCGGTCTGACCTATTCCCAACCCCCGTTAGAGACTAATCTACTAACAATATATAAAAATCGCAGTACAACAAAATTTCATAATCGTCCTTATTAAAACTCATAATCTCTTTAATTTTATGTGCATAACGGTCATTTCACAAAATTTAATTTATTAGTTTTTTAAATAATTAATTATGGATAATGGTTTGTAACAAATTTTTGAATAACTATGAAGTAAATAACAAGTAATCACAAGTTGTAACCAAATTTTTCAATAAAAAAAAAGTGTAACCAAATTCTTCAATAATTTAGCAAGGTATGAAAAAAAAAGTGTAACCACAATTCCTCAAAATAAATTTCCAAGGATAATGCACCACATCATAGGTTGTAACCAATTTTTCCTATAATAAATAAAAAAAAGTAACCAAAATACTCAAAATAAATTTCCACGGTATAAAAAAAAGTGTAATCAAGTTCCTCAAATTAATTTCCACGGATAATGCACCACATCACAAGTTGTAACTAATTATCTACTAACAATATATAAAAATCGAAGTCCATCAAAATTTCATAATCGTCCTTATTAAAACTCATGATCTCCTTAATTTTATGTACATAATGACCATTTTGCAAAATTTAATCTATTTGTTTTAAAAAAAATAAATTACGGATAATGATCATCACAAGTTTAACCAATTTCCACAGATAACTATAAAATTAATTTATTTGTTTTTTAAAAAATTAATTACGAATAATGATCATATCTACTAACATCTACTGACAATATATAATAGTAGTAGTGTAAAAATTGAAGTCCAACAAATTTTCATAGTCGTCCTTATTAAAACTCATGATCTCTTTAATTTTATGTGCGTAATGATCATTTTGCAAAATTTAATTTATTTGTTTTTTTTTAAATTGATTAGAGATAATAGTCATATCTACTAACAATATATAAAAATTGAAGTCAATCAAAATTTCATAATCGTCCTTATTAAAACTCATAATCTCTTTAATTTTATAATCGTCTAGACATTGAGTGGTGTTTTGGTTATAAAATAAAAATTTATTAAATATAAACACTACATTGATATTTATATATTGAAAATAATCATGAGTTTCCAATAATTTATCATATCGACTTTCTCATATATGTATATAAAATTTGTTTCTGCAGTTATAAATATTTAAAATCTGCAACGGGAACGGTGCAAACATTGAACAATGTTTTGCATATAAAATAAAAATATAATTAATAGAAACACTGCATTATTGTTGATATTTTGAAAGTAGTCACGAGTTTTCAAAATTTTATCATATCGGCTATCACATATAGGTAAATAAAAATTTTCTTTTGCATATATAAGCATATAAAATCCTCAACGAGTGCGGTTTAAATATTTATCGGTGCTTAAAATATAAATTAAAATTTTATTTAATAGACACACTATATTAATGTTGATATTTGAAAATAGTCACGAGTTTTCAAAATTTTATCATATCGATACATAAAAATTTTCTTCTGCATATTTAAACATATAAAATTATCAATGAGTGCGGTTTAAATATTTAACGGTGTTTTGAATATAAAATAAAAATCAATTTAATGGACACACTACATTAATGTTTGCACCGTACCCGTTGCAGATTTTATGTAATATTTTTTTAGGGAAATATGCTTATAGCATTTCATTAATAATAAGATGTTCAATACAATCGAGTATAAAAAATAAACAGCTGGACTAGCCACGTTATTAGCTAGTCCAGCTGTTTATTTTTCTATACCCGGTTGTATTGAACATCTTATTATTAATGAAATGCTATAAGCATATTTCCCTAAAAAAAAGTACATAAAATCTGCAATGGGTGCCGTGCAAACATTGAACACTCTTTTGCATATAAATTAAAAAACTATTTAATAGAAACACTACATTAATTTTGATTTTGAAAATAGTCATGAATTTTCAAAATTTTATCATATCGACTTTCTCATATATGTATATAAAAATTTGTTTATGCATATATAAGTACATAAAATCTGCAACGGGTGTGATGCAAACATTGAACAATGTTTTGCTTATAAAATAAAAATTTAATTAATAGAAACACTACATTAATGTTGATATTTTGAAAATAGACATGAATTTTCAAAATTTTATCATATCAAATATCACATATCGATACATAAATTTTTTTCTGCATATATAAACCTATAAAATCATCAATGAGTACAGTTTAAATATTTAACGGTGTTTTAAATATAAAATAAAAATTAATTTAATGGACACACTACATTAATGTTGATATTTTAAAAATAGTCACGAGTTTCCAAAATTTTATCATATCAACTTTTTCAAATATGTATATAAAAATTTGTTTATGCAGATATAAG
The DNA here is from genome assembly GCA_018208015.1 of Medicago ruthenica. Taxonomy (NCBI): domain Eukaryota; kingdom Viridiplantae; phylum Streptophyta; class Magnoliopsida; order Fabales; family Fabaceae; genus Medicago; species Medicago ruthenica. The sequence goes on from CM031373.1 coordinate 6,957,238, forward strand.
TACATAAAATCTGCAACGGGTGCGGTGCAAACATTGAACACTCTTTTGCATATAAAATAAAAAGTTATTTAATAGAAACATTACACCAATACTCATTATTTTTTATATAATTATTTCAATGTTACGTGACCGTGCGAAAGCACGGGTCTTTTACCATCACATCAAAATAATACAATAAAAAAGTAATTATCGGCGACTAAATAATTCTTCAATTAAGTCATTACTTTAAACTAATTAATATTTGCAATCAATTTAATTAATAAGTCGAATCAATTTAATGGCTGATTAATTATACAATCAATTTTATTTCATTTTTTTGGGCCTTCCATATCCATTTGCATTGTCACATATCTATAAATAGCCTCCCTTAACGCAGAAAAAGTATAGAAGCAATTTCAAGTGGTAGAAGTTCAAAGGAAGAAGACAAAGAAAACAGCATTTGTGGTATGTTTCACAAATTCATCTATGTTGTTACTCATCTATGTTGTTACTCGTATCATGAAGCTTCATTTTCCTTCTCTTTAGTGCTACGCTCACTTTGTTAATTTTCATTGATAATTTTGTGTGTATATTAATACTATTATTATTGGTTTTTTGGTACTTATTTCACGATTATCAAATATTAGTAGTGATTACGTCAAACATATTATCGATTTGATCACCATGCCTTACATGTTTTAAAGTCTATTAACGATTATGTCAAGTCTTCTACTCAATACATAATATAAATATTTCTTTTTTTTTCAAAAAAAATAAAATAAAATAACCAATTGGACCAAAATCTATTTTATGGAATAATCGAAATCTCTCTTAACCATTTCCTTCAAATTAAACACTTTTAATAACACAATTATTTATTTAAAAGAGACAAAGCAATAAGTTGTTTTTGATAATAATTAAAAATAGACAATTCAATCATAAAAATTATCTTTTGACTAAAAAAAATCATAAAAACTATCTTTAAATAATTTATTATTCGATGAGTGACATACTTTACTCTTTTTCTTCTCTATCATTCAAACAACTATCATCTACAATCATTTTTAGAATTTTTTTATTTATTTAAACAAATTTTGTCATTGTATCTGTTTTTTTTTTTTGAAAGAGGGATCGAATTGTTCTTTTCTTATTTATTGTAAGATCAAATCATTCTTTTTCTTAATAGTATTATGGATACTAATTTTGGTAACATCAAATTATTCTCTTTTTAGTTATTGTAAAATCCAATCATACTTTTTTTAATTCCATTCAATTTAATATTTAATGGCAAATTTTTGTTTACTCATCAATAAAATGTGGGTAATACTACCTATACTGCTTTGGCCCAATCAAAATAATATGTTTATATAACATTAAAAATAACTTTAATGGGTGGCAACTCAACATGAAATATGTTCCCCACCTTTTATTAATGGGTACAGAAGTTGTCACCTATTTAATCAAGGAAAAAACTTAGGTACAATTCCTTAGGTGCTTTTCGTATAGTTCTTAACTAAATTCACCATGATTTCCTTAAATTCTTAATTTTCTCAATGTTTGTTATATCCAAAAAATTTATATTTTTAGTTAAGAACCATACGAAAAGCACGTAAAGAATGGTACTTGTTTTGTCCTTTAATGAATTATTAACAATTTTATAAAAGGAAACATACCCCTAATTTTGGTGATACATTCATTTGATTTGACTCCACACTACCTTTTAACCTCACACTCCAAATGCTAATTTCCAATTGGTGGATTCCAAATCTCAAATTCCATTGCACTTAATAATCTCAATAAAATCCATCACCGTCAACCGGTTCAACCCGCTTCCATTTTCTTCAAAACACTTTCCACCCAGTTTTCTTTCTTACCGTCTCTCCCGGTTACCCAGTGGACCCACTCACGACTTCATTTGGACTTCATTTCACTCTCATTTTCATTTCATTTCATTTCATTTCACTCTCTTCCAAAACCTTTTTTTTTAAATTCACTCTAAATTCATCTTCATTCCAATTTCAAAAACGTTACTCTCTCTCTCTCTGTATGATTCCTCGTTTCTATCAATGGAAGCTCTGAAATGAATCTCTACTTCACCAGATCTTGTTTTCTTCTTCCGATTCACTCTTCACCATTTTCCATTCAGATTTTTTTTCAACTTCATTGATTTTGAACCCGATCTTCATCACAACCTCTTGTAATTGGTGAGTTTTTCACTCTTTTATTGAATCGATCAATTTTCTCACTCGATCTAAAAAAATTTACTATGAAAAACCATCACCGATCGTATATAAATGTTTATAGCATTTTATTTTATTTTGTTCATTTTATTATATTTCGGTTTTATATTTTTACACTAATTTTATACGTTGAATTATATGTATTTATTAATTTTTGCAGTTTTTTCTGTCGTATTAATTTACTCGTAGTACTGATTTTGTGATTTATTCTGTCAAAGAAATTTACCGAGAATCGATTATTTTGCATATAATATAATAATAGTAATTATAATAATAATTTAGTAAAAAAAATAGTAATATTAATAGTAATTGAAATAATAATAAAAGAAATTTCTAAAATTAAATGACACTGTTTTTGTCAAAAATTGATCGCTGTTTAGTTATTTTTTTCAATTTTTTTTATTAATCGAGTTATTTTATGAATTTACTATGATCGATGCGATAATTACTTCGTTAAAAAAGGGAATAAGAATCATGCGTATCTGTTTTCTTTTTAATTTAATTAATATTTTAGTTGACGAGGTTTTAACTTTAATTATTCTTTTTGATATGATTCCTGATTTTGTTCAGATCTATTTCGTTGCGTAAGGAATCATGTGTTTTGTATGTGCTTATGCGATTTTTTTGGAATATTTATTAGCGCAATTTTTTATATATAGTTTTATTTACGTTATTGGTTGTCTGTAACTATGTTCTGCTTTTTTTTTGAAGTACAGCTTTTGTGTTAACATGTTGAATGGTTTGTGTTTTTTTTTTCCTTCATGTTTTGTTGTATATATAATTTGTTATATATAATTTGTTATGTTTTATTGGATGATGTTGGTTTTTAATTTAGTTGGTGGGTTTTGAGTTTCATAATATCTATGTTATTTGTACTTGTAATGTTCATGCTAAGGTTACTTCTATTTTTGGACATCCTCTATAGCATAGGTTTTTCATCCCTTCTTATTGTGCCATGAATGAATTTCCCTTATATATGTACTTCGATGAAGCATGCCCCCATGTATGATACACACCGATACATAATTACATTGAATTATATCATTTTTTCAAATTATTATCGGGGTCAAGGTGTCAGTGTACTTGTCATGGTGTCAGTGTACGGTGTTAGTGTTCGATTTGTTTTGCTTATTCTCTTCAATTTTTATTTAATGGCCTTGATCATTTGGTAATTTGATATATTGCTTGGCCCTGATATTTTGTTGAAGGTTAAATTGTTTTATATGTTTGGCTTGGTTTTGGAAAAATATGAGTGTTACTTATGGTATTTGAAATTTGCATTTAGACTCCTTGTTGACTTTCAAGAAACCAATTAATTTGTTTAAGCTAGAAGAATGTAATTATAAAGTATAGATTCTATTTGAAATTTTACTTGTAATCATGCGACGACTTCAGTTATATTGGCGTAATACTCGGCTAGTGATCTGTCTTGTAATCATGAGAGGACTTTAGGTATATTGGCGTAATACTCGGCTAGTGATCTTTCTTGTAATCATTTGATGACTTTTGTTTTATTGGCGTAATACTTGGCTAGTGATCTGTCTTGTAAGCATTTGACAACTTTAGTTATATTGGCGTAATACCCGTCTAGTGTTTAAACGGTAGATTCATCTTTTTGTTTTTTTTGTCGTTACTTCTTTTGGTGAATTTAACTAACTTTTTGTCGTTACTTCTTTGGTGAATTTACTAACTTTTTGTTTGTCGTTACTTCTTTTGGTCACTTATTTATTTTCATTATCATTTATTTTCAGTTAATTGAAGGATGTGCGGTGGACCTGACAAATCAAAATCTATTTCAACGTCATCACCCTCCTCTTCATCTGCGGCTGAAGGTTCAAATACTGTCGAAGACATGAAAAATCTAACTGTTCGTACCGATGATTCTTTTTCCAGCTTACTTGAACATGCGTCTAACAATGATTTTGAAGATTTCAAGGTAGCTCTAGATAGTGATGCTTCACTTATTAATGAAGTTGGCTTCTGGTATGTCCGTCAAAAGGGATCTAACCAAATTGTTCTTGAGCACCGAACCCCTTTAATGGTGGCTGCTTCCTATGGGAGTATTGATATTCTAAAGCTTATACTCTCATATCCCGAGGCTGATGTTAATTTCTCCTGTGGAACTGATAAAAGCACTGCTCTTCACTGTGCTGCCTCAAGTGGTTCGGTTAATGCTGTTGATGCTATAAAATTGCTTTTATCAGCTGGTGCTGATATCAATTCTGTGGATGCTAATGGGAAACGCCCAGTGGATGTTATTGTTGTACCTATTGTGGTTCCCCATAAGCTCGAAGGTGTGAAAACAATTCTTGAAGAACTTCTCTCAGACAGTACTTCTGAAGGATCTGTGGATGATTGCTCTCTTCCCCTGTCTATTATTTCATCGAGTCCTGGTTCATCTGCCCCTTTATCATCTACTGAAAATGGATCTCCATCCTCTCCTGTGGCTCCAAAGTTTACAGACACAGCTGTTAATTCTACATCTGAAAAGAAAGAGTATCCAGTTGACCCATCTCTTCCTGACATAAAAAACAGCATGTATGCCACAGATGAATTTCGCATGTATTCATTTAAGGTTCGTCCTTGTTCTCGTGCATACTCTCATGATTGGACTGAGTGTCCTTTTGTGCATCCTGGAGAGAATGCTAGAAGGAGAGACCCTAGAAAGTTTCACTACAGCTGTGTGCCATGCCCTGATTTTAGAAAAGGGGCTTGCAGACGTTCGGATATGTGTGAATATGCTCATGGAGTATTCGAGTGCTGGCTACACCCAGCTCAGTATCGGACAAGGCTCTGCAAAGATGGTATGGGTTGTAACCGAAGAGTGTGCTTTTTCGCTCACTCACCTGAAGAGCTGCGTCCGCTGTATGTGTCCACAGGATCTGCTGTTCCTTCACCCCGATCGGCTGCTTCTACTGCTAATGTCATGGACATGGCTGCTGCTATGAGCCTTTTCCCTGGTTCACCATCATCGATCTCTTTGATGTCACAATCTCCCTTTGCACAGCCTCTATCTCCATCTGCAAATGGCAACAATGCTTGGCCACAGCCCAATGTGCCAGCTCTTCATTTACCAGGGAGCATTAATCAAACCAGTCGTTTGAGATCTTCTCTTAGTGCCCGTGATATGCCGCATGATGACTTCAACAATATGTTGCAAGACTTTGATGGGCAGCATCAGATACTGAAGGACATGAGCTGTTTCTCACAGCCCCGTCCTGGTGCTATTTCAGTCGGTCGATCTGGCCGCCCTAAAACACTAACTCCATCAAATCTGGATGATCTATTTTGTGCTGAGATTTCTTCATCTCCTCGGTATTCCGACCCTGCTGCGGCTTCTGTATTTTCCCCAACACACAAATCTGCTGTCTTCAACCAGTTTCAACAGCTCCAAAGCTCCTTATCACCCATCAACACAAATGTCATGTCTCCTACAAATGTCGAGCATCCCCTATTCCACCAGGCTTCATATGGGCTCTCTTCTCCTGGAAGGATGTCACCAAGAAGTATGGAAGCCCACTCTCCAATGAGTTCTCGGTTGTCAGCTTTTGCTCAACGTGAGAAACAGCAGCAGCAGCAACAGCTGCGTAGCCTTAGCTCAAGAGAACTCGGTGCTAACAATCCTGTTTCAGCTGTTGGGTCCCCTGTTAACTCATGGTCCAAGTGGGGATCATCCCCTATTGGAAAAGCTGATTGGTCGGTAAATCCCAATGACTTTGGTCAAACACAGAGATCCACCTCTTTTGAGCATGGAAACAATGGAGAAGAGCCTGATGTAGGTTGGGTCCATTCCCTTGTCAAGGATTCTACACCTGAGAAGAAAGAGAAGCTTGTAGGTTCCGGCCCAATTCCAGCTGCTGATAAGAGTCCGAATCCTCAAGTGGATGGCATTGATCACTCTGTTTTGGGAGCTTGGCTTGAGCAACTGCAGCTGGATCAATTTGTAGTCTAGTCATTCAATTTCACCCTTTTGCTACATTCTTGCTGTCATAGTTATTTAATTTAATTTCTTAAGGTGCATATTCTTGTGGTGAATTTAAGCCCCCCCAAATCATGGAAGGAGGATGGCTGCAAAGTTCCCGAAGGATAATCGTTTTTTTTTTCATTCCCTTTAATTTTTGTCATTCATTATTTCATATTTTACCTAAAACTTCAGGGAGTTGGATAAAGAACTCTTCCTCTCTGAACTGTTTATGTTGTCTACTAGAAAAGAAAATCCTGTAGAGGTTAGGTATTCTTCCAAAACAGGATTCTTTTTTTTATCATTTTACTCCTTCATTAGTTTCTAAGTTCCTTTTCCTACATTGTATAAGATTCTGTCAGTACATTTATGTTGCTTATGTAGGAAGTTGGACTGAGTTTCTTATGAAGGAATTTATGAGTTGTTGAATATTAATTGCAAGCAATGTTTTAGAATACAGTTTACTTTCTTATGTTATTATTTTCTTGAAGGGACTTGTGTTATTATTATAAGCTGAGTTGAACTCTGATTATTTTCAACTTCAAAGCAATGTTTAGTTCAAATGCAAAGCAATGGTTATTTTTCTTTCTGAGAACAATTTATTGTTCTACAACTATTTAACTTTAATACGTTCTTAATTAATTTGTTATGGATTACCCTGGATGACAGTTTATTGCAATTTTGTGGACTAATGCTTTTTGGTGGGATAAACTCTGAAGTAGAATTACCTGGTTGGTTACAACTTACAACCCCCAAGAAAAAAATCATTTGGGCACACACATAAATTTATACATAATTTTTTTTCTCTGTTTTTCCTACTTTTAAGTGAAAATAATGAAGGGATGTGATGTGTTTTTTATTTGGATCAAATAGTTCTTTATAATTGGCCTATCTAGTCCTTGAAGTTGTTTATTAAGAACTATGATGATTAAGAATTTTCAAATTGGTGATCCCGTTTAAATTTTCGTTAGTTTTAAGAATTAAGTTGATGTTTCTTGACCTTGCTTTTATATAGTTTTGACTAATGTGATCAAGAATTATTCTTATTATTTTGCTAACATATGTTTAAGAATTATTAAATGGTGATGAGATTTATAATTTTCATTAGTTTTAAGAATTAAGATGATATTTTTTTTTTACCAAATTAAAATGATGATATTGTTAGTGTTTATAAGATTGAGAGTTTAAACAAATTTGATGAAATTGATTTGTAAACTAGACTCTACATAACGTGTATCGTGTATACTTCTATAATACACTAAATTCTGCATTAATATCTAAACTCGGAATTAGAAATTTCACATATTAACATGCATTCTAACATCTTTGGATATGGTGATTTGGTGAATGCTCTACAGCCCTTCAAATTTGTTTATAAGATCTTTAAATTTATTGATCATAACTTCTGTTTACACAAAACCTATCGAAAACTACGACTCAATCGTTGGGTTGGAAAAGTACGGTAGTCTACGTGAGTAGTGATTCGCCTGTCGGAGTAAAGAGAATGGCAGGTCTTGAGTTATAGGTCATACCCTTGAGGACCAGATTCACCCTCCTTTTCTATCTTTTTAGTGAAATATCGAACCTTTATAAATATAGTCAAAGATATCCCCAGTCAATCTCCAAGAGTCCCTTTTTAGGTTTAGGAAAAACCACCTGCCAAGCCCAACCTCTTAATAGCTTCCTTTAGGTCTTTTAATAGCCTTCCTTACCAACAAGGGCTTAGTTAACTTAACGTGCCACGGATCACATAGAACAATTCTCCTGCTATTTTATTACAATTTTGTAGACTAAAAAATCATGTCGACCTGTCCCGTGCAGTAGTGCCATAAAAGTGAGTAGGTGGGTTTTTATTGGCCCAAACTAGAGCAATGGTTGAGTTTTTCTTGTTTCAGATTTGGCTGCAGGTGTGGGACATGTGGCTAGATTTCCAGGATATATGACCGTTGCCTGTTAGGAAGTAAGGATTGCATTAAATATTGTGTTGACGTATATGGGACCAAAGCTTTGTTTAAAGACACTCAAGTGTTGATGAATGTGAATACAGATTTTGATGTGACTACTGACTATTTTATGTAGAGTGTCTTTATAAAATTTTACCATTTGTACCATTGTTGTGGTCCCATTGAGATTAATGGGATCTTATATCATTTTCAGACTTCAATAATATCAGAATTTGGCTTTATCTTTTGTCCAGATGAGAATTTATGAAAATTTAAAACAATGTAGTTCGAATTGATGAATTTCTGAAAATTATCCAGATAGGCTGTGGGAAGTTTGGACCATTCGGATTCAGAATTTGGGTAACTTATTGCAGCATGTGCATTATACTCCCTTCCCTTCGATCTTGAATATAAGCAACAAAACAAAAAAAATTAATGGTCTTGAATATAAGCAAATGTCAACAACTTCTATCATATTTAATGTTACTATTCATAAATTACCCTTGAATTAATGTGATTTTATTTTATTTTCTTTTCATGGAACAAGTTGCTATGAAGGGTAATTTAGAAATTGCAATTGTATTTTTTATAACTTTGAGAGAAATAAATGACACCAACTAATTTTCTTAAAGAGTGTGATTTTTTTTGTTTCTTATATTTAAGACCGGAGGGAGTAAATGAGAGATAAAGACACAGAAATTTGAAAATAATTAATAGTAGTGGAACCCACTACATACTTTTTTATACATATCTCTCACCAAATGACAATATCTATTTATTTTTAGCGAATAGAGAAGATTTTAACTCAAAATTTTCAAACGTTTGTAGACTGTTTTTTTATAGTATTTTATTGATTGAAATCACGTGACTTTGTGGACATCAAAAGAAAATTGCAAACACCAAGCTCAACTTGTTTTGATAAGCAAATGTAAATCCATTACAAGATAGTCGCATACACTTTAAAAGTAAGACATTGGAACATGACTAGACGGAAGAGTTTGATAGGTCTTCCAACGTATGAGATATGAACCACTCTCCCATCTTAGAATGCACTTTGGAACATTCCACCGATCTAAAAAGAAAAATAAACAAGATAGTCTCTAGTCTCTACAAATGAACCAAGACAACCATTTAATTTTATCTACTATTTCCTACACATTTGCCACCTTCCCATTGAAGAGAATGTCATTCCTCATAAGCCAAATACTTTTAAGAAGTACCTGACCAAAAGCTCAACTTGAATGCATATGTTAAAACAATCAATCTAAATGGCTTTGATCTAAAAAAAAATATTAAAAGTGAGTCATGATTGGATAAGTGAACAAAATAAAGAGTTTGTGGATGTGTAATTTAAATGTTTACATATACTTATTTGGTGTGTACATTGACAAATCAAAATTTATATACACATCATTGAATGCGAGTTTTTTTGGGAGATGCTTGAACAAAGGAATATATGCATGTATGAATTAAAACAAGTTCTATTATACTTTCATATTATGATGGTCCAAGGAATATACAGCACATAATTGATGGGGGTAATATGATGGTCCAAGGGATATACAGCACATTAACAAATGAGTATACAGCACATAATTGTTAAAATCAAATAGTTTGGATTTTCGTCTCTCATGTCATGGTCCAAGGAAGGGGTAATATCATAGTGTGTGACAAATATGTGTACCTGCGTAAGTTGCAGGTTCAATAGTCCATTCTAGTTGGAAAATGCAGTTACATAATTGTTGTAGTATAAACAATCAAGTCAAGGGGCAGTAGATTATTGTTAAAAAAAAAGGGGCGGTGGATTAAGGAAAATGAATTGGATTGGGTTGGGAAAATGAATCTGAAATCCAAAATATAATTGAGATAGATAATAACTAGACTGTTTGTGTAAAAGTACTCATCATTGATTGATGTAACCATGTATCATGCATATATTCATTGGTTGATCAAAATATGAAACTTGTACAATAACATTATCAACCAGAAGCGCTCAGATGAGATGCGGCTCCTTCCCTCCTTAGGTTAGGTGCTGTCTTACCTTGTAGGTCTGTCTGTTTACATCAATCCATTTGCACATCTTCATTGTCAACCGCTGTATTTTTAGTTGCCTGCTTTATTTTTTTCTTCTGCTCGTTAGGTGGATCCATGTCTACATATAAGACACGTCCGTGTAATATCTGCAGAAACAGTTGATTCATTTTCTAAATTTCGTAGTTCACTGAGGCTATGTTTGGATACTTAAGGTTTGAAGATTCTAACCTTTCCATTCATGCCAATTTGTGCCTTGTGGGCTTCTTCCTCCTCAGCAAAAGTCACATATCCAAAACCTTTGCATCTTTTCTTGGCTTTATTCAATACTATATCAGCTGGGAAAATGAAATGATTCATGCATGAGAGTTTTAATCTGAGAGGTTTTGGGCTTGTGACAACAATGTAAACACCTACCTTTGACAACATTTCCGTATTGAGAAAAAGCTTCAGCTAATTTCTCCTCTGTAGTAGAAAAGGCTAAACCTGCATCAAGATTAAGGTCACAGCATCAGCAAAATTGTTAAGTCAGGGGATTTTTTTTTTCTTTGAAAAAATAACAACACAACAGCACTAAAAACTAGAAATGCTGAAAATAATAAGACAAATATCAATGAGTATCATAATACTACAAGCAAGAATAGAAAGGTACCTAGATGAAATAATCAAAATGATCTAAAATAAAGCTTTCCACAATTTCAAGTAATCTAGGACTTGGGTGGCTTTGTGAATCCAATTTAAGGCCACAAGTAACTCATGAAGTATTCTATGGTGCGTAAATACAGTGAGTATCATTTAGTTTTTCTTACATCATGCTAAAGGTCTCATTGAGTACATTTTCGAAAGCATTCTACAAACTAAAATTTCATCATTAAAAACAGTAAATGATAACATGAGGATCAACTGGCTAACAATAGAATCATAACCATTTTCTAGTATAGGCATGTGTGTGTGTGTGTAATGTCCTTTATACTCATGTGGAGTCCTGAATTTCATTTGATAACAAATAGGAGAGTTGAATTCTTTGGCTGATGTATTCATCTATGGAATGTAATGCCAAATTTTATTTTCAAATCAAAATTGTCTTCCCTCTTCATGGGATACAGTTTTTTCACGGCTAACATATGGTTCATTTACTAGCGAGTAAAGTTTTAAATTGTCACCCTGATCACCATTGCAATTGTGCTGCGATCCTTGATATTATGGATAAGCACGGTTAATTGCAACTGATGGAGCCTCGATCGCGTGGAGATATCAAAAGCCTTGATGTCGGAGCCCATATAGTTGTCGCATACTTTGTTAAAAAAAACTAAGCTTTTGGGCATATAATGCAAGAGATTGTGCAAGTGCAAACTAAATGCTCAATTAAACGTCTATGAGGTGTCAACTCAGTGTTAAGAGTTTGACCCCGTAAGCTCAAGGGATGAAGTTCAAATCTTACCAAAGACCATTGTAAAATAGTCACCGGTGTCACTTTAATAAATAATAATTTCTCCTCCTCAAATGTTTTTTCAAAGAAAAGCTCAATTAAACCATAGATTCATTTTTTTACATGCTAAAACTAATAGCAACACAATAGTATTCAGTCTAGGAGCTAAAAATATCTAATCTAGTTTTATATCATTCATAATTGAAGCAATTGAAGGTAATTCAAATTTGAAGACAATAAAAGTCAAACTTGAATTTATATGAGCCCAGGTATAAAAAAGCTCAACCTGAGAGCAAGAAAAAGCTAAAAGAAGGAAAAAATATGTACCTTTAACAAAAATCCTGGAAGTCATTCTACGAAGGAAGAGACGTTGAAAAACAGAAGTGTGGGGTTTTGAGTGAGAGAGCAAGCTTGAAGAAATTGCTCGCAGTGTTGCCATGAGAAGTTGGGAACTGCAGTTTTCCACTAGTTATCAAGCCAATATTCATGGGCCGAAATAGTGGTGTATCCAAGATCCTCAGTCAAGGAGTGAATAATTATTAACTTAATTAATAATCATTAATCATTAATATATCTTTATCTTTGGAATACTAAATGTTAGGTAGTCTTGACCTAACTCTATGACTAACCCTAATTTTTTGTTTTGAAAAAAAATTCTTCCCAAGAGTTGAACCGTGCACCAAATGCTATCATAACACATGTTTTACCACTTGGTCACCTAAGTTTCTGCTAAAATAATCTTGCTTCCAAAATTAATATGCAACATTTATGCTATTTTCTCATTTCTTCTCTCTTCCACATTTTTTCCCTTTACTAATAAATTAAAATTATAATTAATTAAACTGAAGCATCACTCCCTCCACGTTCCTATTATAGAACCACTATTACCGCGGTAACTACACCATGTTATTATTAACTTCCCGCCATGCCTTTGGGATTATAAAAGTATATGATTCCAAAATATAATATACAAATTTAAGCTAACTTCTTAGAGAAAATTTTAAATCCAAAAAGATTATAAAAATATATGTATCATAAGAAATTCTATAAGAAAATGTTTCTGATACTAACATTGTAAAGGAAAAACTTTTTCTTAGTTTTTTATAATTTTATTGCATGAGAAACAAATAATGACATGCCTTTTAAACTTTTCATATATCTAATTTTTAGTTTTAAAAAAATTTATGAAAAAACTCTTACTAGAGATCAAACCAGATATCATATGCTACCGATTCACAACTCTTACCACTAGGGTACTGATGTTTTTGATGAAATGTGATTGCTTCACTTTTATATATTCAACACATATCTCGGGTCCTCTTTCTTTCAATCTCATAATCCCTAAATCATTTCTCACACACTTTCGTCTCTCTCACCATCATGCAATTAAACCTAATAACCCTAATCCCGCCCTTTTTGGCGGATCTTATTAATTTTTATAAAAAAAAGGTCTGCAAGGAATTGAATCAGGTAACACATGACAACACTTTAAATCTTTTACCACTTTTACTAAAAGAATGTTGCTTCCAAAATGAATATACCGTACTAAAGGTCATTTTTTTTACATTTTTTTAAAGTCATTAATGCCATTACAATTCCTTTTTTTTTTTTCTTCTTTCGGTTACACAAAGGAGTTCATGTTCATTATTTTTTTCTTTCTTTCGATTACTACGTAACAGTTCATTTTCATTTTTATAAACTTAATAGCCTTTGCGGTTAGAACCAATTTTTTGGTGAAGACTTTTGTATATATATTTTTTTCTTTTGATTTATCATTTATATTGCAGTCTATCTTTTGTTTTTGTTGCTTTTTGAAGTAGTTTGATAACATAATATTGAATGTAACTATAAAAATAATAATATAACCAATTTGATAGTTATATATGAAACTCTACGAAAACCCGTGCATCGTACAGGATAAAGTCTAGTATGTATTCAAAGTCAAATAAATTACATACATAACTTATAACTGCCCTTTACACGATTACATATTTGGAATGATCATCAAGTATAAAAAGAGAACAGAAATAAAATGCAGCATCTTGTTCTATACTATAACGTAAACTGTTTCCAAATTCATCAAACCAAGAGGGTTAAAATTCTTTGAAAGATTTTTTTTTTCTTTGGAGAAAATTGTACTGAGTGTGTGTTTGGAAATGAGTATTTCCACGAAATACTTTGGGCGCCAATGGCGCATTTTAGAAGAGAGAAGGATGAATAAATGATTAAAATAAATTATTTAAATGAGAGAGAATAAATGGTTAAGAGAGAGATAAGAACAAAGGTACCAATGGTACAAAAAGCCAATGACACCGAAGTGAAACCCACTGTTTCCATGCTCATACAGTGCGGCGATAGTGAAAATAGGCTTAGTAGATTCTAGGTTGGCATAATCCTGTTTGTAAATGCGTTCTTCGTATCAGCTCTTGCTCATTAGGATGATATGTGGATGTTTTAATTCACTTTCCTAGATCTAATGATAACTTTTATAACTAGGGTCCGTTTAGATTTACTTATTTCTTGAACTTATGAAAAATAACTTATACAAATTCAAGTTGTCACTAACGATCTGTTTTTTCATAAACTACTTTGACAACTTTATGAATAATAATATATAAAAGCTTACTTATTTGTATAAGTTGTTTTGCATAAGCTAAAAAATAAGTCAAATACAAACGGGCCCTAAATCCAATATGTTGCTTTTGATGGTACTCTCTTGTTGAAATATTTTTCCATTATTATCTCTTACTACAATAAAAAAACTAACGCCCAAATGAACGATGAGCTGCACAAAGAAATGGGATTTGAAAATTGAAGATTGAAAAATACGGAAATGGAAGAGAAAAAACTAACTTACCACTACCAACGGAAACTGGCCTGAGGCGCGGAGGTGTGCAGTGCAGATGATGAGTGATGACCGGCTGAACACGGTGGGATGTGCTCCGTGCTTGTGAGAAGCAAAAGTAGAAAAGATTTGAGAGGTTAATTAAGAAGAAGAAAGACCCAGCGACTGAGAAAGTATCGAAATCTGGATTAGATACTCATACTAGTAGTGTAGAGGAGGCGTCCTGTGTGTTTAATAGCATGAAGGAACGAGACACTATTTCGTGGAATTCAATTATTACTGCAAGTGCACATAATGCTCGTTTTGAAGAATCTCTAGGACACTTCTTTTGGATGATGAACATCAAGAAGAATACTAGAGAAAAAAATGGAACAAGATGAATAAATGATTTACGGAGATAAATTTTAGGCTTATTTGGTCATTTAGTCCTCTAAATAATTTTCAGTTTTCATTTTGGTCTTATATCTCAAAAAATCAATATTTTGGTCCGCTTGCCTTTTCTCCGTTATTCAAAAAAGGTCCCTAGCTGTTAAACAGTCAGGGACCTTTTTTGAATAACGGAGAAAAGGCAAGGGGACCAAAATATTGATTTTTTGAGATATAAGACCAAAATGAAAACTGAAAATTATTTAGAAAACCAAATGACCAAATAAGCCTAAATTTAAAAGACTGAAATAGACTTTTAATTACTTGGGACCAAAGCGATATCAAAAAAATAGTTAAAGGACCAAAAAAACAATTTAGCGTTTTTTAAAATGAAATTTTAGTAAATTGAGTGTTGTAGGAATTAAGTTTACTTAGTTGTTTCTTCTGCTTCTTCGTCAAATATCTTTACCTTGAATAAGATATTCTCTAACAAGATCAAGTTCCTTCTGAAGTTGTGGATCAATATGCACATCTACCTCTGTATGCTCTAAAGGCACAACTGCTTCTGTAGGAATGGTCATGCCAGAGGACGTAACCATTACCATGTTTGCTACTGGTTCCAACATAAAATGTTGCTCATTACCATTCTGTTCAACCAAGGCAGAAGTATCGACTATATCATCGGTGACATTTGATAATGGAAAATGAAAAGAGGTGCTTGACTTTGGAGCCTGCTCAATACGAGTTATCTGAGAGGCAACATGTTCATATGATCAGTCTGACCTTCTATACTTTGTTGCAATGATGGTTCTGTAGGCGTGATTAGTGTAACATCAAGATCAACACTAGGGACGACAAGTTCTGCATGAGAGATAACTGGTACTGCATTAGTAATAGAAGGTACTTCAAATGCTTTCGAGGACCAAATCCCATATTGATAAGTGGCAAATTATGAATAAATCCATGTCTTTTATAATGCCTTTTAATTACTTGTTGTGCAAGTTATCTTAGGAAAAGCATGGAATTTATGAATAAATGCCAATTATTCTTTGTATATCTCATTCTTCCCCATTTGTGTAGGAAAAAGCAAGCCAGGACCTGAACATCAAAAGAATTATTGAAGAGAAGCATGAAGACAATCGCCTAGCGATCCTAGGGCGACTGCTGAGCGAAGTGAATCAGAGAATTTTCGCCAAGCGATGGAACAGCGAAAGGTTGGCGAAGGTAGGCAGAGTGTTCAGCTGGAACAGTAACTGCTACCTTCGCTCAGCGATCCTACAGCGAAAGGTTGGCGAAGGTAGGCAGAGTGTTCAGCTGGAACAGTAACTGCTACCTTCGCTCAGCGATCCTACAGCGAAAGGTTGGCGAAGGTAGGCAGAGAGTTCAGCTGGAACAGTAACTGCCAGATTCGCTCAGCAACGGAGAAGCGAAAGCTTGGCGATTCAAGACAGGGATTTTCTGGAACAGGGGAAGCTGTTTTCGCCCAGCGATATTTGAATCGCTCAGCGACATCATCAAGGCGGTCTAACTGTAGAAGATGACGTGGCAAATCTCTATTGGCTGTTTTGAATTGTTCGCTGAGCGATGATACGTATCGCTGAGCGAAAGTGTAATTATCAGTTTAGTATTTAAGCTATTTACAGCTTTTAGGTTAAAAAGTTACTATTGTATTACTTACATTTTTACACGAAATTTAAGAACTATTTCCTAAGAAAGAGAGATTAGGCATAGAAGGAGGAAAACTTCAAAATAGCAAGTAACTTTGGATTGAAGAAGACATTTTAGAAGCTTTGAGACATCAAGCTCTACTAAATCTTCATCTTCCTTTCTTATTTTGCAAGTGTTGTCATGACAATGATCAACCAATCTCCTTTGTTGGGATTGATAGGTAATCAATCACTCATGTTGTAAACTTTTGATTATTCAATATATGATTCTAGCAATTTTTATATACCATTGAATTTCTTCTTGCTTTTCAATCTTATGTTTGATTTAAATGTTGTTGAAAAAGACTTTTAAATCTAGGTTTAGAATGATTTTCTATCAAGATAAGAAATTCTAGAAATGGGATTTGGTTTTGATAATTACATTATAGTATTGGATCGTAAAGCTTTTGGATCGTTTAATAGATTGAGAAATCATCGATTAAACGATACAATCGATCTCACGACGTCATTTGGGAAATCAATGATGTTGTTGAGCAATACGTAATAATGTCATATATGAGAAAACGCTAGAATTCGTATTTGTAATCAATCGGATACAAACGATGTTTTGATTGATGAAAGTTAATCCTAACACCTTCTATGTCCTATGACTCTACCATTTATTTATTATGTTTTAAAATGATGAGTAGTGTAGTATAAAAACAAGTTAAACCCTAACTTAAGACGATAATCGAAGTTGAACGGAATATGATATCACATTAATCCCTGTGGAACGATATAAAAACTAATACTTACTTTTGTTCATTCAACAAAATGGCGCCGCTGCCGGGGATTAAAGTTTTTGATGTTATAATCATTGCAACTTTAATTATGGTTTTAAGCAATTTTGCACAAAAATTCTTTTATGTATATAACTAATACTTCTTATCCATCTTGTTTGCTAATTCTTTGTGGTCAGATTATTGAAATCGTTTATGCGAGGTCAAGTTTCAGAGGACCAACTTCTTTTTGATTCCGAGATTGAAAGAACAGCTAGAAGAGCCAATAGCAAGAATCGGAGAAAGAAGCAACAAGCTAAGAGGAGGCAACAAGAGGAGAGTTCTGTTTCTAGTCAATCATCTAGTCCTAATCCAAGCCAAGAGTTACAAATGGCTGCAGCAGGAGATGGTTCAGGAGGTTCTGGGGTACCATGTACTAATAGTCCACGCCGTTTTGCACAACTAGGGAAAACGACGAGGACTGCTAAGCAAACAGAAATGAAGACGGGGATCCTACAAATCTTGTATGCTAATCCATTCTCAGGATTAGATCATGAAGACCCGTACCAACATCTCACAAAATTCTATGAGATTGCGGGAACCATTGGTGAGACGGAGCTTAATGAGGAGGCTATGTGGATGAGGATGTTTCCACATTCATTGATTGGCAAAGCAAAGGAGTGGTACTTGGACCAACCTCCTACGGTGATGACGAACTGGAATACGCTTGAGGAGAAATTCCTTGAGAGGTTCTTCCCTCAAAACCGGTTCATGGAGGCGAAGACAACCATTGCGGTGTTTTCACAAGGTACAAGTGAAACACTATGTGAAGCCTGGGAGCGTTTTAAGTCAATGCTCAGAAGATGTCCGAACCATGGATTTGATGAGTTAACACAAATTCATCTCTTCCGGAACGGAATGCAACAACAATCAAAGCTTTTGCTTGACGCTGCAGCTGGTGGTTCTTTAATGGCTAAGAGCGCGGAGGATGCTGTTGCTATTATTGACAGAATGGCGTTGAACGATCACCAAGCTCATCACAACCGGAGCCAAAGCCAAAGGAAGACGGGAATCTTAGAGTTGGGAACTAATGATGCGATCCTTGCGCAAAACAAGTTGCTCACGCAACAAGTGGAAGAGTTGACAAAGAAAATGGCCAACCTTCCCCAACAAATGAAGGACATTCAGAACGAGCAAAGAAGACAACACCAAGTCGCATCTTGCGAGCTTTGTTCGGGAGACCACCCAACCGGATTCTGTCCGCCCCCCACAGAAGAGGTAAGCTATGTTGGTAATCAACCAAGGCCTCAACAGTTTCCTAACCAATTCCAAAACCATCCAAACAACTTCCCAAGAGGGAATAACCCAAATTATGGTCAAGGTTGGAGAGGAGAAGCTGGGCAGTACAACCGACAACCTTACCAGAATTATAACCAATATCAACCTCCACAACAAAACCGCAACCAATCCACTGATGAAACCCTCAATCTATTCATGCAGCAGTCAATGGCCAACCAGAAGAACACTGATGCGTCCATTAAAAACCTGGAGACGCAAGTGGGTCAATTGGCACAACAACTTTCTCATGCTACTCAACAAGGCGGAACCTTTACCGCCAACACACAAGCCAACCCTAAGGATCATGCATCATCATCGAAATGACAATTAAGTCATTTTGATGAGGAAGTCCTTGCAACAAGAGACAACGAAAATTGCAAGGCAATTGCTACAAGGAGCGGGAAGGTAATTGGCCAAGGTATAGGGGACAATCTTGAAGTAGAGAGAAGGGTGGTTGAGAAGAAGGTGAGGGAGAAGGATGAAGATGAAGGACGTGAGGAAGAAACGGAGGATGTACATATAGAGGATGTAGAAGTAGAAAAAAATAATAAGGATGTAGTTGAAAATGAAAACATTGTATGGAAGAAGGATGTGGTGAAGGAGAAGAGCAAGAAGAAAGAAATAGTGAAGAATGCACCAACACCGCACCTACCTTACCCAACTACACCAGCCAAAAAAGAGAAGGAGAGGCAGTTTGCTAGGTTCCTTGAAGTTTTCAAGAGGTTACAAATCAACATACCATTCTCGGAAGCCTTAGAGCAAATGCCTACCTATGCCAAGTTCATGAAGGAAATCCTTTCCAAGAAGAGGAGGTTCAATGAAGAAGAAACAATTTTGCTAGATGCAAATTGTAGTGAGATCATCCAAAACACATTGTCAAGAAAGAAGAGAGATCCGGGCAAAGTTACATTGCTCGTGTCAATTGGCAATGTAGATGTCGGCAAGGCACTCATTGATTTGGGTTCAAGCATCAACCTAATTCCACTATCCGTTGTCAAAAGGATAGGTGATATAGTTGTGAAGAGAACCAACTTAACCTTGCAATTGGCCGACAAATCCTACACTCGTCCATTGGGAATTGCTGAAGACGTGTTGGTGAAAGTCGACAAGTTCTTGTTCCCCGTCGACTTTGTAGTGATGGATATTCCGGAGGATGATGATGTGCCACTACTTCTTGGGAGAACTTTCATGCAAACGGCACAGATGATGATTGATCTTGACGGAGGCTTAATGAAAGTCCGTGTGGACGATGAAGAAGTCAATTTCAACATCCATGAAGCCATGAGATTCCCTAGTGATAAAGCTGCGTGCTTCAAGATGGATGCAACGGAAGAATTGATAGTTGATACGAGAAACCAGTTGCATGACTTGACACATCTTGAGAGAGTTTTGACAAACGCACTAAGTATCCTAGGAGAAGAAGATGAGCTAGAGCTTGAAGAGTGTTTGAAGGAGCTCGATTCGTTGAAGGAAATTCCTCCTCACAAAGCCAAAATCGAGGAATTGACGAATGATGCTAAAGTAGAAGAAGTGAAACCGGAGTTGAAGATATTACCCTCTCATTTGAAGTATGTGTTTCTTGACAAAGAGGGTACCAAACCGGTGATCATTAGTAGCTCCTTATCAAACCAAGAAGAAACAAGATTGGTCGAAGTTTTGAAGTCCAACAAGGAAGCAATAGGTTGGACACTATCCGACTTAAAAGGGATAAGTCCTTCCTATTGTATGCATAAGATCATGATGGAAGAGGATTATAAACCGGTAGCACAACCTCAAAGACGGCTTAACCCAAACATGAAAGAAGTAGTCCGGAAAGAAGTAGTGAAGCTACTAGAAGCCGGCATGATATATCCGATCTCGGATAGCACTTGGGTTAGTCCGGTTCAAGTTGTCCCTAAGAAGGGAGGTATGACGGTTATCACGAACGAGAAGAATGAGCTCATACCGACAAGAACCGTGACTGGTTGGAGGATGTGTATTGACTACCGGAGGTTGAACAAAGCAACGAGAAAGGATCATTTTCCTCTACCATTTATGGATCAAATGCTAGAGAGGCTGTCAGGACAAGCTTTTTACTGTTTCCTTGATGGGTATTCAGGTTACAATCAGATATCGGTGAATCCAGACGATCACGAGAAGACTGCTTTCACATGTCCTTTTGGGGTATTCGCATATCGACGCATGCCGTTCGGTTTATGTAACGCTCCAGCAACATTTCAAAGATGCATGCAAGCTATATTTGCCGACTTGATAGAGAAAAGCATTGAAGTGTTCATGGACGACTTCTCAGTTTTCGGGTCATCATTTGATTTATGCTTGAAGAATCTGGACACGGTACTGAAACGGTGCAAGGAAACCAACTTGGTGCTCAATTGGGAGAAGTGTCACTTCATGGTAACCGAGGGTATTGTCCTTGGTCACAAGATCTCCTCAAAGGGTATCGAAGTTGATAAAGCTAAGGTCGACGTGATAGGAAAACTTCCACCACCAGTCAATGTCAAGGGAATCCGGAGTTTCCTAGGCCATGCCGGGTTCTATCGGAGATTCATCAAAGACTTCTCAAAAATCGCAAAGCCATTGAGCAACTTGCTCAACAAAGATAAGTCTTTTGATTTTGATATTGACTGTTTAAATGCATTTAATAGTTTAAAGGATAGCTTAACATCCGCACCCATAATCACTGCACCAAACTGGATATACGATTTTGAACTTATGTGCGATGCAAGTGATTATGCGGTAGGCGCGGTGTTAGGTCAACGCAAAAACAAAATTTTTCATGCTATACACTACGCAAGTAAAGTTTTAAATGACGCACAAGTCAATTATGCTACCACTGAAAAAGAATTACTTGCCATAGTGTTCGCATTAGAAAAATTTCGTTCGTATCTCATTGGTTCAAAAATTGTTATTTGGACTGACCATGCAGCTATCAAGTACTTGATTACCAAACCCGACTCAAAGCCGAGACTCATCCGTTGGATGTTGCTACTCCAAGAGTTTGATTTGGAGATCAAGGACAAGAAGGGGACTGAGAACCTAGTAGCTGATCATCTGTCCAGATTGGTGAACAAAGAGATAACGAAGAATGAAAGGGACATCCTTGAAGAGTTCCCGGATGAGCAGTTGCTTATGGTGCAAGAAAGACCATGGTTCGCGGACATGGCCAATTACAAAGCAACGGGGTTCATTCCGGAGGATTACACATGGCAAATGAAGAAAAGGTTGTTGAGAGACGCCACTCAATTCATTTGGGATGACCCGTACTTATTCAAGATTGGAGTAGACCACTTAATAAGAAGATGTGTTGCTAGAGAAGAAGCCAAGGACATCATGTGGCATTGTCACAATTCGCCATATGGTGGTCACTACAGTGGAGAAAGAACTGGAGCAAAAGTTCTTCAAGCTGGCTTTTATTGGCCCTCGTTGTTCAAAGATTGTTATGAACATGTGAAAGAATGCGAGAGTTGCCAGAAGACCGGAGGGATTTCAAAGAGGAATGAAATGCCTCTACAAAGTATCCTTGAAGTCGAAGTCTTCGACTGTTGGGGTATTGACTTTGTAGGGCCATTTCCATCTTCTTTGAACAACGAGTATATTCTGGTGGCTGTCGACTATGTGTCAAAGTGGGTTGAAGCAATAGCATCTCAGAAAGCCGACAGCAAAACGGTGGTCAAGTTTCTGAAAAGAAACATCTTCTCCCGATTTGGAACTCCAAGAGTGCTAATAAGTGATGGAGGTTCTCACTTCTGCAATCAACAGTTAGCAAAAGCACTTGAGCACTATGGAGTAAAGCACAAGGTAGCTTCACCATACCATCCACAGACGAACGGTCAAGCCGAGGTATCCAACCGAGAAATCAAACGGATACTTGAGAAGACCGTGTCATCTTCAAGGAAGGATTGGGCGATGAAACTGGACGAAGCGTTGTGGGCCTATAGGACCGCATACAAAGCTCCTACAGGTTTCACACCATTCCAATTGGTGTATGGGAAAGCGTGCCACTTACCGGTCGAGTTGGAGCATAAAGCGTTTTGGGCGCTCAAGTTTTTGAACTTTGATCAAGAGCAAGCTGGGGATAAGAGAAAGCTTCAAATGCATGAGTTAGAGGAAATGCGTGACCAAGCCTATCAGTCTAGCAAGCTCTATAAGGAAAAGGTTAAACGGTATCATGACAAGAAGATCATGAAGAGGGAATTCAGACCTGGTCAAATGGTCCTGCTGTTCAATGCAAGGCTACGACTATTTCCGGGTAAATTGAAGTCCAAGTGGTCCGGTCCGTTCATGATAAAGGAAGTAAAGCCTTATGGAGCTGTGGAACTAGAGGATCCTATCACCAAGTCGACATGGACAGTGAATGGACAAAGGCTGAAGCCATATTTTGGAGGTGAAGTTGTTCGGCACACGACAACAATTTCTCTCATTGATTCTTACACTTAAGCGAATCAGGCGTCGATCTAATGACGTTAAACAAGAGCTTGTTGGGAGGCACCCCAATTTTGTAAGTATTTTACTGCTTTGCATTTTAGTTTAGGTCATTTTTCATTCAAAATCAGAAACCAGTCCAAATTCAGAACCTGAAAAATTTTACCTGTCATGGATCGCCGAGCGAAAAACACGTTCGCTTAGCGACATTTATAGGTCAGTTTGACCAGTGTTGACCAAAGTATTTTCGCCTAGCGATGATAAGCTCGCTCAGCGAAAATACGAAGGCAGACAGTTCCTGTTTCCAAAGCCAGTCAACCCTCTTGCCTCATTAATGTGTGCCAACCGTTCCCCAACCACCCCATTACACCAAAACCGGTTTTAAACTTATTCTTTCTCCATTTTTCACAAAACCAACTCAAAACCTTTCACATTCTTCTCAAAATTTCAAACCCAAACTCAACCAAAGCCAGATTAAGCCACTGCATTTCATTGCATCATTTCATCTCGCACTTAATCATCAGGTTTGAGTCCCTTTCTTACTTTTTATAAAAAAATTCGAAAATGGGTTCATTGTTTTGATTTGATAGGAATAGGTTGTATGTGTTGTAATTATAGTGTTTAGAATGCTGGTTAGGTTAGAAATTTATCTATGTTAGATATGAACTAGAATAATAACATCATGCCATGCAAAATCACGATTTTGAATCAATTTTTGGACAAACCCATTTTGTATAAATTTGAAATAAATTAGGGTTTGGGGTGTTTGTATGCCAAAGCTGTTATTTTATTTCATTTCTAAGAGTGTTGGGTGTGTTAGGTTGTGATTAGAAGTAGTTAGAGGTAGTTCAGACAGATTTTTAGAAAAATTTTTCAATTTCTGCGTATTTTCGCTAGGCGAAAGTATGATCGCCTAGGCGAAAGTTCATCTGGAAAACCCAGAAAAGATGAACATTTTCGCTTAGCGATTGTTTGGGTCGCTAAGCGATTTTACCCAGAAAATTTTAAAATTTTCTAATTTTTGATCTGAGTTTTTCAAATTGATTTTATACTAACCTCTATCAATATTTGTGTTCTGTGTGTTTTTCCTGTTTATTTTGCAGCATGGCACCTAAATCCAAATCAACCGGAAGCAAAAGGAAAGCCGGAGAAGGATCTTCTCGAGCATCCGCTCCTTTTGATGCAAGTCGCTTCCGGAGCGCACACCACGCAGCTAGGTACCAGGAGCTGCTTAAGAGGAAGTTTCTGCATGAGAAAGAGTTCATCATCAGTCCTCAAGGCAAATACACAGGCATTTTGGGGATTTTTGAGAGTAGGAAGTGGGAGACTTTGGTAAGTCCTCCGACAAATATCAACGCCGATATTGTCAGGGAGTTCTATGCGAATGCAATCCCTGACAACCCTGAGGACCCTTTTGAGTTCCAGACCTTTGTCCGAGGACATGTCGTGAAGTTTCACCGCCCAGCCATCAATGCTTACTTGGGAAACCCCTTTACTCCTGCTGAATCAGAATACTTGTGTGAGTACCACACTCAGCAAGCTCGTGGCAACTGGGACCACGAAGAGATTAAGAAGGCCATTTTCAAGGAGGGCAAAGATTATGATCTGAATGCATCTGGGAGGCCTTTTAGGGCATTGAAGCAGGACATGACAATGCCAGCTCAGGTGATTCTCAACCTTATCCTCCACAACATCCGACCTAAAAGCCATATGTCCTCAACTACTTTGGATGTCACCCCCCTCATTTACTGTATTCTTGCTGGGAAGAAAGTGGACGTTGCTAGGATCATTGCAAAGGAACTTAAGACAGTTGCAATGAGTGGCATAAACACTGCTAAGTGTCCACTTGCCTTCCCCGGACTGATTATGGGCCTGTGCCAGACAGCACGCATCGTCCTCCCACCACAGATTCACGAGCAGATAGTAAACCCGGTGGATGATGCTTATATTGCCCGACACAATGAGGGGAGGCCAGTCAGAAGAACCCACCACCAAACCCAAGATCAGCCTGAACCATCACAAGCACAGGAGCAGCCACCTACACAGCCACAGCAGCCTCAGATTCACCAGTGGGATCCTAGGTATCAGAGTTTCACTTGGGATGCTATGGAGGCACATTACAGAGGTCAGCTGGGTATCCAGGAGTCGCTCTACCGTATGCAGCAGCATTGGGGTGCTCCAGCAGACTCTGCTCAGCAGGTGATGACCCCGGATCAGTATCGCTCCTATGTGAACTACCCTGGGGACAGGCCATTCTATTACGGAGGGGGCAGTGGAGCTGCAGTTGCTGATGATGATGATGATACAGTTGCTGCTGATGATGATGTTGTAGCAGCTGAGGGTTCAGATGAGGAGACTGCGAGTGATGAGGAGATGGAGGATTGAGCTGGAAGCAAGCCAAGGACTTGAAAGCACGCACCTACAGTGAAAAATTCCATTTAAAGCTTTCAGTCATTTATTTTTTTTGGATTGTCGGAACAATATCATGGCTTGTATTACTGAATTCCCGTACTCTGTTTCTGTATTTTGTTTTGTATTTTGCTTCCGTATTTTTAATTCCGTATTTCAATTGTGTATTTTGAATATTATGTACTTTTGGTACAAGTTGTTTAAGTTTTTGTTTTATGTTAATTTGGTGTGTTATAGTTATTTATTTTAGTATCATGTTTTAGTTAGTATAGTTATTTTTCAATTGTGTGAACCCTGTTCAAATACTCAATGCTAAATGCTTGAACTAAGCCAAAGCTATGAGCAAAAGATCAGGTGAGTGATAATGATAAAAAGTAGTGATAAAGCGCGCAGCTAAGGTACTCGTTTCTTGTTTTTCTAGGTATATACTTGATTGTGAAATGAGTCCTTTGCACACAATTTTTATGTTACTCAGTTTTAAGTAAGCACATATTTACGTTTGAACCAATTTAGAACTAGCCAAAAATGTGAGGAATCCTCAACCAATATATATATGCAGGAGACCAATATCATGTTTTAACTCAGTTATTTTATGTTAAATCTGTTGTTGTTTTAAATTGTGTAAAAGCATTGAAATGATCAAGGCAATTTTTTGAAATTGAGAGAAATACTTGACCAAATGAACCTACCCTGTGAGATGTGTGAGTATCTGTTAACCCATCTGAGCCTAATGGAATCAGAATTGTTAACTGTGGACTGTCAATTTAATAAGCTCATCTGCTTATTTAAATTGCCGGAGTTTGTAAAAAAAAAAAATTTCAGTCACAGTTAACTCTTTATTAAACTCTGATAGTTGTTTTCTTTTGAACCCTTATCCATCGTTTTTATTGACCTTTGCCATAATAACAAAGGAACATTCGATTAGGGTATCATTGGAATAAGTTGGGGAGAAAGGAAGGTTTTATTTAAGTCAATGTATGGGTGAATGTGATATTTGATCTTGACAACAAAGAAAAAAAAAAAGAAAAAAAGAAAGAAAAGCAAACCAAGAAAAAGAAAAGAGAAAAATGAAAAGGTTTGCTAGATTTCAAAGAAAAAAAGAAAAGTTGTCAAGAATCAATCAAGAATAAGAATGAATGAAATTCACCAAGTGTTGTGTTGGAAAAAGAAGGAAGTGTAATTAGATTGAATGTTTCCTTTTGCTTGGCCATTTGAATTCAAATATCCCACATATGACAATTCTTTTGTAACCTAGCCCAATTACAACCCTGAAAGACCTTTTGATCAATGCCTTTTATGCTTTTGGAAATGATAATTAGATGGACACATAATTTGATTGTATGTTATCATGTTTATTGGATGAGTGTTCATAACCCTTACAAATGTTCAACATGTTCATATACTTTTATATAGAAGTGTGTTAGGTTGGTTCAAATTTAAATATGTTGTTTGCCAAGAATTGTGAGATATAAACTTTGTGCTTAGGACTGTGTCACAATCATGGTATGTATTTAGTGGAATGAGAAACTTTACTATTACTCGCGCTATCATAGTTGAATCATTCACCTGAAAATTCTTTTCTTCCATTTTGGAAATTTTTGCCTCATGCTTAACTTTGTCCAAAGCCTTGTTTTTCCAATTATTTTGAATCTTTTGTTTGAGGACAAACAAAGAACTAAGTTGGGGAGTATTTGATAAGTGGCAAATTATGAATAAATCCATGTCTTTTATAATGCCTTTTAATTACTTGTTGTGCAAGTTATCTTAGGAAAAGCATGGAATTTATGAATAAATGCCAATTATTCTTTGTATATCTCATTCTTCCCCATTTGTGTAGGAAAAAGCAAGCCAGGACCTGAACATCAAAAGAATTATTGAAGAGAAGCATGAAGACAATCGCCTAGCGATCCTAGGGCGACTGCTGAGCGAAGTGAATCAGAGAATTTTCGCCAAGCGATGGAACAGCGAAAGGTTGGCGAAGGTAGGCAGAGTGTTCAGCTGGAACAGTAACTGCTACCTTCGCTCAGCGATCCTACAGCGAAAGGTTGGCGAAGGTAGGCAGAGTGTTCAGCTGGAACAGTAACTGCTACCTTCGCTCAGCGATCCTACAGCGAAAGGTTGGCGAAGGTAGGCAGAGAGTTCAGCTGGAACAGTAACTGCCAGATTCGCTCAGCAACGGAGAAGCGAAAGCTTGGCGATTCAAGACAGGGATTTTCTGGAACAGGGGAAGCTGTTTTCGCCCAGCGATATTTGAATCGCTCAGCGACATCATCAAGGCGGTCTAACTGTAGAAGATGACGTGGCAAATCTCTATTGGCTGTTTTGAATTGTTCGCTGAGCGATGATACGTATCGCTGAGTGAAAGTGTAATTATCAGTTTAGTATTTAAGCTATTTACAGCTTTTAGGTTAAAAAGTTACTATTGTATTACTTACATTTTTACACGAAATTTAAGAACTATTTCCTAAGAAAGAGAGATTAGGCATAGAAGGAGGAAAACTTCAAAATAGCAAGTAACTTTGGATTGAAGAAGACATTTTAGAAGCTTTGAGACATCAAGCTCTACTAAATCTTCATCTTCCTTTCTTATTTTGCAAGTGTTGTCATGACAATGATCAACCAATCTCCTTTGTTGGGATTGATAGGTAATCAATCACTCATGTTGTAAACTTTTGATTATTCAATATATGATTCTAGCAATTTTTATATACCATTGAATTTCTTCTTGCTTTTCAATCTTATGTTTGATTTAAATGTTGTTGAAAAAGACTTTTAAATCTAGGTTTAGAATGATTTTCTATCAAGATAAGAAATTCTAGAAATGGGATTTGGTTTTGATAATTACATTATAGTATTGGATCGTAAAGCTTTTGGATCGTTTAATAGATTGAGAAATCATCGATTAAACGATACAATCGATCTCACGACGTCATTTGGGAAATCAATGATGTTGTTGAGCAATACGTAATAATGTCATATATGAGAAAACGCTAGAATTCGTATTTGTAATCAATCGGATACAAACGATGTTTTGATTGATGAAAGTTAATCCTAACACCTTCTATGTCCTATGACTCTACCATTTATTTATTATGTTTTAAAATGATGAGTAGTGTAGTATAAAAACAAGTTAAACCCTAACTTAAGACGATAATCGAAGTTGAACGGAATATGATATCACATTAATCCCTGTGGAACGATATAAAAACTAATACTTACTTTTGTTCATTCAACACATATGGATTATGTTTTTCGACATATTTATGTGTAATACGTTTCGAGACAACAACATGTTTTTTACCGCGATCAATTTTTTCCACAACCTGCTTAGGGTGTAACCAACGACAAGACGTAACATCGTGCCCAATCATTTGACAATGTGAACAATAATCTGGTAGCCATTCATAATCAACTTCTAACTTGAAAGCAAAACCCTCTCGCTCAACCATGATCTCTCCCATTGGTGATGTATGTTTTTCTTGCCTTGATTTATGTGCTAATATCCACATTGTCTTACATATCTTTTATTGTCTGGTAAATTGTAAAAAATAGTTGTTCAAATAATATTTCTCTTTTGCAAAATCAATGAAATGTGAGTGTAGGCGTCACGAGTAATTGGCGAGAGAAAATGTGTGTAAATGCAATTGGATATTAGGTGCAAAAGTATTACTTTGGTTTTTTTAATGGAGAAAAAATATTACATTGTGTGGTAAATTATAACATGGACTAAACGAGGTTTACGTGTAATTAACTTTGGTGAATTAGTTTTAAGGTGTGTTTGTATTGAGGATTTATGTTAATAAATTGCGGAAATTATAAAATGTTCTTTTTAAAAAATTAAATGTGATTTAAGTATTACTAATTGATCATGATCATGTTAATATTTTATAGTATTTGTAATTTAAAAAAGAAAAGTAAGTTCTCCCTTCCTTTTCCCTCCTTTCCCCTCTTTCCAAACACACCATAACGACCAACTTCATCATTCATCATGTTTCGTCCCTATCATCAACGACAAATTGTTTCAACCTCCAACGATAAGTCCTGACTTCGTTTTCTTTGTGAAAGGCGACGATCAACAACAACATACCAAGAAACCTCCCGATATTTCTAAGTCATCAATATCAACTACATCCTTTTATGACAAATTTTTGTGTCCAAATCAAAGCCCTCAAATTCAAGAAAAGGAAGATATGATCGCCAAAAAACTAGTTCGAATAGAATATGAAAATGGAAACCAATGTTTTTCAGGATATGTGAAGGATCGTCTCAAGAAAGTATGGACATTGTAAGACATATTTGATATCATGGATAATGATAATGGATTTTATATGATTAAATACGATCAAGCCGCTCATAAAGATAAATTATTTCTGATGGTCCTTGGATGGTTTTTGACCATAATTTACCAGTCTCTCATTGATCACCAGAATTTGCCTCGTCGAAAACAAAATTCGAATGTACAGTTGTTTAGATTCGATTTCCTAGTCTCAATTTGGTGTACTATGATGAATGCTTCTTTCCTACCATGAAGTTTGACCTTACTCTCTCGGTTGTTGGTGAAATTTTGTTAAACTGACATTGGTACAAGATGCAATACGAAGGTGTTCACATCATTTTCACAACGTGTGACTGCACTAAGAAGAAAAATGAATCAACATCGTCACTAAACCCTAATGGCAGTGGTTCTCAACTACCTGACCCTATTTCCAAGCTTGACTCTTCCAACCATGCTCACAATCACATGCAAACACAATATGTTATAAAGAATAAGGTTACTGATCCCCCCGTTAATGTTCCTAATAACGAGGAAAATACTTTGCATGTGGAATGGTTATTTGTCAGCAGGAAAAAAAAAGAAAGTTTTTAGTGGTATTAAAAAAATATTATTGCACAGTCAAACTGATTTGAGACTCTTTCAAACCTGGCCCACACACAAAAAGACAAAAAACATATCCCCTACCAATTTCCTCCTAGACCACGTGCTCATGAAGCATAACGACCCAACAAAATATAGTTGGCTTCTATTATGTGACAAATATTGGAATGATAACGTAAGTTGAGATAAGATTTGGAAGACGTCGATTCAAGCTAAGGTGCACCATTTACTTTAGCTTTGAATGCACAATATGATTCCTACTAACAAGCTTCGACATCACTGCAACCTGGTGACTTCTCCTATCTTCCAAAGATGTGGAACCCATGAAGAAGATGTGATTCACTACCTTATGGATTGTTCTCCATCGAAGGAAGTTTGACAACAAATACGTCAAGTTAATTATCCATATTTCTTCAGATTCACAACCCTGAAAACATGGATACAAATGATGTCCAAAGGACCTTCTGGTAACAAGTTTGCAATAGCTATTTCGTGGATCTGACGTTTCAGAAATAATCATTTTCTTGGAGAAAAGCAATGAGAAACCCGAAATATCCTTCATTCTATAAATATCACTAGTACCGATCTAATTTATATTAATATTCACTCCTTGGAACACCACATTGTTGAAGCAGTATTTCATACAACAAAAGTAAGTATTTTCTATTATCGTCTCCTCAGGGATTGGTGCCTTACTTCGAACCGTTCAACAATCGATATTGTTTTGAGTTAAGGGTTTGTACGATTGGTTTCAAAAAAAAACTAACAGAATGTAAATGCGGAAATTAAAACGACAAAGAATTAGGGAATAAAAGCGTTGAAATTAGAGTTCATCAATCTTACAAAGAATGTCATAAATAAATCATGCATATGAATTTAGTGTTTTAGTATAAATATCACGTATCGCTCTACAATATCATTGATTTCCCAAATGACATCGTGAAATCGATCGTATCGTTTAATCGACGATTTCCCAATCAATCAAACGATCCGAAAGCATTACGATCCGAAACTTTGTGCGATTATCAAAACCCAAATCCATTTCTAGATTTTCTTATTTTGATAGAAGATTATTCTTAAACATAGATTCAAAAGTATTTGTCAATAACATTTGAATCAATCATGAGAATGAAAAGCAAGAATAACTTCATAAACATATAAATTGCTAAACCATATATTCACATAATCATTCATTACAATCAAAGCTAGAAAGATTACCTCTAATCCCAACAAAGGGATGTTAGTTGCTCATTTTCATGGCAACTATGCAAAAGTGAAGAGAAAAGATGAAGATACAAACCAAGTCTTGATTTCCCAAAGTCTTGATTGATTTCCACTACCCAATCACTTTTGATCTTTGAAGATCAAAGCTCTAGCCCTAATTACTAAGTCCTAAACTACTACTAAAGTAATCCTAACAAATTGGAAGAAAAAGTATCAAAGTTCTCCAACTGGTTATTTTAGAAAATGAGCCAAAAATGCTTTATAAAACTGAATATTTGCACGCTCGCTACAAGCGATGAGTTGGTCGCTTGTAGCGAGGAAGTTTAATGGCCAATAGGGATCCTCCACGTCAGCATGGAGTTTTAAACCGCCCTTGGTCGCTTGAAGCGACCAGTCCATCGCTTGTAGCGATGAACCTCTAAAAAATCCCTGCCTATCCTCGCTTGTAGCGTGGCATCTGGTGCTTGAAGCGATGAAGCCTTCAAATTCCCTGCCTATCCTCGCTTGTAGCGAGGAAGTCTGCGCTTCTAGCGATGGCTTTAAAACAAACTTCATTTCTTTGCTCAGCATGTTCAAGCATGAATTTCCTGCAATAAAAACATGGGGTAAGACATAGGATCTCAAATATAGCATTTTGAACCATAAATACGAGCTTATCCTAAGATAACTTGTGAAATAAGTTACATAAGTGCCTAAAATAAATATGCTTTTTAAGTCAATTTTGGCACTTATCACACTCCCCAACTTGAATCTTTGTTTGTCCTCAAACAAAGGACATAACAAAAAAGGAAACAAGCTTTAATCATGGCTTTGAGCAAGAATGCAAAAGAATTAAAAGTTTGAAGCAAATAAGTGATAGATGAATGATTTAACATGATTGCGCAAACTAAGGTTATGTTTCTCACAAAACGAGATACATACTATGAATGTGAACTAGTTCTAAACACAAAACATCAAATCACACAATTCTTAACAAGCAATATGTTTAAAATTGAACCAAACCTAACACACTTCTAAATAAAGTATATGAACAATTGAAATCATTTGTAAGGGTTATGAACACTCATCCAATGAACATGATAACATACAATCACATTATGTGTCTATCTAATTATCATTTCCAAAAGCATAAAAGGCATTGATCAAAAGGTCTTTAAGGGTTGTAATTGGGCTAGGCTACAAAAGAATTGTCATATGTGGGATATTTGAATTCAAATGGCCAAGCAAAAGGAAACATTCAATCTAATTACAACTTCCTTCTTTCTCCAATACAACACTTGGTGAATTTCATTCTTTTCTATTCTTGATTGATTCTTGACAACTTTTTCTTTGAAATCTTGCAAACCTTTTCATTTTTCTCTTTTCTTTTTCTTAGTTTGCTTTTCTTTCTTTTTTCTTTTCTTTTCTTGTTGTCAAGATCAATTAACATCATTCACCCTTACATTGACATAAATAAAACCTTCCTTTCTCCCCAACTTATTTCAATGATACCCTAATCGAATGTTCCTTTGTTATTATGGCAAAGGTCAATAAAAACGATGGATAAGGGTTCAAAAGAAAACAACTATTAGAATTTAATAAAGAGTTAACTATGAACTGAATTTTTTTTACAAACTCCGGCAATTTAAATAAGCAGATGAGCTTATTAAATTGACAGTCCACAGTTAACAATTCTGATTCCATTAGGCTCAGATGGGTTAACAGATACTCACACATCTCACAGGGTAGGTTCATTTGGTCAAGTATTTCTCTCAATTTCAAAAAAAATTGCCTTGATCATTTCAATGCTCTTATACAAATTAAAACAACAACAGATTTAACATAATATAACTGAGTTAAACATGATATTGGTCTCCTGCATATATATACAATGGTTGAGGATTCCTCACATTTTTGGCTAGTTCTACATTGGTTCAAAACTAAACACATGCTTGCTTAAAAACTGAATAAATTAACTTGTGTGTGTAAAGAACTTATTCACATTTACGAATATACCTAGAAAAACAAGAAAACGAGTACCTTAGCTGCGCGCTTTAACACTCATTCTATCATTATCACTCAGATGATTCACAGTTCAAGCATTGCTTTTGAATCATTCATCTTTCTTTCAAAATTTGTTGGGATCATTCCAAAAAATTTTAACAAAAATACTAAAGCATAAATAAAATACAACTATACTAACATGTAATACCCAAAATATAAATAACATAAACATAATGTAATATTATCCAAGGTACATAAACATACTCAAAATACAAAGCATAAATCAAAATGTTAAAGAAGTACAAAGCTGAATAAATAAAACGAAAGAGAAAACAAATCAAAATCTGCAGCTCTGCATCAAAAGTCTGAATCTGTATCATCCATGTCCTCAGAATCTATCATCGCTGCAGCCATACGATCAATACTATTAGTAGCAGCTGATGAATCATCTCCAAGATCAGCATCGACATCAGCGTCGTCGTCACCATCGTCACCAGCATCCTGATCACCAGCATCCGCTGCATCTGCCCCTCCTGGAAAGAAAGGCCTGTCCCCAGGCCAAGCTATGTGCTCAGAGAAGAAAGCAGGTGTCCACGGGCTTTGGCCACTGTCGTGCAGATGGCTCTGAATCGTAGTAAGTGCCCGGTGATTTGACGCATTCTGCGCCAATAGGAAAGAGCTCACAGTAGCAGAATCCCAACTCGAGAAGTCCAAAGGTGGAATGGTCGGGTGGCTAGGGTGGCTAGTATGCTGAGGTGGTGGTGGTGGTACATGAGAAGGTCCTGCTGAGGATGATGGTCCAGCTGAGGGGGGATGGGGTGGGGCAACAGGTGCAGGTGTAGAGCAGTACCTATTGATGTATCTATCATCAATAGGATTTTTAATTTCCTCATCAACCTGTGATGGTATGTGAACTCTAGCTCGCCTACAGAGACCCATGATCAACCCGGGAAAAGTCAGAGGGCATTTAGGTTTGCCCGAGGGTAATATACCACTCTCCGCTACTATCCTCATCTCATTAGCTATCAGCCTAGCAACGTCCACCTGACGCTGAGTGAGGATATACTGGACAAGAGGGGTCACATCTAAGGTGGTGGAGGAGGTGTGAGATTTGGGGCGGATGTTATATAGAATAAGGGTAAGGATTACCTGAGCCTCAGTGGTTATGTCCTCACGAAATGCTCGGAAAGGCTTACCCGAAGCCCTACTCACATCATAACTCTTCCCCTGCTGGAAGATATCCTGTGCGATGCTGTCGTGATCCCAACCACCACTCCTCTGATGTTCACAGAAATCACACAGCGCAGTGGGTGCAAGCGGATTATCTTCTTCAACTAGCTCCAGAGGCTTGCCCAGATACGCGTTGATAGACATGCGATCGAAGGTGACTGTGCGCCCTCGCACGTAGGATGTCCAAGTGAACTCGTCGGATGGATCAGAGGGGATCGCGTTCGCGTAGAACTCGCGCACGATTTCATAGTTAATCCTCCTGGGTGGTGTGCAAAGAATTCCCCACTTCCTCTCGTTAATCATGGCTGCTAAGCCTCCATACTCCCCCTCTTCAGATATCTCAAACCGCTTCTCAGACCAGATGCGTCTTGTCCTCAGCTCCTCGTAGCGTTCCTGGTTCCTCCAGCTTAGGAAACGACTTGCGTCGTGTGGTTGAACGTTTGCTCGTGGTCGTGACGAGGAGCTTTCAACATTCCTTTGACGTTTAGAAGAGGTTTTAGGTGTCATTCCTACAAAAACGATCAAAACAGATGAAAGTTAAGTAGGGTACAAGTCAAGTTTCAATCAAAACAAAAATAAAACAAATTCTGGGTTCGCTCGCTACAAGCGACAGCTTGGTCGCTGTAGCGACGAAACCCAGAAAAAGTCTGGTTCCTGCGCTACAAGCGCTGTTCTAGCGAGGAGACCCATTTTCAAAATTCATGTTTTTTTCTGATTTTAACCTACTTGTAGCATGCGAAATCAACATTAAAGCTAATATAAATGACTAACAATCACCTAAACTTCCTAAATCCTCAAAAACCCTAATTTATTTTGAATTTTTACAAAGGGTTTTTCCAAAATACGTTTCCTATGAACAAGAAGATTAAAGGGAAGTTTTCTAGGTGATTTTCGTTCATTTACAACAGCTTAAACCATATCTAAACCTGGGTAAACAACAGGGCATGTTTAAGTTCAAATTCGTAAAACCCTAAAACCCTAAAATGTGAAATCAGCATGCAGGCACCATTAAGCAGAAACAAGCTTCTAAATAGTGACAGAAAGGTGCGAAATACATACCTTGAGTGTTGATTTAACAAGATGATTACAGGTACAGAGAAGATTTTTGCAGATTTGCAGAAATGGAAAGAGTGAACAATGCAGAAATGTAAGGAATGTTTACAGATGCGAAAATAATAAGTTAAAACGGCTATAATAATAAATGAAAGTGGTTGGGGGTAGCTGAAGCGACAGGACTGGCCTGGGTAATATAAAACTGTTTTCTGATACGCTCGCTACAAGCGCGCGATCCGTCGCTACAGCGACAGGCAAAAAGCCCATCGCTACAAGCGTACTTTGGCGCTACAAGCGCAAGTGCAAAAACTGTCGCTACAAGCGACAAGTGCGTCGCTACAGCGACATAGTGTAAATTCCATCGCTACAGCGATGAGTTGGTCGCTGTAGCGACCATGACAGGAAACAGAAAAATAAATTTTTGAGTTCTAGCCACTATCCCAACATGCATGGATGAATGTTAAAAATCAAAATACTAATTAAAACAAACCTAAACAGTTGGGTTGCCTCCCAACAAGCGCTTGTTTTACGTCGTTAGCTCGACGCCTTTTTCGTTAGGGTGGCCAGAATGAGACGGAGATCACACCAGCTTTAGTATCCCTTTGCAGCGGGAGGAATTCCATGAACTTGAAGAACCGCTGATGTGGAGTCCATAACCTCCCTATCCAGAGTAAGCTGAGCAAGGAACATAAGCAATCTTGTACGCGTTCAAGTTCCACCTTGCTCACTTTCATCCCCTCATCCTTAGAAGTTTGTTCCTTGTTAAGAAACGGTTCCGGCTTCTCAATTTCCATACTTTCTTCACTATCAACAACACTGGCCTCTTCAGTATCTGACCTTTCTTGAGGAGTTTCATCTTTGCGTGGTATCTCTAATTCTTCCACTAATGGCTCTATACCACATCCTTTAAACATTGGTTCTTCCTCATTCTCATCAACATCATCTTCAACAATCTCTCCACATTCCAAAGTGGATTGATTGTTGGTCTGAACATCCACGATTCTTGGTAGATAATTCATTTGAACTTGCAAAACCTCCAATTGGCATGACAAAGTTCTTAATCTATGGTTGGTGTTTTGCATGTTGATCATGGATTGTTGCATGAACATGTTCAGAATATTCTCAGTTCTTGACGTTTGTTCATCTTCAGACGGATATTGTTGATATTGTTGATAAGCTTCATACTCGTATGGATCATAATAGTTGAAATAATCATGATGATCAGCCATGATTTCTTTCAATGAGAATCTGAAACACAAATAACTAACAAGAAACTTTTCTTTGCATAACAAAGAGGGTTAATGCCAAACAGTTATATATACAAAAGAAATGAAAGAATATTAACAAAGTATATACAAAAGCTCAAAACACTACAAACTATTGCGATGTTCAAAATAAGTTAACACTAATCCCCGGCAACGGCGCCATTTTGTTGAAGCAGTATTTCATACAACAAAAGTAAGTATTTTCTATTATCGTCTCCTCAGGGATTGGTGCCTTACTTCGAACCGTTCAACAATCGATATTGTTTTGAGTTAAGGGTTTGTACGATTGGTTTCAAAAAAAAACTAACAGAATGTAAATGCGGAAATTAAAACGACAAAGAATTAGGGAATAAAAGCGTTGAAATTAGAGTTCATCAATCTTGCAAAGAATGTCATAAATAAATCATGCATATGAATTTAGTGTTTTAGTATAAATATCACGTATCGCTCTACAATATCATTGATTTCCCAAATGACATCGTGAAATCGATCGTATCGTTTAATCGACGATTTCCCAATCAATCAAACGATCCGAAAGCATTACGATCCGAAACTTTGTGCGATTATCAAAACCCAAATCCATTTCTAGATTTTCTTATTTTGATAGAAGATTATTCTTAAACATAGATTCAAAAGTATTTGTCAATAACATTTGAATCAATCATGAGAATGAAAAGCAAGAATAACTTCATAAACATATAAATTGCTAAACCATATATTCACATAATCATTCATTACAATCAAAGCTAGAAAGATTACCTCTAATCCCAACAAAGGGATGTTAGTTGCTCATTTTCATGGCAACTATGCAAAAGTGAAGAGAAAAGATGAAGATACAAACCAAGTCTTGATTTCCCAAAGTCTTGATTGATTTCCACTACCCAATCACTTTTGATCTTTGAAGATCAAAGCTCTAGCCCTAATTACTAAGTCCTAAACTACTACTAAAGTAATCCTAACAAATTGGAAGAAAAAGTATCAAAGTTCTCCAACTGGTTATTTTAGAAAATGAGCCAAAAATGCTTTATAAAACTGAATATTTGCACGCTCGCTACAAGCGATGAGTTGGTCGCTTGTAGCGAGGAAGTTTAATGGCCAATAGGGATCCTCCACGTCAGCATGGAGCTTTAAACCGCCCTTGGTCGCTTGAAGCGACCAGTCCATCGCTTGTAGCGATGAACCTCTAAAAAATCCCTGCCTATCCTCGCTTGTAGCGTGGCATCTGGCGCTTGAAGCGATGAAGCCTTCAAATTCCCTGCCTATCCTCGCTTGTAGCGAGGAAGTCTGCGCTTCTAGCGATGGCTTTAAAACAAACTTCATTTCTTTGCTCAGCATGTTCAAGCATGAATTTCCTGTAATAAAAACATGGGGTAAGACATAGGATCTCAAATATAGCATTTTGAACCATAAATACGAGCTTATCCTAAGATAACTTGTGAAATAAGTTACATAAGTGCCTAAAATAAATATGCTTTTTAAGTCAATTTTGGCACTTATCACACATCAATCGTCATATTGTTAAGTTGACCCCTCCTCAATACGGATGTGTAAAGTTGAGTATTGAAGAAAGTTGTTATTCTTTCAGTGACATTGGTGTTGGCGGTATACTTCGTGACAACAAGGGAGATAAATAGGCAAGGAGATGCACTCTATGCAGAGCTATTTGATGTTTATCATGGTTTAGTGTTGGTAGTCAACAACTCTATTCGTCATGTTATTTGTGTGAAAAATTCTTTAGAAGTTCTTAATCATTTTAAACATCTAAATCACTCACATATGCATGTATATGCTAATAAAGGAAGTTTACTGGTTGGTATTCTTCCACCACATTGGTAAGTATGCCAATTTTATCAAACAAATAAAATATTGTATCCATAGAGACCGCGCTTAGCTAACTTGAGTTTATTCCAACATATTTTCTAAACAAAGTATTTATAAATTGTTTTGGTGGTTTGAATCATTGTAAACTGAATAAATATAGATAGAGTTGTGCTGAGATTGAATTTCAGTAACTATTCCTCGTATGGTTCAAATTAATCGATTATATACTTTTATGCCTCAGATATAACTCCACCCTTCCCTCAGCGTACGTCTCCAAACTAAGGTTAACAACGCAAAATAAAATAGAAACAACTGACTTCCAATGCTCGGTGGCAAAATTTCTGATTGTTTCTATGGCCTATGCTCGACAAGTTATACATGAATATAGACCTACCCGCGATCTCTCGGGCGATAACACCTATACATAATCTAAACCATGTCCCTTAGATAGCCAACCTTACTAGGGCCTGACTAAATCAAAAGATCAATTGTGACACACTACATTGGCGGCAAAACATTAAAAAAAGATTTAGACCAAAATTTTATTGAGAACTTAAATCATATACAACCAGCCAGACTAAGAGTATTACATAAATTCTTAGCTATTTACATCCAATCTCAACACAAGAGAGAGTTTAGTTACCCATGTGTCGCATGACTAACATCAGAGAGTTGTTGAATCTTGGAGTTCCAAGCATCCTTGGCCCTCTAATGGCTCCATCAACACTCTGTCCTCGTTCTCTCTCTCTCTCTCTCTCTATATATATATATATATATATATATATATATATATATATATTCTATTATGAGTTTATAAATGAATTGCACTTCTATTTATTGAGTTTCTGAAGTTGTAGCTTCGCTAAGTGCAAAAAGCTATGCTTAGCGAATTGAGGTTGCTTCAAGGGAGGGAAAAGTCAGCTGTTATTCAGATATTTTTCCTTAAAATGCCTTTACTCGCTAAGCACAACTTTCATGCTTAGCAAACCGCCTTTAGTTTTCCTTCATGGAGAGGTAACCACCTTTGCTCGCTAAGCACAACTCTTGTGCTTAACGAAACGACTTTATCTCCAATTTTCTAAAACTCTCTTTTTAGGCTTGCTTTCACTTTGCCATGCATGCTTAGCGAATCGTGGTTGTCTCCAAACGTCTTTACGATACTCTGGCATAACTCTGGCGTGTGCGTTTGCCTTCGATTTCTCTGCATTGGTGCAATCATTGTCTTAAACCTATATAAGTGTATATAAACTGGACATAATATCTTTCTGACATACTATACTAATATAAATGATATTTGCATCAAATTGGTGGTTTTTATAATTGTTTTATTGCAAAACAAGTCGATAAGTGCTATGGAAAATAATAGTATTTTAGCACTTATCATATGCTTCTTTATTAGTGAATATTTTTAGTTAAAATTAGAATATTCCTAATGTTTCTTTCCAACATGTGCATAGAGAGAGCAACAGTTGCATGAATTTCTTGGTGAAGCCCGATCTCTCTTCAGGCTATGTGTGACCTTTTGGCAGGTTCCTTCGTCGGAGTTAGAGTCTATTTAAAGGCTTGATGCCCCAAACTGAGCCATGTTCCTAATGTTTTTGTTTTTTTGTTTGGTTTTCTACCAAAAAAATTTATAGCATGGAACAATGAAAGACGTGGTTCATGATGGGGCAATTTTTTCTTCCTCATTTGTTGTTGGATGATCTGGAAATCACGTAACGAAGAATCTTTCAATGATAATAGTCCATCTTTGGAATATTTTTAGCCAAATTACTACTCCTTTTCACTCCACTCAGAAGGCTTTTGGTGGTTCTAATAAGGTCTAAACCCCTAGACTTGTTTCTTGGCACCCTCCCCCAGAGAACGTGATATAGATCAACATTGATGGTAGCTCCATTGTTAATCCAATATGATTTGACTTTGGTGGTCTTTTGAGAGACACTTTTGGAGGTTGGATCACAGATTTTGCAGGAAGTTTTGGTTTCACTTATAGTATTAATGTCGAACTTCAAGACATTTCTCATGGTCTTTACATTGCTTGGAATCATGGTTTTAGAAATGTGATTTGCGGTCTCATTGCTAAACACCCATGAGGTCTATTCAAGACTCGAGAAGGTGTGCCATCTACTCATCTTTATATATGTGCTCTTATTTCACCCAAAAGAACTAGTATCATATCTTAATTTTTTTTTTGAAATTGACAACAAGCAAGTGATTGACTCAAAAAAGATAACTATATTGACATTTTATAACGTAAAGAACTAAATCAGGACAAAAAAGATAAAGACGAAAGTGTTTCTTATAATTAAATTAAACGACGAATAATGTAATTTTGTCTAAATTAAAAAAATTTGAAAATATTAAGGTACCGTTTGACCATGCTTTTTTTCTACTTCTCTATAATTTTAAGGAGAAGTTAGACCAAACACAATATCTATTAAGTACTTACTAAAAAAATATTTTAAACATTTTTTCCCTTCAAAAAATATTTTAATATTTTTTATTTATTATATATTTGTACAATATTTTACCAAACAACTTTTAACTAAAAAAT
Organism: Medicago ruthenica; assembly: GCA_018208015.1. NCBI lineage: Eukaryota > Viridiplantae > Streptophyta > Magnoliopsida > Fabales > Fabaceae > Medicago > Medicago ruthenica. The sequence goes on from CM031373.1 coordinate 6,998,632, forward strand.
AGCTTTAAAACTAAAAAAAATAATAAAGTAACCAAACAACTTTAACTTCTTTCTTAGGTACCGTTTGACCCGACTTTTTTTCTACTTCTCTACAATTTTAAGGAGAAGGTAGACCAAAAAAGTACTTTTTTAGAATGCATAAAATTGAATGGAAGGAGCTTTAAAAACTAAAAAAAAAATAAAGTAACTAAACAACTTTAACTTATTTCTTAAAGTCCTTAATTTTAACTTTGTTTTAAAGTAACTTTTAGACCGTAAATAAGTCAGGCCAAACAATACCTTAAAACCCTTAATTTTAACTTTGTTTTAAAGTAGCTTTTTGTAACGACCCAAGACGTTAAAATAATAAGTAAGAAAAATTATCCAAGAGGACTAAAGGGTTAATTTTCTTTTAATGGCAAACTAGTGAATATTGGAGTAAAGAAGGACAAATTTGGTATCAGATATTTACCACGTCTATAAATCAAATTGGGGTTAGATGTGAAAGAAAAATTCATCTCCTTCCTCCCCCTTTCCACTCTCAGCCGAACCTAACCCTCACACCCCCAACCTACACGAAAATTTCTCTAATTCCATGGAGTCAAGCTTTGCGTGTGTCTAGTTCCTTCTCCTCTCATCTTGTTGGCAAGTGGGGACGTAAATTCTACTGGAAAAGGAGAAGAAGGCAAAAAGGAAAATAATGGAGGGTTTATGAAGCTTGCAAACTTCATCATCTTCTTTAGGATTCTTTATTTCGTTGAGGTAAATATCCAATCTAAAGTTCTATTTTAGAAACAAGGAAACTGAAATTGGCTTAAAAGTTAAGGAATATTCCATGTAAGAAATTATGGGTTAAGACCCAATTTGTTGTTTCCTTTAGTTTTGTTACTAATGCTGTTGAAATGGATGCTAGAATTGAAGTGTGGGTTATGATAGCTTCCACTTTGTTGAAGAAGAAGGATGCATCAATTTGAGTAGAAAGGAGACGTTGGATCAAGACCAAGTGATTGAAGAGTTTGTGAAGATTTAGAGTGGCATCAAAGTTCATCAATTCTTATGGATTCATCAACATTTAAGGTGGGTACTCTATTAAGCTTGAATTTGATTAGAAAGAAATAGATTTGTTAGTTTGGTTATGGTGGAATTTTTAAGAAATGTTGGTTAAAATTCGTATAGACCTACTGTCAGAAAAACAGTCGTAAATACTTGTGCTGGAATCGTTTTTTAGTGGGAATTAAACCATTGGAAAATAGACAAAATTTAACACGAAATAGGCTCTGGAAGAACTTAATTTCGTTACGCTATGACTGAGAAAATTGAGTTAGAAGTTGCAGTACTGAATTGAAAATCTGCACTAATGTGGTTGTAATGTTCATGTTATAATATATATACGTACATTAGTGGGACTTTACTAGGTGTATAAACGAGCAAGCTTGTATTCATTCAGATGTATATTATTGTTATTTGAAAATTTTAATGTATCCAGAATCAGATTTAATACCCATGCTAAATATTCTAGATAAATTTAGTATGAGTGTTACACTTTTGGACAGTAAAAAAGTTAGGCCAAACGATGTCTAAATTAAAACAAATAGAAGGACGACTTGGCAAATAATTACTCTAACAAAAGAGCGAAAACAAAGAAAGCCGGAAATGAATTCACTCTCAAACTCTTGTACTTTTTCAGTAATCAGTAATTGAACTTCAGTGAAAGTCGAAGAAGAGAAACAAAGGTTCAAAAACGCACATAACCCTCCATGTGAGTATTTGCGTTTCATGCTTAATATCTCTTACAAATGGGTTGTTTCACAAATTACTCAGTAGTTCTGGATGTTTCAATTTCTTTTACTCCTTTTATTCTAAATCTTTGAATCATTCAATGTAATACATGAAATGAAATGAAATGTGTGTGAATATGATAATTAATTAGGTTATTTCTTATGGGTTTTTGTTCGTTGCCATAAACTTGTATACCTAGCTTGTTTTTTTTCTTTTTCTAGGATTTCGACACAGACACAGGACATGACACGTCGACGCACTTAATTTAAAAAAGGGGTTAATAACTTAAATAGTCCCTATAATTTGGACGAGGTCTAAAAATAGTCACGTGCATCTAAGTAGAACAATTTATTTCATTTATCAGCATTGCTCCGACACATTTTTAACCCTTGTAGATGTGTTTGAGATATGTTTAAGTAGTATCTAAGCAAAGAATAAAAAAAAACTTTTTTTGGGACATTTGTCTAAGTTGTTCGACACGTGTCGTAGAATTGTGGAAGTAATCTAAAAATTGGACATTTGTATTAGTTTTTCGACACGTGTCGAATAAGTGTCATACGATTGTCGGATACCAACGCGTGGCGGACACTGCGACACGCCTAATCCTAGAGGTGTCGTGCTTCATAGATAAGCACCACTGATGCTTCAGACTAAAGACGTGTCCGATATGTGTCATTGTTGTGTTTGATATTCAACCACTTCCATTTTCGTAAGTTATTATCGTTGTCTATGTGTCTATATCAGTGCATCCAAACGATGTACTATGTAATGATCATTGTCTGCACGTTTATGCTTTTGACTTGCTTTTAAGTTTTAAGACTAGCAGTTATTTTGTTAAGAACTATTTTATATTGAAAAGTTTGTTGAGTCTTGACATGTTTAGGATTTGAAACTCTGTTAAAAATCAGGAAAATTGTGCATTAGTTTTTATGACGTTTAATGGTGTTAGAGTGGTATGCCTTTGAGCAAGGAAAGTTCAAGATTGGAGTGAGATTTATAAACATTTTATTTAGCTAAAATTTGCATGGCTAAATCGGGTCAGCTTTTTTTCTTCTCCATATAGCTGAATTGTGTTACTTGGACTGATTAAAAAAAAATGAAGATATTCAGGGTCTTGAATGGGAATATTATTATGCTTAGTCATCACTATCTCACTTCCCTCCATTAGGGTTAGTTGTAAAGGGTGACATCTTTCGATTTCATGAGGTTCACTCAATATATCTCTCCCTCAGTAGTCAGTCCCTCATACCCTTGCATTGCTTTTGGGTATGGAGCGTTATTACCTTGAAAGTTTTGAGCTAGATTAGAAAAAGGTCAGGGATTCCATCCATCCATATTCTATTGTAATTCTATTGATGACTTACTGAAGGACATGGCGTTTTTGAACTTATTTATCTGTTATTTGGTTGTGTACAATTTTATCAAGTTGGTTCTGGTTATGAGTAATTTTTCTGATATTGTTGGATGAATCAGATTGTCGATTGAAGAACACTTATTGGGAATATGGGACAACCTCACATTTTTTTGCAGTAAGCCCTTTGCTGTCCTTCCTCACAAGTGTCAACTATTTGTCCTGTCTTCTGATTGCCCGGTCTCCTTCAATTATTAGAGCTGGCTAGGAATTGTAGAACGCTGTGTACTCTTAATGTTGTGCATGCCCCACCCACTCCTTACCCACCCCTTTTGAACTGCCAAAACCAGCTCAAAACATGCGTAAAAGAAAACGAATTCTTGAGTTATGGCATCCAAATATTCATCAGAAACCACTCTAACCCTCAAGTTTCTCGATTTCTTCAAAAGGGATTCTCTGAAATTTGTGAAGTAAATGTTGGGAAAGCTTTGCATGCACTTTGCGTGAAAGATGTTCTTCAACTCAACACATTCTATACCAACACCTTGGTTAACATGTACTCCAAGTTTGGTAGCATAAAATATGCTCAACATGTTTTTGATAAGATGTATGATAGAAATGATGCTTCATGGAATAACATGATGTCAGGGTTTGTTCGAGTGGGTTGGTACCACAAGGCTATGCAATTCTTTTGCCACATGTTTGAAAGTGGTGTCACGCCAAGCAGTTATGTAATTGCTAGTATGGTGACTGCATGCGATAGGTCTGGGTGCATGACTGAAGGGGCATGTCAGATTCATGGTTATGTCGTCAAATGCGGTCTGATGTCTAATGTGTTTGTTGGTACTAGTTTGCTGCACTTTTATGGTACACATGGTTCGGTTTCTGAGGCTAACAAACTTTTTGAGGAGATTGAGGAACCAAATATAGTCTCTTGGACTTCTTTGATGGTTTGCTATGCAGATAATGGGCATACAAAAGAAGTTCTTAATATTTATCGGCATTTAAGACACAACGGGCTAATTTGTACCGGAAATACAATGGCTACAGTTATTAGAACTTGCGGAATGTTTGGGGATAAAGCCATGGGATATCAGATCCTTGGAGATGTCATCAAATCTGGATTAGATACTAGTAGTGTCTCTGTCGCAAACTCCCTTATATCCATGTTTGGTAATTATGATAGTGTAGAGGAGGCGTCCTGTGTGTTTAATAACATGAAGGAACGAGACACTATTTCGTGGAATTCAATTATTACTGCAAGTGCACACAATGGTCGTTTTGAAGAATCTCTAGGACACTTCTTTTGGATGCGTCGTACTCACCCAAAAACAGATTATATTACTATCTCAGCCTTGTTACCGGCATGTGGTTCTGCACAACATTTGAAGTGGGGAAGAGGACTTCATGGTCTAATAACAAAATCTGGATTGGAATCAAATGTTTGTGTATGTAATAGTCTTTTATGTATGTATGCGCAGGCTGGATCATCTGAGGATGCAGAGTTTGTTTTCCATACAATGCCAGAGAGAGATTTAATTTCATGGAATTCCATGATGGCAAGCCATGTTGAAGATGGAAAGTATTCACATGCCATACTACTTTTGATTGAGATGCTCAAAACAAGAAAGGCAACGAACTATGTAACTTTTACAACCGCATTATCTGCATGTTATAATTTAGAAAAACTAAAGATTGTTCATGCCTTTGTGATTCATTTTGGTGTACATCACAACTTAATCATAGGCAATACATTGGTCACCATGTATGGGAAGTTTGGATTGATGGATGAAGCACAAAAAGTGTGCAAAATTATGCCTGAGAGAGATGTGGTAACATGGAATGCACTGATAGGTGGCCATGCTGATGACAAAGATCCAAATGCCACAATTCAAGCATTCAACTTACTGAGAAGAGAAGGTTTGCTTTCGAACTACATTACTATTGTCAATCTTCTTGGCGCTTGTATGTCTCCTGATTATCTTTTGAACCATGGAATGGCAATCCATGCGCACATAGTTGTGGCAGGATTTGAATTAGATACGTATGTCCAAAGCTCCTTAATTACAATGTATGCCCAGTGTGGTGATCTTAATACAAGTAGCTATATTTTTGATGTATTAGCTAATAAAAATTCTAGTACTTGGAATGCCATTCTTTCTGCAAATGCTCATTATGGTCCCGGTGAGGAAGCACTAAAATTTATTGCAAGGATGAGAAATGATGGGGTTGACTTGGATCAGTTTAGCTTCTCTGTAGCTCTTGCTACTATTGGTAACTTGACAGTACTGGATGAGGGTCAGCAGCTTCACAGCTGGATTATTAAACTTGGGTTTGAGTTAGATGAATACGTTTTAAATGCTACAATGGATATGTATGGAAAATGTGGAGAAATTGATGATGTATTTAGAATCCTTCCGATACCGAAAATCAGGTCAAAGAGGTCTTGGAACATTTTAATATCAGCATTGGCCAGACACGGGTTTTTCTGCCAGGCCACAGAGGCCTTTCATGAGATGCTTGATCTCGGGCTGAGACCTGATCACGTCACATTTGTTTCACTTCTGTCTGCCTGCAGCCATGGGGGTTTGGTGGATGAGGGTCTTGCGTACTTCTCTTCAATGACCACTGAATTTGGTTGTCCCTACTGGAATAGAGCATTGTGTATGCATAATTGATCTTCTTGGCCGGTCAGGAAAGCTTGCTGAGGCTGAAGCTTTCATTGACAAGATGCCTGTCCCACCGAATGAATTCGTGTGGCGTAGCTTGTTGGCTGCTTGCAAAATACACGGCAATTTGGAGCTTGGGAGGAAAGCCGCTGATCGTCTTTTCGAGCTGAACTCGTCTGATGATTCAGCGTATGTTCTTTATTCAAATGTCTGTGCATCTACTCAAAGGTGGGGAGATGTAGAGAATGTCAGAAAGCAAATGGAATCACAGAGCTTAAAGAAGAAACCTGCCTGTAGTTGGATCAAGTTGAAAAACAAGGTTATGACTTTTGGGATGGGAGACCAGTTTCATCCACAATCTGCACAAATCTATGCAAAGTTGGAAGAGCTCAGAAAGATGACTAGAGAGGAAGGCCACATTTCAGACACAAGCTATGCGTTACAAGATACAGATGAAGAACAAAAGGAGCATAATCTTTGGAACCATAGTGAGAGAATTGCCCTTGCTTTTGGGTTGATCAATAGTGCCGAAGGCTCGCCTCTTAGAATTTTTAAGAATCTTCGTGTTTGTGGTGATTGCCACTCTGTTTTCAAGCTAGTTAGTAAAATTGTTGGTAGGAAAATCATAGTAAGGGATTCATACCGGTTTCATCATTTCCATGGTGGCAAGTGTTCTTGTTCAGATTATTGGTAGTGAATTGAATTTCTATGTTATATTATATCATACTGAGTTTGATTTCGATACGTTGTGTAAATTTTTTGATACTGTTTCTGAATCATACACGCCACCAGTCCCAAATGTACAATAAAATTTAGAAAATATGAACTCCTGCATTAATCTCGAAAATTGCAAATTATCTTGGTGAAGATTTGATTGTGTTACAACTAACATGATGAGTATACCGAATGTTTTACGATTTTTTATTTATTGTCTTCATATGCCAAATTTCGTTACTAGGACTGATTAAAAAAATAAGAATGTATTAAGGGTCTTCTTTGTCAATATTATTATGCTTACTGCTTTGGAATTGCCCTGACAACTGCAATAAAAATTCATATCTCAAGTTATGGAGCTTATATTGTAAACGAATATTAACTATAACATAAAAAAAGTTATACTGTATTGACTATAATGCTTTTATTCGGCGTTTAAATTTGGCTCAGAATCTGCTAGAGCCCAATCATGGCTGTCAGGCAATGTAAGGACAGATCTTAGGCTTAGAATCTATTAAAATCAAATAGAGGTCATTGTTAAATTTGTTAGATGGTTTTTTCATTTCCCTGAAATGCTATGACTGATAGTTGCTTGCGTGCTTGCATTCTGGATGGAATTTCTGATTTGTGTATTATGAGTGGGTAAATCTAATGATTAGTGTCAAGATTTCAATTGTAATATTAATAAAAATAATAATTCTGTTTTTGAAATATTCTCTTTGCTTGGTAAGTTGTGAGCAGTTTTTTCTTACTCCGTTGTGAAGAGAATAAAAGAAAAATGGAGAAGAGAGAAGATTGGAGATCAATTCTACCATATTTACCAGTGGTGATGCGTTCTTCCTCTCTATTTTGGCCGTCCCAAGTGGCGGAAGCTCTCAGAGAGCTCGGATGTGGCCGAGTTGACTCGGGACGGCTCTTATTCATCTTCATTACTGAACTCAGGAACTCTCTTTCTCTCTCTCCACAACCTTTATCCCCTTCCGCTGCACATGGATATGCCCTCTTCTTCGACGAGGTAATATACTACAGGTAACTTCACCTTTTTAAAACCTCAAATTTTTAATTTTGAATCCGGGTTTTCCTGGCATATTGGGGTACATGGGTTTTGCTGTTTATAGCTGATCGAACAATTGTTTTATGAATAAAAACAAAGACTCATGATTGTTTGTTTCAGCTGATATCTAGAGAGGAATGTAGGAAGTGGTTTGAGGAGGTGCTTCCATCATTGGGAGATTTGCTTTTGAGGTTGCCATCTTTGTTGGAAGCACACTATGAAAATGCGGATATGGTTATTGACGGAAAGGGAGCCACTGTCAGAACTGGTCTTCGTATGCTGGATAGTTATATGGTCGTGAGTTACATGCTAATGATAGTTATAATTTGCAATTGCAATTTTTTGCTTTTCAGGAGTTGATTGCTGCTCTTCTTGCATGCTCATTTTTATGTCTATTCCCAGTCCATGACAGATATGAGAAACAACTTCAACCAGTTAACTTTGATGAGTTGTTTGCGTAAGAAATCTTAAGCTATACTATTCTTATTCACTTGTTCAATTGCTTGTTTTATCATTCATTTTGATCATCATTTTCTCCTAGTGGTGTCAAACCGTCAATGGTGTTTGCATGTTTGTCTGTTAGAGAGACTCAATGATAGTGAAAGAGAAGGATAGAAGAAGTGACCATATTAAATTCCTTGTTTCACATGTTATTACAAAATTTTCTTGAAATCCAGGAGTCTCTATGGTTGTGCATTTTTCAGGAGTCTCTATAATGATTACACTCAAAAACAGGAAAATAAGATTTGGTGCATCATTCACTATTTTGAAAGGATAACCTCTAATATGCCTAAGGGTGTTGTCTCATTTGAGCGAAAAGTACTTCCCTGGGAAAATGATTGTATTCACATATCTTACCCAAATGCCAGCTTTTGGAACACTTCTGTTATACCTCTATGCAGATTTGAGGTATTTGGAGGAGATTTATTTTCAATTGTCCACAAAACTAATCTCTTTCAATGACCAACTTGGTTTGTAATAGGTGATACTTTTGCATTTTAGGTTCGAAATTCAGGGCTCATAGAAGATCACTCAAGTGAAACTGTCGAAGTGGATTTTGCAAATGAATATCTTGGCGGTGGTGCCCTTCGTAGGGGTTGTGTACAGGTCCTATATGTTTAAAATTGTATTATATTTCCATCCTTAACATCTTGTGCTTAAATGTTAGGCAATTGTGATAGATTCTATAGGACATAGTTCCTGATATGTTTTATAAGCATAGTTCCTGATATGTCTTATGCTTATATTTCATATGCAATTGTATTAGCACCTTACGACTGTAGATTCTGCAGATTTGGATATTTTTCTTACTTCAGCTTTCGACCTACTTATGTTTAATAAATTTACTTGTAATTGTCTGATATAGGAGGAAATTCGCTTCATGATCAGTCCAGAATTGATTGCTGGCATGATTTTCTTGCCGTCCATGGCGGATAATGAGGCTGTAAATATTGTTGGTGTCGAAAGGTTCTCGAGTTATACAGGGTCAGTGTTACTCGATGGCTCTAAACTTCAGTTAGAATTGAATATTTTTAGTGCCTACTACTGGTTTTGTTTACTTCAAATGTGATGGTAGGTTCTTTTTCAGTAGATTGAACCATTTATGATGTGTCTGTTTTCCTTCTCACTGATTTGCATTCCTGGTTAGAACAGTTTTTTAATGCGAAATTGTATATCTTCCCAAGAATAGAAAAAATTGCACATTAGTGTTTTCTATACAGTAACAGTATGCATAAAATGGTGAAATATTTCTCTGATGCAATGTCTCATTATATATTTTCAGCTTTTCAAACACAATTTGCTATTGTGTGCTTCCTTCAACCTAACAGTGATAATATCTCCTGATTTCTTTAGATATGCATCATCGTTTCGATTTTCTGGGGATTATGTGGATGACAAAGGTGTAGACACCCTAGGAAGACGTAAAACCAGGATTGTTGCAATTGATGCATTATGTGGCCCAGGGATGAGGCAATACAGGGAAAAATTTCTCCTCCGGTTCGTTAACTATCACTGATTGGTTGCTTCTCTTTAGATTCAGATTCACTGTTGTCGTATTATATTAAGATAGAATTTATAATCTAAAATCAATTGTGCTTTATATTTGCCCTTTGAAGTTTGTAATTGTTTATAAAGGTTGCATCAATTTATTACCTGCAAATTGGAGTTTCATTGTATTGTTCCTAGCTGCACACAATAAAATTTAATGTTATGTTTTTTGTTTGTATCCTTTTTTTTTTTTTTGAAGTTATGAGTTATAACATATTATCAATCGAGCTTATTCATTCCTGCAGTGAGATCAACAAGGCATTCTGTGGTTTTTTGCAGCAATCTCAATATCAACGGGATCAGAAAATACCACAAGAGAATGTATGCTCATCTTTGCTGATTGTTTTTTCCATGACTTTCTAGTGTCAATATGGTTTGCTATCTGCATCGGTCGTTGTTCAGTTATCTGTATTGAACATTCTTCGTTTCTCTTAGTATGATGCTATGGAAACAAGTGAAGGAAAATATTCATATCAAGAAATCAGAAATTCTCAAAATGATAACAATATGATGGAGAATAGCAATGATATTGGGGTTGCGACCGGAAATTGGGGATGTGGTGCCTTTGGAGGAGATCCTGAAGTAAAGACCATAATTCAGTGGCTTGCAGCTTCTCAAGTAATTTTATATTTTCTGCCATCATTGTATGAATATGTACCTGTAATCACTGCGTACTTATCTGAATGAATTAGAAATTAATGCTTATGTTTACCCCTACACCAAGGAAAAGCCCATATCATTGTAGATATTTCTATGCATTCTTGTTATGAGTGTTGAGATCAAGTCAACCATATCATGTTTGATAGTTTCAATTATGATTTTTTTTGGGGAATAGTCAACAATGCCATCAGAACATCTAAAATTTTGAAGGCTGAGAACTTTAAAAATCAGCATGTGGTCACAAAAGGTCGATGAAAATGAAATATTGCAAATTGACAGCAACAATTGTAGTACTAGACTTTACCTTTGACAATTTGACCTTTCATGCTTGAAGACCTTAAACTTTGTCTTGTTTTATCAAACCCTGCAGGCTGGAAGACCTTTCATTGCATACTACACGTTTGGCTCGGGGGCATTGCAGAATCTAGACAAGGTAACTTGACATATATTAAATAGTTGTACCTGTAAAATCTATTTGCAAGTTTGCATTCAGATTAAAAGGATTCTCTGAGCTAAGCTAATAGACTTCCATATTGAAATTAAGTTTCCATTTTTTGTGGTCTGCTTCACAAATGAATAACCCACTATTTGTATTGCCTCTATTAAGTTTTCAAATTGGGCCTAACCCATCCTTACATAACTGCATTGTAAGGTTAGAAGTGTCGTTAGTTATATACTCTTTTTAGGCTTTATCTCTTTTTAATGTGAGACTTGATAAAGTGCTATCCATCAGTTGCTAGATAAAGTGAAGCTACATTCCTTTTGGTGGATGAAGACTACTAATATTAATATTCGACTAAATTTTCATATGTGGTGGTCGAGCCCGTTTGTTTGTCTCGGCATTGGCTGATCTGTTGTATTTTCGCTTTATTTGTGACTTGATCGCATGTATTCTTTTGAGGTCCTTATTGGTACACCTTGTGTTATTAAGGATACTCCGTTGTTCGTAATATATCTCATTTTGGCTTGTTCAAAAAAAAAGTGAGACTTGAGTTTTTCTCAGTACCCCCTTCATACCCAACACTATTGAGTTTGATGCGTGGATAATATGGTGGATGACTCGACTCAATAGGCTCTGATATCATATTAAGTTTTTATAATGGGCTTATCTCATTTTTACAAAACCGGTTGTAAGATGAGGAGTATCACTCTTTATAAACTCTTTTCATGCCTTATCTTTGTTCAAAGTGGGAATAACATTTATCCCAATAGCCTTCTTCCTAACTAATTTCCCTGGAATTAGTAGCAGATAAACGCTAGCAACACTTAACACTCCCTTACCAACACTATTCATGATTCAGTGAAATTTATGCATTTTGGAGATGAGCCCCACATGATTTAGTGGAATCCAATGAATTTTACTCATTCAGTTAGTGTTGGAAAGAGTGTTAAAGAGAGTGGTGTCAATATTCCTCTTAGTGGTGATACCATATGTGAATAAATCATCTTTATGTAGCCAAGTTCCAGGAACATATCGACTCAACTTGGACTTTTCTTGCCATATTGATATCTCACTAGAGACTTTGGTTGGTGTTGTGGCAGGTCGCATGTTGGATTTTGTCGCAGGGATGGACAGTTGGAGACCTATGGAACATGCTAGTAGAGTACTCAACAAGTAGATCAAAAGGAGAAACTAATGTTGGTTTCCTCCAATGGCTCCTGCCATCAATATATGATCATGATTCTGGGATGTATTAATTTGCTTAATATGCCTTGTTCTGTTGTTGTCTGTCTTCAAAACCTTTCAGTGTTTGTTCTCTTTTAAAGAAAATTTGGCTATTACAAGGAAAAATGAACCGCCGTGAAACGATTAATATTGTTTTGAACCTGTATATACCTTGTATACTATAGATTGATTTGGGGAGCTAGAGGTTTAATTATTCTTACATAATTGGACTATTGACTATGAAGTAAGAACATGGTCTTAAAAACATGTCATTTTTTTCTTCTTGTAATAAGCAAATTGCTAGTGGTGACCCTTGGGAATTTTTGGTACTCGATGATGGTAGATATATGTTTTTGGTAATTAGTACTAACTAGCAACCAAAGCTAGATTTAACTTTCTATGTCACTTGATATTTTATCTTTTTTTTTTTGGTGGTGACTTGAGATTTTATCTATGAATGAAAATAATTTACCACCAAGTTTTTGTCTCTAAATTGAAAATTTCAACCAACTTTCCACCAAAACAATTGTTTCAAAACCAATAATCAAGTTATATTGTTTTCGTGCTATTCTTAGTCTTTTAAACAAGTGTGCAGATTTTTTTTTTTTTTTTATCGTGCGTCTGTTTATTCACCATTTTATATATCTTTATGCATAAAAGTAAATTAAAATATAAAAGATTATATTGTTTGCAAATATTATATCCATCCTTAATTATAAGACCCTTTTGAGAAATTTTTTTGTCATTTTTTATAAGACTCCTTTGTCGTTTCTAACTACATTATCCTAGGCTAAATTTAGAATCATCCTAAATTCTAAATCCATGAATTAACCGTTATCCTAGGCTTTCCTTAATCTACAAGCAATACGCTATTGAAATGATTTTGATGCGGAAAGCTTTGATTGATTGCAAAACACAAAACTTTGATAAAAACAAGCGACTCAGATATTTAAATCTCTAATTTAAACAGATTTCAGTTAGAGTTTTAACTATTTGATAAATTTAACACAATCTAATTTTTTTTCTTGAGCAAGCCAACACAATGTAACTGACATTAAGTTTAGTAATATTATGTTGGCTTGAGACTTTGGAGTGTGTTCAGAGCAAAAACTCTGATTTTAAATGCCCCCTTAGTAAACGGTGGGAATGGTTGAACCATTTTCGCCCCTGCTTCATGAATTACTCTAGTATTATCACAATGTGTGATAGAGTTTTTTTTTTTGCAGCTTCAATGGCACCATTCATCTGGGATTCGACCAGGAATATTGTAATGACAGTTTTTCGGAACCCAAGTTAATCCTTTCATTTACTAATAACCGAGAGATCTTTTCAGGAATCGCTTCATCCTCCTCCTCTTCAGCTTCGTAAACAAGGAACTCAAAGTCGGGAGAGAGCATAGGGTTATTGTGTTCAACGGGTTTATTGATGTTCAGTCTACATATGATTGATGATTGATTTTAGAAAATGAGTGAAAAATACAGCCCTTTTGAAATGGATTGAAAATAAAATATATTTTTGGGTTTTTTGTGTTACCATTTTCCAGAAAAAGCAGTAAAATAAAAATAAAAGTCGCGAAAGAAACGACAATTTTTCATTGATAGTGGTAACTTGAAGACAAAAGTAGAGCCCAACATGATTTCACTTTCGTATCGGGCGAAACGAAAGGATTTTTGAAAAGACAAGACAACGAAAACACATTACTTGGACCCATGAGTAACTGAGGGAATGTCAACAGCGACCCAATTGCGGCAAACCCCTCCTTGTGTTTGCACGACCAGATCCATTTTCTCTCTTCTGTTTGCACGAGTATTGTAGATGCGAGTCGGTTTGTAATGAAAGCGCCGGGCCACTTCCTTTGACTGCGGCAGATTGACCTTTTGTGATGAAACAAAGGATGAGGCTCGATTTGGAAACTATGAATGTAGTATGATGCATGATTTATGCTTATGCAAAAAAAGAAAGATTTGTTATCGAAGGACTTTGTTGAAGTAATTGTAAACATCATAGTTGAACATTCATTTGAGCATTAAGACATTACAAAATAGTTCCCTTTTTAGAAACCAAGCCAAGGGACCAATTCAAAAGTCCTTTAGTGGAAGCTAGATTTTAACAGAAATTTTCTTAAAGACTCTTAGCTTCCTTAAGTCCGAAATGTTGGAGTCAAGGGTAAACACGCCATTTGGTAAGGACTATGGTTTCATATGTACCTGTATCACGGGTTCTACCAAGTTCCCAAAGTCATTGACCACTTCCGAATATTGTCAGATTACGGGACTACTCCCGGTCCAACGACGTTCGTAGGAAAGTCTCATTTGAGTGTAGTATCGCGTATCAACTAATTCAAGACTACTCTTGATTAGCCACCGCACTACGTCCTAAAAGGCCCAGATGGGTTAAAGGTAACTCTAAAGGTCCTCAACTTCATAGGTCGCTTAAAAATAACAATGTCAAACACGACTACTCATGTCGACATGGTATTACCTTTAAGAGACCTCCATTGAGTGAGGTTATATCACATGTACCAAAACCCAAGACTACTCCTGGTATGACACTTTGATTATACCACCATCCTATCTTATGTTTCCCTCAAGCCCGGGTATAGGACTTATCTCACCATTCACGTAAAAGGAAAAAAAACACATATTCACATATTTACACTTTTATTTTTATTTTAAGCAAGTTATAGCACAAAATAATTAAATAAATCCAAGTTAGGCTCAACCCTCTTAGAAAATATCCCCAGTGAAGTCGCCATTTCTGTCGCGGTGATTTTCGGAGATCAAGCTATTGATTAGCGTTGACTCACTAATTTTATTTCACGACTGAACTTTTAATTTTTCAAACGAAAAGTGGAAAAAAGTTCTAAATTACCACATTTTTAAAGATTTAGGGTTCGGGGGTTAGTTACGTTTAGGGAAGGTGTTAGCACCCTAAACGTTCGTAGTACTCTACGAGAACCTCTTGATTTTATTTATTTATTTTGGCTATAACTTGCTTATATAAAAAAGAAAGAATTAGAGTAATGAGGAAGAAGATTGTTTTTTTTATTTTTTATGATTTGGAAGGACAAGGTCCTTTGCCTACGTACCCGTGAGGGATCAAAACCTCGTAGTTCGGGGTAAAAATGACGGTTGATTTGTTTTGTATTTTTTATTGTTTTTTTTGAAAAAAAGTTTTAAAGATAAAATAAAGGCCAAGTGGCAAAATAAGATTGATTTGTGTTCTTTATTTTTGAAAGTGATTAAAGTGTTATTAAAGTAGATTAATGGTTATTTAAAGAAAATGAAAGAGAAAAAAGGACACTTGATTGAAAATCAAGGTTTGTTTATGAAAATATTTTTGATTTTTCTGATTATTATTTGCATGTTTTTGTTTTTTTTTGTTTTTTAATTACCTAAGACTAAAAACATAATAAAAGCTAAACGCGAGGAATTTTCGTGGTGACGTTGGATCACCACGAAATCCATTTGAAAATAAACTAACCTAATTTTTTTGTAATTTTTTTTTGACATAAAGCGGAATAAATAAAGTGCAGTGTCGGTGCATATTCTCATTTATATTTTACATTGTTCCTAAATACATTCTAATAAAATAAAAAATGACAAAATAAAAAATGAACATAAATAAAAATGTATGAGATGCTAAACATTACATAACTATGTTGCATAAAAATAAATAAAAAGATAAAATGCATGATATGATGGAAAATAAATATAACAAAATAAAAAAAATGTAGAAGAAAAAGAAAAAAAATTGAATAACAAAAAAAACTAGACTACCAAAAAAGAGAAAAATGCACTAAATATAAACCTAGTACTAAAAAATATAAAAAGGGTAAACAAAATAAATAAAACAGAAGTAAAATGGCATGGAATGATAAAAATGCGAAAATGGAAATGAAAATGCAAAAAGGAAAAAAAGATAATGAAAAGAAAAATATAATGCAAGAAAATAAAGAAAGAAAAGAAAAAAGGGAGTGCAGTGGGCGGAAATGGGGAGGCCGCGGCTTGTGGCTATTGTATTCGGTTTGTGTTGTTTTTGGGTGTGTTGGGAATGGTTTTGTGGTGGTTTCGGTTAGTGGAGGGAGCGGTTGGCCGGTTTTGGGGTATGACCTTTGGGGAATGGCCGCGGCTAGGTAGCGGGAGGTTTGGGGTGGAGGCCGTACCGGGTTGTGGGTTTTGTGAGGCTATGGGTGTGGTTGTGTTTGGAGGCGTGGATGTGTGGTTTAGTTAGGGTGGTTTTGGCCTTGCTTTGTGGTGGTGGTTGAAAGAGGAAGCACGGTTGTGCGTGGGTGTTGTGTGAACTTTGGTTGGTTACTGATGAATTTTGGTACTTGTCTGGACAGTGTTTTTTTTAGATGATCTTTTTTTTGTTCCCCCCTGAATTGACTGAATTGGCTTCCAATTATACTAATTATGCCATCATTGATCATTAAGGTCAATGAATGACAGTCTAAATGACAATAAAAACCAAATTAAAATTCTGAACCAAAAACACTCCTCATTAAACATCCTTGCCTAAACAGATTC
Source organism: Medicago ruthenica (assembly GCA_018208015.1). NCBI lineage: Eukaryota > Viridiplantae > Streptophyta > Magnoliopsida > Fabales > Fabaceae > Medicago > Medicago ruthenica. The sequence goes on from CM031373.1 coordinate 7,015,082, forward strand.
AAGAGTCAGACCTTTAAAAAAGGTAAATAAAAAAAATATTAATGATAATAAAATAAAATAAAAATAATAATAAAACACTTAAGGGAATAAAAATGAAAGTAAAAAATAAAATAAATAATAATAATAAAAAAAACGGGCCCCAACGAGACCAAAAAGAAAAAAAAATGAGGTATCTTAAAATATCTCTCTGCCGAAATTTCGTCTGAGACGACGAAAAATTCCGAACTAAAAAGCCGAGTAAAAAAATAAATTTTAAGTCAAAAATTGGGGTATGACAGATGTGTAAAGTTGAGTATTGAAGAAAGTTGTTATTCTTTCAGTGACATTGGTGTTGGCGGTATACTTCGTGACAACAAGGGAGATAAATAGGCAGGGAGATGCACTCTTTGCAAAACTATTTGATGTTTATCATGGTTTAATGTTGGTCGTCAACAACTCTATTTAGCATGTTATTTGTGAGACAAATTCTTTAGAAGTTCTTAATCATTTTCAACATCCGGATCACTCACATATGCATGTATATGCTGATAAAGGAAGTTTACTGGTTGGTATTCTTCCACCACATTGGTAAGTATGCCAATTTTATCAAACAAATAAAATATTGTATCCACAGAGACTGCGCTTAGCTAACTTGAGTTTATACCAACATATTTTCTAAACAAAGTATTTATAAAGTGTTTTAGTGGTTTGAATCATTGTAAACTGAATAAATATAGATAGAGTTGTGCTGAGATTGAATTTCAGTAACTATTCCTCGTATGGTTCAAATTAATCGATTGTATACTTTTTATGCCTCAGATATAACTCCACCCTTCCCTCAGCGTACGTCTCCAAACTAAGGTTAACAACGCAAAATAAAATAGAAACAACTAACTTTCGATGCTCGGTGGCAAAATTTCTGATTGTTTCTATGACCTATGCTCGAAAAGTTATACATGAATATAGACCTACCTGCGATCTCTCGGGCGATAACACCTATACATAATCTAAACCATGTCCCTTAGATAGCCAACCTTACTAGGGCCTGACTAAATCAAAAGATCAATTGCGGCACACTACATTGGCGGCAAAACATTAAGAAAAGATTTAGACCAAAATTTTATTGAGAACATAAATCATATACAACCAGCCAGACTAAGAGTATTACATAAATTCTTAGCTATTTACATCCAATCTCAACACAAGAGAGAGTTTAGTTACCCATGTGTCGCATGACTAACATTAGAGAGTTGTTGAATCTTGGAGTTCCAAGCATTCTTGGCCCTCCAATGACTTCATCAACTCTCTGTCCTCGCTCTCTCTCTCTCTCTCTCTATATATATATATATATATATATATATATTCTATTATGGGTTTACAGTTGATTGAGTTTACTGTCACGACCCAAAAACACTAATCATGACCGGCGCACGAACTAGATCATTTTGCCCGGCAAGCCTATTGATCAAACTTGACAAACTATAATAAAAATATTTTCAATTCGAATTTCACTTCAAAATATATACATTCACTGAAATTTAGACAGAGTTTCCTCTGTATTTTCAACATTTCCAAGATCTTAATCCTGTTTTAAAAACTTGTTTCTGAAGTAGATAATATAGTCACAAGAAAGGGGGGGGGGGTTTGAATTGTGACCCTTTTTAAAATCTAATCCTGTACTTAAACAAATTACTTCTCAAGTTGATTCTTGGAAGAACAAGGTTAGACAGACTTCAAAACGTTCTGAAGTGTCAGTTGCAGAATAAGATATTTAAGTTAAGTGTTGTGTGTGTGATGTGTATGCAGTAATATAAAGAGTATAGGGAGAGAAGAAGGACACACAGAATTTTATAGTGGTTCACCCAATGTGGGCTAGTCCACTCCTCACAATCTTGTGAGAGTTTTCCACTATGATTCTTGAGATACCCTCTCAAATCCTGCACCTTACAATCTTGTCCACCTGGAACGGTTACAACCTGTATTCTCTAAGCCTCAGCAGGCTCTCAACTTTCTGTACTAAGTCACACCAGACTTTGTACTATGTTACTCAACCTAGACTTTAATACCCTTAAAACTAGATGAGATTTGCTTCTTTACAATTGATTTGAGAATTGAAGAAATGAGATTGAGATGAAGACTTTCAGAAGAGAAGGGGGAGAGTTTATCTTTGACAAGATAAAGAGAATTGATTTACACTTTGAGTGATGATCAATTTGAGATGCTAAAGCTTCAAACACTTTTCAAATGTTTTCTTGTATGCTTTGCAATTGTGTGTGTAATGCTGAGCCTTTCACTTCTATTTATAGAGTTGTTGGTCTCTTGTAACCGTTGGAGGGTGACCAATGGTCTTGTGCCATGTGTCCTGGGCCCCACTGACTTTTACTTGAAAATCTGGGTGAACATTCTGACTCTCAGAATGTTGTTATGTTCTTGAGAATACTTCAGAATGTTGTTGCATTCTTGATGATATTCATCTGGGTTCATCATGTATGAATGAACATATGAATTTCTGGATTGCTGATGAATTGTTGTTTATGCGTGCAGTACATCAGAATGTTTCTGTGCCAAGAGCTTTGCAAATCTGTCTTGGATTATGTGCAGGAGAGAGAAAAGTGGAACCATCACTTCATGCCCATGCTTTAGGGGATTTTGCTGATCTGTAACAGTACCAACCCCTTAGGTGTCAAGATCTCATGGATTCTGACTTTGAGATTGTAATTTGGCTTTTGCTTTACTTTTCCAACTGCTTTACTGTTGCTGTCAGAATTAAAGCATGTGCTGTATTGAACATTCTGAACTTCAGAATATCCTTTTTGTTTCACTTAGGATGACTTGTAAGACTTCCATTTGATGTAATCAAATCCTAATAGTGAAACATAAATGAAGTGAGGTAATTTGAATATCTAGGATGATATTCCCTTTTGGAATATTCCTGTTAATTCAATGTTCATAGTCTTAAATGAACATTGAATGTCCTTTTTAACATTCATCTTGTAAATGCCTTTATTGCTTGATTGATTCATGCAAGTATATTTTCCTTGGCATTTATTTATGTCACGTGTGGTATGCATGTTCTTGAATTGCTGGGCTTGTGTAGGAGCAGTCTTATGACAGGGCTTCAGAACTGTGGCCAAGCTTCTGAACTGCATTTCAGCTTCTGAACTTTGTTCAGCTTCTGAACAACATTGCTGCCTCTGAACAGGGTTCCAGCTTCTGAACTGTGTTTTCAGCTTCTGAACTGCATTTTAGCTTCTGAACAATGTTTAGCTTCTGAACTGAGTCCAACCTTCTGAACTATGTTCAGCTTCTGAACTATGTTCAACTTCTGAACTGAGTTCAACCTTCTGAACTATGCTCAGCTTCTGAACTGAGTCCAACCTTCTGAACTCTTGTTCAACTTCTTAATGATCTTTGATTCCTTGTATCTTGGTTCATATCTTGTTCCTGTCTTAATTAAACACTCAAGAACACAAGTTAAATACCAAGAGACTAATCAAAGTCCATTAATCCTTTAATCATTTAGGGTTTGTTATCTTTAAAATTAATTAGGGATTTTGCCTCAACAATCTCCCCCTTTTTGATGATGACAAACCTATGATTTAGGATTATGGATTTTGATTAAAAAATATGAGAGGTTTAAGAGCTGAAAATTATTTTTATGCTCCCCCTCATTTTTATAATTCATGACATTGAGTTTTTAATAATTTTTAAAAGCTCCCCCTTATTTTTATAATTCATGGCATTATTAAGAGATGCAGATTTTTGAACCAAATGTATTTTTTCATTAATCAATCATGCTCATTACATCATATATGGTTCAAAAGCAAAAACTTAACAAACAAAGGTGATCAGGCAAAAGTTGAAGTTTTAAGAACTCCAATAACTATTGATCACTGACCTACTTGGGCCTAAAACATAAAGACTTAAAGACTTTAAAATCCTAAAGCTTCTCCCCCTTTTGTCAACAGCAAGAAAGGTAGGGAGGGACAAGTGGAGGACATTCAGGGAGTTGAGTCTCTAGAATCTGAGGAAGGCTCAGAATCAAAGACAGATGGATCTTCAAACACTGGAGGTTCCATGGCTAATCCAGGAGCAGCAACTTCAGAAGTCCATTTTGCTAGGACACATGCAATCTTATGGGTTTTAGTTGCAACCCTAAGAGAGCGTCTAGCAATTTTTTCAGCTTTGGATATTTGTGATGTGGGAGCGGAAATGGGGGCATCCAAGTTTGTTTTTGAGTGACCTTCTTTTGAGACAAAGGTTTCAAGTGAGGCAAACAAGGTAGGGATATCTGGTAGTTGAGTGGTTGTTTTAAGTGTGGCTGGAGCAGGAGAAATATTTTGCGAAGTGTGAAGAGGGGATATCAGAAATTTGCTGCAAATAGCTTCTGACTCCATGGTGGAGGTAGATTGATTCAGGAGTGGTGGTGGTGGTTGTTGAGCCAGATGTTGGATTTGTTCAATAGGCAGAGATCCTGAGGCTATAGGGGCAGGATCTGCAGAGACTTCACATATGGAAGGAGTGGTATGATCAGGGAGAATGTTTCCTTCAACATTCTGTACTTCAGTTTCAGGCATTGTTTCAGGATTTTCTTTCTGAGAATCCTCAAGTACACCATCTTCTGAGTTGAACCCTTCCATATTGAGATCAAAGCCAGCTTGATTTCCATCTGATTTTTCAGTACCAGTTTCTAACTGGTCAGCATTGTCACTGAACATGTGGGTGACTAAGATTTCTGCAACATCATGCAAGTCCTGATCCTCAGCAATCTTTTGTTCTCCTTCTTCCAGCTGAGCTCCTTCTTCAGCATTTTCTTCAATGTCTTGCTGAAATTCTTCTTCAGCAACTGTGGCTGTCTCAGCATTCTTTTTGAGAAGCGATTCATTATCCTGCTGACTTTCCTCCTCAGCCATTTCTTGAGATTCTTCAATATTCTGATCTTCTGCAACATTCTGATCTTCTGCAACATTCTGATCTTCTGCAACTTCCTGAGTTGCATCTTTGGCAAGATCAGCACTCTCTTGGAATGTTTCTTCAGCAGGAGATTCATCTTCTCTTTGATTTTCTGTAGGGTTTTCATCCATGGGCTCCTCTTGAACCACATTGTTGACAACATCTACTTCTTCTTCCAGTGGAATTTTTGAAGAGTTTTTGACTTTCTCAATCTTCCTTTTCTTCTTTGTCTTTCCAACTTTCTGGTCTTGATGTCTTTTAACAGAACCAGATGTTTCAGATGCTGGAGGTGTGGGAAGATTGGAGGAAGTGATGTGCAACTGAGCTATGGTTTTTGCAGTGAATCTCATAAAGGTGTAATCACATTGTTCATCTTCAAGAGGTACTTTGTTGTCCTTAAGGATAAGGGTGATTGGCATTCCATAGACTAGGGCACTGGTTTGTTTGGGATTCATACATGAATCAATCATGTGTTGAAGGATAATGAAGCAAAGGTTTAACTTTTTCTTGTTAATGAGATGAAACATGATGCAGAGATCAGTATCACTCACAGCTTCATAGGTTCCTGATCTAGGAAGCAAGGTGTGGCGTACCATATTGTGAAAGATTTTGGGTAGGTCAGCAAGGTTTGTGGAGTTAAAAGGAAGGTTTGGTTTGGTGTATTCAAGTATGAGTTTGGCACGGTTTGTTCTAGCTTCAGAAAACCAAGAAGGAAAGAAGAGTTCATTACCTTCATTTGGGATTCTTAGAGCTTTTGAGAGGGAAGCTTGAGTGAGCTTAATCTTAATTCCTTTGACAGTTGTAGTGAGGGTCTTTTTTCTATCTTTGGTTTTGATTTTCATTGAACTGTAGAATTCCCTTACCAAGTCTGGGTAGGTGAGTTCTTGAAGTGATACAAAGCTTGTCCATCCTTGTGCATCAGTGTATTCACACAGGTTCCATCCCTTCTTCTTTAGATCAGCAAAATCAAAGTACTTAGCCCTGCTTATGGGTCTAGGTGCTTTTTCCTTTTTGGCTTTCAGAATGGAAGCTATCTTCCCAATGTCTTTTCCTTTTGCATGCTTTTTGGGAGGAGACACTTCTTCCTGCTCATCAGAAGGTACCTCTTCTTCAGATTGAGATTTTGATTGAGATTCTTCTTCAGATACATAATTCTCTTTTTCTGGTTCAGAGGTTTGTTTGGGTGAAGTCTTAACCTTTCTCATGTATTGTGAAATTCTGGCCAGACAATACTTAAGAGAAACTAACAGGTTCTGAACAACACACAGGGCACAATAATTTGCAAAACAGAGCACAAACACAAACACACACAGGCATCAAATTAAAGTGCAGGAAAGTAAAAAGGCACAGAGGTTTGTTAACCCAGTTCGGAGTAAACACCTCCTACTCTGGGGGATACCAATCCAGGAAGGAATTCCACTATAGGAATTAATCCTTATGACTCAAGACACTGACTCCCAGTTCCCAGCCTAAGCAATTAACTTCCTCCTAGTCTTGAATTCTACCAAACACGTTGAGTATTAGAGACCACTAACTTCCTATTCAAGTAACAAACCTGTTACTGAAACCCTTAATCAAAAACCCTCTGTTTTTCAGAAAACTTCAAAAACACAACTTCATTCGTACCTAGAGGCTTAGAATGAATTACAACTCAATAACAATCCTAAACCAACTCAAAGCATATGAGTGGCGTACAAAAATAAAGCAAAAGCTTAAAACCAACTAAGACTCAATTCTCTGATCTTAATCTCTATGAATTCGTGTCTTGAATAGCAGCAGCCCTCTTCCTTATATAGCCTTTAGCAAGTCTCTTAATTATGCTCCAAATCTTCTGAATTGATTTGTTACTGGAATAAGATTGAACCAATAATGTAACAAATAAAACTGCATCCAATCTTTGAAAGATTTAAAACAGAAAATATGAATTTTCATAATTTTGAACCAAATCTTCAAAGATATCTTCTCCAATTAAACCAGCCTTCTAGAAGCAAATATACAAGAATAATTCCTTGCTAAATCTCCCAAGATACGCGCAAAAACAATCCAGTACACCCAGCTTCTGATGTGGTCAACAGAAGTCAACGCTGGCTTCAGAACCTGAAACTGCTTCTGAAGTGCTACAGTGCTTCTGATGAGCATTTCAGCTTCTGATGTAGATTTCAGCTTCTGAATGGCTTCAAATGAGAAAACTTGTAACTGAAGAAATGTTCATCATAAGGAAAAGCTTCTATTCCATACTTTGGTTTTGCCAAACAATGCAGCCAACACTTAAAGACTCAACAATCTCCCCCTTTGGCAAATTTTTGGCTAAAACCATCCAAGTTCTTCAATCTCCCTTATGATCAACTCAGCAATGAAGAACTCTACACTGATCAATCATAACATAGTAATTAGCAGCGGATTCATTTATGACTATCTTGAGAAACACAAACCAGCTTCAGTTCATATCAGCTACTGAAGCACACATAACCTACTGATCAACTCTTGATCATCACAAACAAGGTATCAGAGCTACTGATCAACTCCTGATCATCACACACACTCCCCCTGCAACTCAGCATACACTCAGCATACATCAAACTCCCCCTTACTTCTGAATTTATGGTATCAGAGCATATCAGAGTCAACACATTACATAAGATTTTCTCCCCCTTTTTAGCCACAAAATTCTGACTCCTCTCAGACTTCAAATAGGGAATAAAATCAAAACAGGTAACACAGATCCTTGAAGACATATCAGATTCAAACTCAGGTTCAGGATCACACTTAGCAAAGGCACAACTGGCAGGTACTCTAGCTTCCTCACATCCAGTTTGCAGTAATTGCTATAACTCTTCATGTAAACACACACCTAACTTGCTCCTTAAGTTTTCAAACTGTTTAGCATCCAAGGCCTTTGTGAAAATGTCAGCAATTTGTTCTTCAGTAGTTACATGTTCCAGCTGAACAATCTTGTCCTCCACAAGGTTTCTGATAAAATGATGTCTGATGTCTATGTGTTTGGTTCTGCTGTGCTGAATTGGATTCTTAGAGATGTTGATGGCACTCAAATTGTCACAAAACAATGTCATAGTTCTTTGTTCAATGTTGTACTCCTCCAGCATCTGTTTCATCCACACCAATTGTGAGCAACTACTCCCAGCAGCAATGTACTCAGCTTCAGCAGTTGACAATGACACACGGTTTTGCTTCTTGCTAAACCATGAAATTAAGTTATTTCCAAAAAAGAAACAACCTCCTGAGGTGCTCTTCCTGTCATCAGCACTTCCAGCCCAGTCAACATCACAATATCCCATCAGTTCAGAACTTGAACTATGTGAGTACATGATTCCATAGTCACTTGTGCTGTTCACATACTTCAGAATTCTCTTCACTTGTGTCAGATGACTCATCTTAGGATCAGCTTGATATCTTGCACATACTCCAACAGCATAAGTGATATCAGGTCTGCTTGCAGTTAAATACAATAGGCTCTCAATCATGCTTCTGTACTGACTTTGGTCTACTGAAACTCCATGTTCATCCTTAGTTAACTTCAGGTGAGTAGCAGCTGGTGTCTTCTTATGAGCAGCAGATTCCATTCCAAACTTCTTCACTATGTTCTTGGCATACTTACTTTGAGAAATGAAGATTGTATCTTCCATTTGTTTGACTTGTAATCCAAGAAAATAAGTCAGTTCACCAACTAAGCTCATTTCAAATTCTGACTGCATCTGCTGAACAAACAATTTGACCATCTTCTGAGACATCCCTCCAAACACTATATCATCCACATAAATCTGAGCAATCATCAGACTCCCATTTTCATCTTTCACAAACAATGTCTTATCAGAACCTCCTTTTCTGTAACCTTGAGCCACAAGAAATTGAGTCAGCCTGTCATACCATGCCCTTGGTGCTTGCTTCAATCCATATAAAGCCTTCTTTAACTTGTACACATGTTCTGGAAACTTAGGATCCACAAAACCCTTAGGCTGTTCAACATACACTTCCTCTTGCAGATATCCATTCAAAAATGCACTCTTCACATCCATCTGAAACAATTTGAACTTGAGAATGCATGAAACTCCCAACAGTAGTCTTATGGACTCTAGTCTGGCCACAGGTGCAAAGGTCTCATCAAAATCAAGTCCCTCAACTTGAGTATAGCCTTGAGCAACCAACCTTGCCTTGTTTCTGACTACAGTACCACTTTCATCTGTTTTATTCTTGAATATCCACTTAGTGCCAATCACATTCAGTCCTTCTGGTCTTGGAACTAGATCCCACACTTCACTCCTTTTGAATTGATTCAACTCATCTTGCATTGCTTCAATCCAAAATTCATCAGTCAGGGCTTCTTTCACATTCTTGGGTTCAAACTTGGACACAAAACATGAATCAGTAGCAGCAACATCTGATCTCCTGGTTCTGACACCTTGATCTAAGCTTCCAATGATTAAGTCTTTAGGATGATCCTTCTGAACTCTAATTGATGGCCCTTTACCATTAGGAACTTGATCTGGTTGATCTTCTGCTTCTTCAGACTCTGAATGCTTTTCAGCTTCTGAAGTTTGTTCTTCTGAGGCTTCAGACTCTGGAACAACTTCAGGCTCATTCTCAGCAGACAAATCATCAATAACCACATTAATGGACTCCATCACAACCTTGGTTCTTGAATTAAACACCCTGTAAGCTCTGCTGTTCACTGAATAACCCAAAAATATACCCTCATCAGACTTAGGATCCAGTTTTCTTCTATTTTCCCTGTCAGCCAAAATGTAGCATCTGCTCCCAAAAACATGGAAATATTTGACTGTAGGCTTTCTCCCCTTCCATAATTCATACAGAGTTGATGTAGTACCCTTCTTCAAGGTGACTCTGTTGTGAATATAACAGGCAGTATTCATTGCTTCAGCCCAGAACATATATGGCAGCTTCTTTGCATGCAGCATAACTCTTGCACATTCTGCTAATGTCCTATTCTTCCTCTCAACTACACCATTTTGCTGAGGTGTGATAGGTGCAGAAAACTCATGCTTTATACCTTCAGAAGCACAGAATTCTGAAAAACTCTTGTTTTCAAATTCTTTGCCATGGTCACTTCTGATTCTGACTATGCCACAGTCTTTTTCTCTTTGTAGTTGAATGCATAAGTCTTTAAATACTTCAAAAGTATCAGACTTCTCTCTAACAAAGTTGATCCAAGTGAATCTTGAGTAGTCATCTACCATTACAAAAGCATACCTCTTCCCTCCAATACTTTCTACTTGCATAGGCCCCATTAAATCCATATGAACAAGTTCTAGTACTTTAGTAGTTACCTGGTGAACTAATCTGGGATGAGACTTTCTTGTTTGTTTCCCAATTTGACAATCACCACAAACATTGTCCTCATTGATCTTCAGATTTGGTACACCTCTGATAGCTTCAGTACTTAGGATTTTCTTCATGCCTTTCAGATGCAGATGACCTAACTTCTGGTGCCAGAGCTTGACTTCCTCTTCTGAGCTCATAAGACAAGAAGTCAAACTTCTTTCTTCTTCAGAAACCCATAAGTAACAATTGTCTTTGGATCTGCAGCCTCTCATCTGAATCTCATCATTCTGATCAGTAATAATGCACTCTTGCTTGTTGAAATTAACCTTTAAGTCTTGATCACAAAGTTGACTAATGCTGATCAGATTTGAAGTTAATCCTTCCACCAGTAGCACATCATTTAGTCTGGGCAAACCTTCTCTGATCAAATCTCCAATACCCAGAATCTGACCTTTTACACCATCTCCAAATGTCACATAACTTCTGGAGTATGATCTGATATTGCTCAGTAGCTTCTTCACACCAGTCATGTGCCTTGAACACCCACTATCAAAATACCAGTCTTCTTTTGAAGTAGCTCTCAATGAGGTATGAGCAATCAGGCCTACATTCTGAACTTTGGGCTTCCACACCTTCTGATTGTGACTGACAGTAGCTGGTTCAACTCTTCTATACTGAAAATGTTCAGGATACCCATACAATTTGAAGCAGAATGGTTTGATATGCCCTCTCTTTCCACAATGATGACAGACCCATGGATGATTCCTCCTCCTTCTGTTTCTGAAATATTTCTGGGGTTGCTTCTGAGGTAGCATCTGACCATGCTTCTGACCTTGCATCTGAGATTTCTTCTGAGCTTGTTTCTGAGCTAGCATCTGGGCTTGTTTCTGAGGTCTCCTCTTTGATGTTCCAACCATAGAATCATGAGTTTGAGTAGCAGGAACAAAGTTTATCTGTTTAGGAATCTGAGTCTGATCAACAAAACCTAACCCAGTTTTTCCTTGTTGCTGATTCCCCAAAATGTCCTCCAACTTATCAGTAGCAGAGTTCAACATCCTTACTTGCTTCTTCATTTCATCAAGTTGGGAGTTCAGTTGGTTCACTTCTTCTTTTAAGTCTGAATTCTGCACTAACAGTTCACCTTTTTCAGCCTCCAATTGAAGAATAGTCTCCTTTTGATCCAAAACTTGTTTGCAAACCTCAGCACTTCTGGTATACAGCTTCTTGTAGTTATCAGCTAGTTCATCATATGAGGTTTTAGCAGCTTCAGACACATATGAGGCTTCAGACTCTGAGTCAGACTCTGAAAAGGTCTCAGACTCTAAAACAGGTTCCTTCTTCAAGATAGCTCCTGACCTCACTACCAGACCAGTATCACACATGTCAGATTCACTATCATCATCTTCTTCAGAACCATCATCAGACCATGCAACAGCTAGGCTCTTCTTCTGTTTCTTAAGAAAAGTAGGACATTCAGATTTGATATGCCCATAGCCCTCACACTCATAGCACTGCACACCTTTGGCTTGGTTACTTTTCTCCTCAGACTTGGTCTTCTTCTCATCAGTTTGTTGCTTTTTGTTATTGAATCTGAAATTCTGACCTTTGGCTTTGGCTTTTCTGTTAACATTCTTCAGAATCTTGTTGAATTGTTTTCCCAGCAAAACTAGAGCTTCTGATAAGTCATCCTCCTCAGACTCTTGTTGATCACCAGCTTCAGTATTCACAGTAAAAGCTATACCTTTCCCTTTCTTATCAGGCTGTTTGCAGAATGCAGTCTCAAAATTTAACAAAGAACCAATGAGCTCTTCAACCTTCATAGCAGAAATATCATGAGCTTCCTCAATTGCAGTGACCTTCATGTCAAATCTTCTGGGCAGGGACCTGAGGATTTTTCTTACTATCTTTTCATCAGTCATCTTTTCCCCAAGTGAATCAAAAGAATTTGCCATGTCCAGTACATTCATGTAAAAATCCTGAATAGATTCATCTTCCTTCATCTTCAGGTTCTCAAATTTGGTGGTCAGCAGCTGCAATCTGGACATCTTCACCTTAGAAGTTCCTTCATGAGTGGTTTTCAGAATTTCCCAAGCATCCTTAGCCACAGTACATTGTTTGATAAGTCTGAACATGTTCTGGTCCACACCATTAAAGATTGCATTCAAAGCTTTTGAATTTCCCAGAGACAAGTCATCTTCAGCTTTGTTCCACTCCTCTTCAGGCTTCAGAACCTCAGTCTTGTTTCCATCTTTGTCTGTATACACAGGATGATCCCAGCCTTTAATCACAGCTTTCCAAGTCCTGCTGTCAATAGACTTTAGAAAAGCACACATCCTAGATTTCCAATACTCATAGTTTGTGCCATCTAGTAAGGGTGGTCTATTGACATATCCTCCTTCTCTATCCATGCTTGCCAGAAATTAATCCTCTGGATCTCACCCAAATTACAGGCAGGGTGCCTGCTCTGATGCCAATTGAAATTCTGGCCAGACAATACTTAAGAGAAACTAACAGGTTCTGAACCAGACAGTTTCTGAACAACACACAGGACACAATAATTTGCAAAACAGAGCACAAACACAAACACACACAGGCAGCAAATTAAAGTGCAGGAAAGTAAAAAGGCACAGAGGTTTGTTAACCCAGTTCGGAGTAAACACCTCCTACTCTGGGGGATACCAATCCAGGAAGGAATTCCACTATAGGAATTAATCCTTATGACTCAAGACACTGACTCCCAGTTCCCAGCCTAAGCAATTAACTTCCTCCTAGTCTTGAATTCTACCCAACACGTTGAGTATTAGAGACCACTAACTTCCTATTCAAGTAACAAACCTGTTACTGAAACCCTTAATCAAAAACCCTCTGTTTTTCAGAAAACTTCAAAAACACAACTTCATTCGTACCTAGAGGCTTAGAATGAATTACAACTCAATAACAATCCTAAACCAACTCAAAGCATATGAGTGGCGTACAAAAATAAAGCAAAAGCTTAAAAACAACTAAGACTCAATTCTCTGATCTTAATCTCTATGAATTCGTGTCTTGAATAGCAGCAGCCCTCTTCCTTATATAGCCTTTAGCAAGTCTCTTAATTATGCTCCAAATCTTCTGAATTGATTTGTTACTGGAATAAGATTGAACCAATAATGTAACAAATAAAACTGCATCCAATCTTTGAAAGATTTAAAACAGAAAATATGAATTTTCATAATTTTGAACCAAATCTTCAAAGATATCTTCTCCAATTAAACCAGCCTTCTAGAAGCAAATATACAAGAATAATTCCTTGCTAAATCTCCCAAGATACGCGCAAAAACAATCCAGTACACCCAGCTTCTGATGTGGTCAACAGAAGTCAACGCTGGCTTCAGAACCTGAAACTGCTTCTGAAGTGCTACAGTGCTTCTGATGAGCATTTCAGCTTCTGATGTAGATTTCAGCTTCTGAATGGCTTCAAATGAGAAAACTTGTAACTGAAGAAATGTTCATCATAAGGAAAAGCTTCTATTCCATACTTTGGTTTTGCCAAACAATGCAGCCAACACTTAAAGACTCAACATATTGAGAAATGGTTGGTTCAGAATCTTCCTCTGAGTCTGAGAGAAGAACTGTGGAAGCAGAGAATTTCTTGGCTTTTCCAGTTCCAGAGATGATTCTCTGAGATCTTCTGGGATGTTGGGAAGTTGAACCAGATTTCTTAGGTTTAGACACAGGTTTTCTGGGTTTAGAAGGTTCAGTAGTGGAGATGATGATGTCAGGGAGAATGGTGCGCAGAGGTTTAGGTTCATCTGGGTATTGTGGTGGAGCAGAACGAGGAACAGGGGTTTGTTCTTGTTCATTGATTCGAGAGGTTGTTTTTGTTCTGGCCATGGCAGTGTTTTTTGCGAAGAGACAGATGAAATTTTATGGTTTGGAAAGAGTTGGTCAGGTGTGTGGAGATGAACGTGTTTGAGTGGAGTGGTGATTTGTTTATAAAGACAAAACGTGTAGGAGAAGAGAGAGAGAGAAACTGATGATGGTGGTTTTATGGGAAAAGATGAAACTGAAAAGTAGTTTTAAAGGAAAGAGAAAGTAGCCGTTCAAGAGAAGAAGGAGAGTGGCTGATTTGATAGTTCCCTTTTTGTATGGAGGTTAATGGTTTTATCACATTAACTCCTATACAAGCATTTAATGCTGAGATATGGAGAGATTTTTGAAGAAAGATCAAAATCACTTTATGAGAGTGACTTACTAACTTCAGAAAAAAAAATTTCTGAATATTCTAAGTTCAGAGTGCCATGCTGAACAGGGTGAACGTTCAGAGCCTGAAGAACATTCTGAACTTTGTTGAACGTTCTGAGTTTTGTTGAACATTCTGAAGTGAATCAGAATGACTCAAGGGGGTTTGTCCTAGGCCCTTAGTGATTCAGTTAATCAATCTTTATTGGGATTTTTTATAATTAGCAATTTTTCTTTGATAAAATTGAATCTATCCTCAACTAATGGTTTTGTGAAAATGTCAGCTAATTGATTTTCTGTATCAATGAATTTTAATTCAATGTCCTTTTTCTGAACATGATCACGTATGAAATGATGCTTAATTTCAATATGCTTAGACCTAGAATGTTGAATTGGATTTTTTGATAAATTAATTGCACTTGTGTTGTCACAGAGAATTGGAACATTCAAGTACCTTAGTGAGTAGTCTTCCAACTGATTTTTGATCCACAAAACTTGAGAGCAACAACTGGCTGCAGATACATACTCAGCTTCTGTTGTAGAGAGTGCAATGGTATTTTGTTTTCTACAGGACCATCCAATCAGGGCTTGTCCTAGGAATTGGCAAGATCCACTTGTACTCTTTCTCTCAACTTTGTCTCCAGCATAATCAGCATCACAATAGGCTACAAGATCAAAACTACAACCTTTTCTATACCAAAGACCAAGATCAGTAGTACCTACTAGGTATCTTAAGATCCTTTTTACAGCAGTTAGATGAGATTCTTTTGCACATGTTTGAAATCTAGCACATAATCCTACTGCAAACATTATGTCAGGTCTGCTAGCAGTTAAATAAAGCAATGATCCTATCATGCCTCTATATTCTTTTTCAGAGACAGATTTTCCATTTTCATCTCTATCCAAGCTGGATGATGGATGCATGGGAGTGACCATTATCTTTGCTTCATTCATTTTATATTTTTTAAGAATATCTTTGACATATTTTTCTTGATTTATGAAAATGCCATTTGGAAATTGTTTGATTTGTAAACCAAGAAAGAAACCAAGTTCACCCATCATGCTCATTTCAAATTCACTTTGCATGAGATTTGAAAAGTCTTCACACATTTTCTCTTTGGTTGAACCAAAAATAATATCATCTACATAGACTTGAACTATAAGCAAATCTGTGTTCTGAGTTTTTCTAAATAGTGTGGTATCAATTTTTCCTCTAGAAAATCCATTGTTAATGAGAAATGTGCTAAGTCTTTCATACCAAGCTCTAGGAGCTTGCTTAAGACCATAAAGTGCTTTAGTGAGTTTGAAAACATGATCAGGTTTTTCTTTATTTATGAAGCCAGGAGGCTGACTTACATAAACCTCTTCATTTAAAAATCCATTTAAAAAGGCACTTTTGACATCCATTTGAAAAAGTTTGATGCTTTTATGTGCAGCATATGCAAGAAGGATTCTAATAGCTTCTAACCTTGCTACTGGTGCAAAAGTCTCATCATAGTCAATACCTTCTTGTTGGTTGTATCCTTGAGCAACCAACCTTGCCTTATTTCTTACAACTTTGCCATCTTCATCAAGTTTATTTCTAAACACCCATCTTGTTCCAATGATTGTTTTCCCTTGATTATTTGGAACTAAGTTCCACACTTTGTTTCTTTCAAACTGAGACAGTTCATCTTTCATGGCCTCAATCCATGAATCATCTACTATGGCTTCATTGATTGACTTGGGTTCCATTTGAGAGATCATAGCCATATTGTTTCCTTGGAAGGACATTCTGGTTCTTACACCATCAGTTGTGCTTCCAATGATTTGATCTACAGGATGATCTCCTACTAATCTCCAACTTCTAGGAGGGCTTTGTAGGGATGAGTCCTGAACATTCTGATCATCCTCTTTTTCTACAGAACTTTCATTGTTCTGGTTGTCAACATTCTGAAGTGTCTGATCTTCAGTATCTTCCTTTTCTTGGAGTTGAGAAGGTTCATCATATTCATCAAATATGATATGCATACTGACTTCAACTGTTTGGGTTTTTAGGTTGTACACTCTATAACCTTTGGATGTTGTAGAGTATCCCAAAAAGATAGCTTTATCTGATTTAGGATCAAACTTACCCAATTTTTCTTTTGTGTTCAGAATGTAACAGTAGCAGCCAAATATGTGAAAATAAGATATGCTAGGTTTGATGTTTTTCCATAATTCATATGGGGTTTTATTTAGAATGTTTCTTATTGAAACTCTATTCAAAATGTAACAAGATGTATTGATGGCTTCTGCCCAAAAGTAATCTTCAACATTTGATTCATTCAACATAGTCCTAGCCATTTCTTGCAAGGTTCTATTTTTCCTTTCAACAACTCCATTTTGCTGTGGAGTTCTTGCACAAGAAAAATTATGTGTAATACCACATTCATCAAACAATGTCTTGAAGGAAGCATTTTCAAATTCTCCTCCATGATCACTCCTTACAGATATGATATTGGAACCTTTTTCATTTTGAATCTTTTTGCAAAAGTTTTGAAATGCTTCAAATGATTCATCTTTATGTTTTAAAAATAACACCCATGTAAATCTTGAGAAATCATCAACAATAACAAATCCATATTTTTTGCCACTAAGACTTGCAGTTTGAACAGGACCAAAGAGATCAATGTGTAGAAGCTCTAAAGGTTTTTGAGTTGAAATATATTCAATTGTTTTAAAACTGCTTTTAACTTGTTTTCCTTTAATACAAGCTTCACAGATCTTGTCCTTTTCAAAGTTAATCTTTGGCAAACCTCTAACTAGATCAAGTTGAGAAAGTTTAGCAATAGTTTTCATACTGATGTGACCAGCTCTTTTGTGCCAAATCCACTTATCTTTTTCAAGAGACATAAAACATGATTCAGCTGGAATTTCATTTAAGTCCAAAACATACAAGTTCTTTTTCCTTGATCCAGAGAAAATTAATTTTTTAGAGGAGGCTTGTCTTATTTCACATATGTTGGGTTTAAAAATAACTTCAAAACCACTATCACATAATTGACTTATGCTAAGTAGATTGTGTTTCAACCCTTCTACAAACTGAACATTTTCTATTTTGGCAGAGTTAGTTTTACCTATTGTTCCTTTACCTCTGATTTTGCCTTTGTCATTGTTTCCAAATGTGACTAGTCCTCCATCTCTACTTTCAAAGGTTAGAAAGCAATTCCTATCTCCTGTCATGTGTCTTGAACAGCCACTGTCCAAGTACCATGGCTTTGTCTTTGCATTTTGAGAGGAGACCTACACTTGACATGAACAAAATCTTAGGTACCCATGTAATGTTGGGTCCTTGAGGGTTAGTCTTTCTAAGAGATCTCTTCTTATTGTAACATTCTGTTATTATATGACCAGATTTGTTACAGTAAGAGCATATCTTCTTAGCCTTTTCAGCCTTTTGTGAACTTTCTGATCTATTGAGATGAGAACGTTCTGAACTAAGATTAATTAATCTATTTTTTTCAAAATGTTTTTTATGAAAACATGCTGAGTCAAGATGTCCTAGCTTGTTACAATATGAGCATTTTATCTTCATTTTTGTTTCAGTTTCTTTTGGTATAAAAACAGTTTTAAGAAGATTTTTGTTTGGATCTTTGAATCCTAAGCCAGATTTTTCATTTGTTCCAGCTTGTGATCCCAGAATATTTTGAAAGGTTTCTGTGGATTTTATAAAACGTGAGAGATCATTTTTTAGTCCTTCAACTTCTGTTTTCAAAAGAATGTTTTCTTTTTGTACTTCAGAGGGTTTAGATAAAATTCCTTTTTGCTTTTTATTTAGCTCTCTTTGTTGTTCAGACATTTTAAAATGAGAGTCTTGCAAAACTTGTATGGTTCTTTTGGATTCATCATATTTAATTTGAAGTTTACCTTTTTCTTCTTTTAGTTCAGAAAGTTCTTTTATCAATGATTGACATTTGTTTGATAGAAAATTTGAATCATAT
Source organism: Medicago ruthenica (assembly GCA_018208015.1). Lineage (NCBI taxonomy): Eukaryota > Viridiplantae > Streptophyta > Magnoliopsida > Fabales > Fabaceae > Medicago > Medicago ruthenica. The sequence continues at coordinate 7,033,495 of CM031373.1, forward strand.
ATAAGACTGTCAATTTTTCTTTCAAGATCTTTTTGCAAAGAGTTAGGTTCATAGATAATTACCTCTTCCTCATCTTCTGATTTAGCCATCAAGCTCAGGTTGGCTTCCTCTTCTTCAGGTTCTGCTTCTTCTAGATCATCCCAGGTGATCATGGCTTTCTTTTTGAAGGGAGGTCTCCTTTGTTGTTTCTTGAGATCAGGACACTCATTTTTGTAGTGTCCAAGCTTGTTGCATCCAAAACAGGTGACTTGACTTTTGTCAGTCTCAGTTTTGTTAGTGTTGGGAAACTTCTTTCTGATCTGATTTCTTCTCATCATCATTCTTTGAATTTTCTTGGAGATGAGTGCAAGTTCATCTTCAGCTTCCTCTTCCTGGACTTCTTCTATTTCATCCAGTTCTTCCACATCATCTTGAGTTGCTGATGATGTTTCTTGGGAGGCCTTCAAGGCAAGAGTTTTTACCTTTTTCACTGGTTTGTCTTCTTGAAGTATGACTTCATGAGCTCTCAGTGAACCAATAAGTTCCTCCAAGGTCAGAGAGTTTAGATCTTTGGCCTGTGTAATAGCTGTGACCATAGGTCTCCATGTGCTTGGAAGACATCTTAATATTTTCCTGATTCTATCATGAGTGGAATATATCTTTCCAAGAGATCTCATTTCATTTACTATTGTTGTGAATCTAGCATACATTTCATCAATAGTTTCATTTTCACTCATTTCAAAAATTTCAAACTTTCTGACTCCAATGTCAATTCTAGTTTCTTTGACATGAGATGTACCTTCATGGTGTATTTTTAAAGTGTCCCATACTTCTTTAGCATTTTGGCATTCATCAACTCTTTCACTTTCTTCCATGGTTAGTGCGCATGATAAAAATAATCTAGCTTTAGAGTTTAGTAATACCTTGGCTTTGTCATCTGGTGTCCATGCACTTTTTTCTTTTATGCCTCCATCTTTGTTCATTGGAACATGATCTCCTTCAGAGATTACAGCCCACATGTCCGTATCTTGAGATCTAAGAAAAAGTTCCATCTTACCTTTCCAGAAGTAGTAGTTTGAGCCATCAAACAATGGAGGTCTGTTTGCTGATCCTCCTTCTGTAATGTACTTAGCTTTTGACATACTTCTTCCTGAATCTTTTCTCTAACACTTGTGTAAGTGTTCAAACCCTTAGAGCCTTGCTCTGATGCCAATTGAAGTAGATAATATAGTCACAAGAAAGGGGGGGGGTTTGAATTGTGACCCTTTTTAAAATCTAATCCTGTACTTAAACAAATTACTTCTCAAGTTGATTCTTGGAAGAACAAGGTTAGACAGACTTCAGAACGTTCTGAAGTGTCAGTTGCAGAATAAGATATTTAAGTTAAGTGTTGTGTGTGTGATGTGTATGCAGTAATATAAAGAGTATAGGGAGAGAAGAAGGACACACAGAATTTTATAGTGGTTCACCCAATGTGGGCTAGTCCACTCCTCACAATCTTGTGAGAGTTTTCCACTATGATGCTTGAGATACCCTCTCAAATCCTGCACCTTACAATCTTGTCCACCTGGAACGGTTACAACCTGTATTCTCTAAGCCTCAGCAGGCTCTCAACTTTCTGTACTAAGTCACACCAGACTTTGTACTATGTTACTCAACCTAGACTTTAATACCCTTAAAACTAGATGAGATTTGCTTCTTTACAATTGATTTGAGAATTGAAGAAATGAGATTGAGATGAAGACTTTCAGAAGAGAAGGGGGAGAGTTTATCTTTGACAAGATAAAGAGAATTGATTTACACTTTGAGTGATGATCAATTTGAGATGCTAAAGCTTCAAACACTTTTCAAATGTTTTCTTGTATGCTTTGCCATTGTGTGTGTAATGCTGAGCTTTCACTTCTATTTATAGAGTTGTTGGTCTCTTGTAACCGTTGGAGGGTGACCAATGGTCTTGTGCCATGTGTCCTGGGCCCCACTGACTTTTACTTGAAAATCTGGGTGAACATTCTGACTCTCAGAATGTTGTTGTGTTCTTGAGAATACTTCAGAATGTTGTTGCATTCTTGATGATATTCATCTGGGTTCATCATGTATGAATGAACATATGAATTTCTGGATTGCTGATGAATTGTTGTTTATGCGTGCAGTACATCAGAATGTTTCTGTGCCAAGAGCTTTGCAAATCTGTCTTGGATTATGTGCAGGAGAGAGAAAAGTGGAACCATCACTTCATGCCCATGCTTTAGGGGATTTTGCTGATCTGTAACAGTACCAACCCCTTAGGTGTCAAGATCTCATGGATTCTGACTTTGAGATTGTAATTTGGCTTTTGCTTTACTTTTCCAACTGCTTTACTGTTGCTGTCAGAATTAAAGCATGTGCTGTATTGAACATTCTGAACTTCAGAATATCCTTTTTGTTTCACTTAGGATGACTTGTAAGACTTCCATTTGATGTAATCAAATCCTAATAGTGAAACATAAATGAAGTGAGGTAATTTGAATATCTAGGATGATATTCCCTTTTGGAATATTCCTGTTAATTCAATGTTCATAGTCTTAAATGAACATTGAATGTCCTTTTTAACATTCATCTTGTAAATGCCTTTATTGCTTGATTGATTCATGCAAGTATATTTTCCTTGGCATTTATTTATGTCACGTGTGGTATGCATGTTCTTGAATTGCTGGGCTTGTGTAGGAGCAGTCTTATGACAGGGCTTCAGAACTGTGGCCAAGCTTCTGAACTGCATTTCAGCTTCTGAACTTTGTTCAGCTTCTGAACAACATTGCTGCCTCTGAACAGGGTTCCAGCTTCTGAACAATGTTTAGCTTCTGAACTATGTTCAACTTCTGAACTGAGTTCAACCTTCTGAACTATGCTCAGCTTCTGAACTGAGTCCAACCTTCTGAACTCTTGTTCAACTTCTTAATGATCTTTGATTCCTTGTATCTTGGTTCATATCTTGTTCCTGTCTTAATTAAACACTCAAGAACACAAGTTAAATACCAAGAGACTAATCAAAGTCCATTAATCCTTTAATCATTTAGGGTTTGTTATCTTTAAAATTAATTAGGGATTTTGCCTCAACAGTTTCATCAGCCAGAATCTCAAAATAACATAACTAGATATTTATACAATTCAAAATAAAACATTCTAAGCCTCCAAAAAGCTTCAGATACACCAACTCAACATAAACATAAACAAAAGACTCTTCCATCAAAAGACGCCTACCAAAAGAGTTATGATGCTTGAACTTTGAGTCTTTTAGCAGCTTACTACTTAGTTGCTTCTGAATCTGAAAAAAAAATAGAAGATGAAGGAGTAAGTCACAAGGACTTAGTGAGAGATAACAACCACCACCAACTAGAAGGGAAACACACAAAACACTGATAGTTATTTTTATTAAAATTAGTTTCCATCTACAAAATTAGTAAGCATGTAAAAATATAATAAATTCATAATCAAGTGCCCCATGAAAATTCACAAATTTGTAAATTTATTCAATCGAATAAAACTATTCAAAAGACCAATGTTAAAAAGAGGTGAAAACCAAATCAACAACTTTAAAGTAAATATAGAAATCGGGTATAATAAAAAGGAATCAAATAATCGAATTCAAATAAAATATAAAATCAGATTCAATTTAAAAATACCAAAATAATCAACTTTAAAGAAAGCATCGAAATCCAACTTTATTGAAAATAATTAAATGGGTGAATCGCGAACTAGCTCCATCTCGTTGATAGCTCTTTCCTACTAAGAGTAGTCTTTCCTCTAGTGGTAGCTCCATCTAACGGATATCTCTTTTCTCTCGACTCAAAACAAAGTGTAAATCATTTTCAATTAGGGAGTTAACATCTCGTTGATAGCCCTCTCCTCCTAATGGCGGCCTTTCCATAAGGGTGGCTCAATCTAATAGAATAACTCTACCTAACCGAAATCAAATACTAGATACACCTAGGTCGTCACATTTATAATCATGATCCTCAAAACAAAATTCTCAAAACGTCTCTAAACCACATTTCAAAACATATCAAAACTTATTTCAAAATAAACACCATCAAAACTCAATTGAAAATCTACTAGTTATAAACATAAGTAAATACAAATTCAAATTCAAATCCAAATCGCGTATATATTAATATCAAATCCTTTCAAAAACGCATATTTCAAACCATGTTTTACAACGTATGAAAACTAGTGCCAAGATACATGCAATCAAATTTCAATTCGTAAATCCACAACTTTATAAATCATTAGTAAGTTCAATTTGAGCATATACTAATATCAATCACTTTAAAAATAATAATAACGATGATAAGAAAAATATTCAAAGGTTGTGTTTCCCCATTTTGAGAAATACTTTAATGTAGAAACTAAACAAAATATCAATAATAACCATAATTAAAATACGTGATAATGATCGTCATCAACTCACAACTATGACGAGTCAACTCCGTTCCTAGCAATACCTTCCGGAATGACCACCGGAGCAATTTTTCACCACATCTGAACATCATACAATGAATTCAACTCTTGTTAAAACCTATTTAAGATCACACTACCAATTGATAAAAGAATTAAACAAAACCCCCAATTTGTTAGACTTAGGGTTGAAAGGGATTCATGAAAATCTAAAATTTTACAATCTATACTAGTTCCACTACTCATCCAAGCTAGGTATCATCTCTAAATTTCATGAGCCATAAAGCTTTTACCTTAAAAAGTCTCAATGAGTAACTTTCAAGAGATGGGTAGTCCTCTCCTTCCTTAGAGCATTAACCCCAAATTCCAAAATTCTACTCAAAAGCACTTGTATTATGAGATTGCTTTGCTTGGATGTGCTATTTACCTCAAGAGTTCATGGCTTGTGGAAGAAATTTGATTATTGAAAGGGAGAAGAAGAAAAATGTTGAAAAGGATGGTAGTAGTAGTGGGAATTGAAAGAGAGGAGATGGAAGGTTCTAGAGAAAATAAAATGAGGTGGGGGTTATGTGGTTGTCTCTTATTTTATTTATTTGTTTTTTTTAATGTTTCTTTCCAACATGTGCATAGAGAGAGCAACAATTGCATGAATTTCTTGACGAATCCCGATCTCTCTTCTGGCTATGTGTGACCTTTTTGCAGGTTCCTTCGTCGGAGTTAGAGTCTATGTAAAGGCTTGATGCCCCAGACTGAACCCTGTTCCTAATGTTTTTGGTTTTTTTTGGTTTTCTACCAAAAAAATTTATAGCATGGAACAATGAAAGATGTGGTTCATGATGGGTCAATTTTTTCTTCCTCATTTGTTGTTGGATGATTTGGAAATCACGTAACGAGAATCTTTCAATGATAATAGCCCATCTTTGAAATATTTTTAGCCAAATTACTACTTCTTTTCACTCCACCCAGAAGGCTTTTGGTGGTTCTAATAAGGTCTCAACTCCTAGACTTGTTTCTTGGCACCCTCCCCCAGAGAATGTGATATAGATCAACATTGATGGTAGCTCCATTGTTGATCCAATATGATTTGACTTTGGTGGTCTTTGGAGAAACACTTTTGGAGGTTGGATCACATTGCAGGAAGTTTTGGTTTCACTTCTAGTTTTAATGTCGAACTTCAAGACATTTCTCATGGTCTTTACATTGCTTGGAATCATGGTTTTAGAAATGTGATTTGCGGTCTGATTGCTAAACACCCATGAGGTCTATTCAAGACTCAAGAAGGTGTGCCATCTACTCATCTTTATATCTGTGCTCTTATTTCACCCAAAAGAACCAGTATCATATCTTAATTTTTTTTTGAAATTGACAACAAGCAAGTGATTGACTCAAAAAAAGATAATTATATTGACATTTTATAACGTAAAGGGCTAAATCAGGACAAAAAAGATAAAGACGAAAGTGTTACTTAAAATTAAATTAAAAGAAGAATAGTGTAATTTTGTCTAAACTAAAAAAATTTGAATATTAAATTAAAACAAATAGAAGGACGGCTTAGCAAATAATTACTCTAACAAAAGAGCGAAAACAAGAAAGCCGGAAATTAATTCACTCTCAAACTCTTGTACATTTTCGGTAATCAGTAATTGAACTTCAGTGAAAGTCGAAGAAGAGAAACAAAGGTTCAAAAACCGACAGGCCCAATACATAAAGTCATATACCACGTTCCCAAAAAACAGCTGTAACACAAAAACAAACAAATTCTTTACCCCCACTCAGGTACTGTCCACTCTTTCTCTTCCCTTCCTTCACACACCAAAACAATCCTCCTTCTTCAGACAGTAATCATCAACGGAACGGCAATAGTATGTTTTAAGGTATGTTACATCTTCAGACAGTAAACATCTTTCTTTTATTTCTTTACTCCACCTCAGCCACTCTTTCTCTTCCCTTCCTTCACACACCAAAACAATACTCCTTCTTCACACAGCAGAACGGCAACAGTAAAATATGTGAGTTCCTCTTCTCCGCGCACCATGTTGGAGCGCCTCTTCTCCTGCTTCATAACAAACCGAAACGAACCATCCGAGTAAACCGTCTCCCGAAACAACCGTAATCCGATGAGACCTAAGCACCAAACGGAGGGGAATGGTTGAGGATGTGTCAACCGCGGTTTTGAATGGATTGCCAGTTTTCAACCGAAATCCGACCGAACCGACCGTTTGTCCACCCCTGATTTTCCCTTGTAGATGTGTTTGAGATATGTCTAAGTAGTCTCTAAGCAAAGAATACTTTTTTTTTTGGGACATTTGTCTGAGTTGTCATACATGTGTCAGAAACAGATCCAAGAAGTGTCGAGGCAGTGGAAGTAATCTAAAAATTGGACATTTGTATTAGTTTTTCGACATGTGTCGAACAAGTGTCATTCGAGTGTCGGATACCAACGGGTGGTGGACACTGCTACACGCCTAATCCTAGAGGTGTCGTGCTTCATAGATATGCACCACCGATGCTTCAGACTAAAGACGTGTCCGATATGTGTCATTGTTGTGTTTGATATTCAACCACTTCCATTTTCGTATGTTATTATCGTTGTCTATGTGTAAGTGACAATGCTGTGTTGTGTGTCCATATCAGTGCATCCAAACGATGTACTATGTAATGATCATTGTCTGCACGTTTATGCTTTTGACTTGCTTTTAAGTTTTAAGACTAGCAGTTATTTTGTTAAGAACTATTTTATATTGAAAAGTTTGTTGAGTCTTGACTTGTTTAGGATTTGAAACTCTGTTAAAAATCAGGAAAATTGTGCATTAGTTTTTATGACGTTTAATGGTGTTAGAGTGGTGTGCCTTTGAGCAAGGAAAGTTCAAGATTGGAGTGAGATTTATAAACATTTTATTTAGCTAAAATTTGCATGGCTAAATCGGGTCAGCTTTTTTTCTTCTCCATATAGCTGAACTGTGTTGGACTGATTAAAAAAAAATGAAGATATTCAGGGTCTTGAATGGGAATATTATTATGCTTAGTCATCACTATCTCACTTCCCTCCATTAGGGTTAGTTGTAAAGGGTGACATCTTTCGATTTCATGAGGTTCACTCAATATATCTCTCCCTCAGTAGTCAGTCCCTCATACCCTTGCATTGCTTTTGGGTATGGAGCGTTATTACCTTGAAAGTTTTGAGCTAGATTAGAAAAGGTCAGGGATTCCATCCATCCATATTCTATTGTAATTCTATTGATGACTTACTGAAGGACATGGCGTTTTTGAACTTATTTATCTGTTATTTGGTTGTGTACAATTTTATCAAGTTGGTTCTGGTTATGAGTAATTTTTCTGATATTGTTGGATGAATCAGATTGTCGATTGAAGAACACTTATTGGGAATATGGGACAACCTCACATTTTTTTGCAGTAAGCCCTTTGCTGTCCTTCCTCACAAGTGTCAACTATTTGTCCTGTCTTCTGATTGCCCGGTCTCCTTCAATTATTAGAGCTGGCTAGGAATTGTAGAACGCTGTGTACTCTTAATGTTGTGCATGCCCCACCCACTCCATACCCACCCCTTTTGAACTGCCAAAACCAGCTCAAAACATGCGTAAAAGAAAACGAATTCTTGAGTTATGGCATCCAAATATTCATCAGAAACCACTCTAACCCTCAAGTTTCTCGATTTCTTCAAAAGGGATTCTCTGAAATTTGTGAAGTAAATGTTGGAAAAGCTTTGCATGCACTTTGCGTGAAAGATGTTATTCAACTCAACACATTCTATACCAACACCTTGGTTAACATGTACTCCAAGTTTGGTAGCATAAAATATGCTCAACATGTTTTTGATAAGATGTATGATAGAAATGATGCTTCATGTAATAACATGATGTCAGGGTTTGTTCGAGTGGGTTGGTACCACAAGGCTATGCAATTCTTTTGCCACATGTTTGAAAGTGGTGTCACGCCAAGCAGTTATGTAATTGCTAGTATGGTGACTGCATGCGATAGGTCAGGGTGCATGACTGAAGGGGCACGTCAGATTCATGGTTATGTCGTCAAATGCGGTCTGATGTCTAATGTGTTTGTTGGTACTAGTTTGCTGCACTTTTATGGTACACATGGTTCGGTTTCTGAGGCTAACAAACTTTTTGAGGAGATTGACGAACCAGATATAGTCTCTTGGACTTCTTTGATGGTTTGCTATTCAGATAATGGGCATACAAAAGAAGTTCTTAATATTTATCGGCATTTAAGACACAACGGGCTAATTTGTTCTGGAAATACAATGGCTACAGTTATTAGAACTTGCGGAATGTTTGGGGATAAAGCCATGGGATATCAGATCCTTGGAGATGTCATCAAATCTGGATTAGATACTAGTAGTGTCTCTGTCGCAAATTCCCTTATATCCATGTTTGGTAATTATGATAGTGTAGAGGAGGCGTCCTGTGTGTTTAATGACATGAAGGAACGAGACACTATTTCGTGGAATTCAATTATTACTGCAAGTGCACATAATGGTCGTTTTGAAGAATCTCTAGGACACTTCTTTTGGATGCGTTGTACTCACCCAAAAACAGATTATATTATTATCTCAGCCTTGTTACCGGCATGTGGTTCTGCACAACATTTGAAGTGGGGAAGAGGACTTCATGGTCTAATAACAAAATCTGGATTGGAATCAAATGTTTGTGTATGTAATAGTCTTTTAAGTATGTATGCGCAGGCTGGATCATCTGAGGATGCAGAGTTTGTTTTCCATACAATGCCAGAGAGAGATTTAATTTCATGGAATTCCATGATGGCAAGCCATGTTGAAGATGGAAAGTATTCACATGCCATACTACTTTTGATTGAGATGCTCAAAACAAGAAAGGCAACGAACTATGTAACTTTTACAACCGCATTATCTGCATGTTATAATTTAGAAAAACTAAAGATTGTTCATGCCTTTGTGATTCATTTTGGTGTACATCACAACTTAATCATAGGTAATACATTGGTCACCATGTATGGGAAGTTTGGATTGATGGATGAAGCACAAAAAGTGTGCAAAATTATGCCTGAGAGAGATGTGGTAACATGGAATGCACTGATAGGTGGCCATGCCGATGACAAAGATCCAAATGCCACAATTCAAGCATTCAACTTACTGAGAAGAGAAGGTTTGCTTTCGAACTACATTACTATTGTCAATCTTCTTGGCGCTTGTATGTCTCCTGATTATCTTTTGAACCATGGAATGGCAATCCATGCGCACATAGTTGTGGCAGGATTTGAATTAGATACATATGTCCAAACCTCCTTAATTACAATGTATGCCCAGTGTGGTGATCTTAATACAAGTAGCTATATTTTTGATGTATTAGCTAATAAAAATTCTAGTACTTGGAATGCCATTCTTTCTGCAAATGCTCATTATGGTCCCGGTGAGGAAGCACTAAAATTTATTGCAAGGATGAGAAATGATGGGGTTGACTTGGATCAGTTTAGCTTCTCTGTAGCTCTTGCTACTATTGGTAACTTGACAGTACTGGATGAGGGTCAGCAGCTTCACAGCTGGATTATTAAACTTGGGTTTGAGTTAGATGAATACGTTTTAAATGCTACAATGGTTATGTATGGAAAATGTGGAGAAATTGATGATGTATTTAGAATCCTTCCGATACCGAAAATCAGGTCAAAGAGGTCTTGGAACATTTTAATATCAGCATTGGCCAGACACGGGTTTTTCTGCCAGGCCACAGAGGCCTTTCATGAGATGCTTGATCTCGGGCTGAGACCTGATCACGTCACATTTGTTTCACTTCTGTCTGCCTGCAGCCATGGGGGTTTGGTGGATGAGGGTCTTGCGTACTTCTCTTCAATGACCACTGAATTTGGTGTCCCTACTGGAATAGAGCATTGTGTATGCATAATTGATCTTCTTGGCCGGTCAGGAAAGCTTGCTGAGGCTGAAGCTTTCATTGACAAGATGCCTGTCCCACCGAATGAATTCGTGTGGCGTAGCTTGTTGGCTGCTTGCAAAATACACGGCAATTTGGAGCTTGGGAGGAAAGCCGCTGATCGTCTTTTCGAGCTGAACTCGTCTGATGATTCAGCGTATGTTCTTTATTCAAATGTCTGTGCATCTACTCAAAGGTGGGGAGATGTAGAGAATGTCAGAAAGCAAATGGAATCACAGAGCTTAAAGAAGAAACCTGCCTGTAGTTGGATCAAGTTGAAAAACAAGGTTATGACTTTTGGGATGGGAGACCAGTTTCATCCACAATCTGCAAAAATCTATGCAAAGTTGGAAGAGCTCAGAAAGATGACTAGAGAGGAAGGCCACATTTCAGACACAAGCTATGCGTTACAAGATACGGATGAAGAACAAAAGGAGCATAATCTTTGGAACCATAGTGAGAGAATTGCCCTTGCTTTTGGGTTGATCAATAGTGCCGAAGGCTCGCCTCTTAGAATTTTTAAGAATCTTCGTGTTTGTGGTGATTGCCACTCTGTTTTCAAGCTAGTTAGTAAAATTGTTGGTAGGAAAATCATAGTAAGGGATTCATACCGGTTTCATCATTTCCATGGTGGCAAGTGTTCTTGTTCAGATTATTGGTAGTGAATTGAATTTCTATGTTATATTATATCATACTGAGTTTGATTTCGATACGTTGTGTAAATTTTTTGATACTGTTTCTGAATCATACACGCCACCAGTCCCAAATGTACAATAAAATTTAGAAAATATGAACTCCTGCATTAATCTCGAAAATTGCAAATTATCTTGGTGAAGATTTGATTGTGTTACAACTAACATGATGAGTATACCGAATGTTTTACGATTTTTTATTTATTGTCTTCATATGCCAAATTTCGTTACTAGGACTGATTAAAAAAATAAGAATGTATTAAGGGTCTTCTTTGTCAATATTATTATGCTTACTGCTTTGGAATTGCCCTGACAACTGCAATAAAAATTCATATCTCAAGTTATGGAGCTTATATTGTAAACGAATATTAACTATAACATAAAAAAAGTTATACTGTATTGACTATAATGCTTTTATTCGGCGTTTAAATTTGGCTCAGAATCTGCTAGAGCCCAATCATGGCTGTCAGGCAATGTAAGGACAGATCTTAGGCTTAGAATCTATTAAAATCAAATAGAGGTCATTGTTAAATTTGTTAGATGGTTTTTTCATTTCCCTGAAATGCTATGACTGATAGTTGCTTGCGTGCTTGCATTCTGGATGGAATTTCTGATTTGTGTATTATGAGTGGGTAAATCTAATGATTAGTGTCAAGATTTCAATTGTAATATTAATAAAAATAATAATTCTGTTTTTGAAATATTCTCTTTGCTTGGTAAGTTGTGAGCAGTTTTTTCTTACTCCGTTGTGAAGAGAATAAAAGAAAAATGGAGAAGAGAGAAGATTGGAGATCAATTCTACCATATTTACCAGTGGTGATGCGTTCTTCCTCTCTATTTTGGCCGTCCCAAGTGGCGGAAGCTCTCAGAGAGCTCGGATGTGGCCGAGTTGACTCGGGACGGCTCTTATTCATCTTCATTACTGAACTCAGGAACTCTCTTTCTCTCTCTCCACAACCTTTATCCCCTTCCGCTGCACATGGATATGCCCTCTTCTTCGACGAGGTAATATACTACAGGTAACTTCACCTTTTTAAAACCTCAAATTTTTAATTTTGAATCCGGGTTTTCCTGGCATATTGGGGTACATGGGTTTTGCTGTTTATAGCTGATCGAACAATTGTTTTATGAATAAAAACAAAGACTCATGATTGTTTGTTTCAGCTGATATCTAGAGAGGAATGTAGGAAGTGGTTTGAGGAGGTGCTTCCATCATTGGGAGATTTGCTTTTGAGGTTGCCATCTTTGTTGGAAGCACACTATGAAAATGCGGATATGGTTATTGACGGAAAGGGAGCCACTGTCAGAACTGGTCTCCGTATGCTGGATTCGCAGGAAGCCGGAATAGTGTTCCTTACCCAGGTTTGCTTGTTACAAAACTTGTGTTTTTTTTTTCGTTTTTTTTTTGTGTGTAGAATATGCGTTCTTTTAATTGTTTAAAAACAAGATTCCACCTACAAGGCTACAAGTACTTGACATTAAAATTCTTAAACCTCTTTGCTTTGTGTTTGTTGGAATTAGTAGCAGTTAGTATTAATTAGTATTGGAAGTTGTAGCAATCATGTACCTAGGTAGTCATGCATCTAGGAAATATCATGTCACGAATTACAGGGCCTAACTCATCCTTACAAAACCGGCTTGTACGGTGAAGAGTGTCTTCTCTTTATAAACTATTCTCAAGAATCCTATCTATCCGACGTGGGACTAAATCCACCGAGTGTTGGCTGCTAACACACCCCCTCAAGGCTACAAGTACTTGACATTAAAATTCTTAAACCTCTTTGCTTTGTGTTTGTTGGAATTAGTAGCAGTTAGTATTAATTAGTATTGGAAGTTGTAGCAATCATGTACCTAGGTAGTCATGCATCTAGGAAATATCATGTCACGAATTACAGGGCCTAACTCATCCTTACAAAACCGGCTTGTACGGTGAGGAGTGTCTTCTCTTTATAAACTATTCTCAAGAATCCTATCTATCCGACGTGGGACTAAATCCACCGAGTGTTGGCTGCTAACACACCCCCTCACGCTTCAGCCTGGCCCAATGGGCCTGAAGCGTGGACGATGCAGAAAGCCCAACGATAGACCCGATAGGCTCTGATACCATGTCACGAATTACAGGGCCTAACTCCTCCTTACAAAACCGGCATGTACGGTGAGGAGTGCCTTTTCTTTATAAACTATTCTCAAGAATCCCATCTATCCGATGTGGGACTAAATCCACCGAGTGTTGGCTGCTAACATATCATTCATGCAACTAGGAAGTAGCATTATTATTAATCTCTTTGTTAATGTAAATTGTATTTACTCCCTCCGTTCCTTTTTAATTGTCACTTTTGAAGAAATTTTTTGTTCCTTTTTAACTGTCACTTTCAATGTTCAATGCAACTTTAAATATTGTTTTACCAATATTATCCTTAGTTATTTATTACGGAGAGAGAAATATATGAGATGATATATTAAATGAATAAGGTTATTATAGTAAAAATATAAATTATTGTATCAAAAGTAGTGACATTTATAGTTTGTCTTGGTTTGTGTAAAATGTCAAAATGTGACAATTAAAAAGGAACGGAGGTAGTACTTCTATGAGTGTATATAAATGAAGGATCAGCCGAGTGTAAATCACTCAAGCATTTCACAAATCCCTTAGTTTTCTCTCTAAATCTCTCAATAGCGTTTTTACTGCGACAAGATAAAATATACCCACTCTTCAAATAATCAAAATAATACTGGTTGGCTACTTGTCTACTACTATCACAGCCACCGGCGTCATGACCAATGTAGCCAAAAACGAGTCCCAGCTCGTAGGATCGCACGATCTTACGTGCCACAGCACCTCGACCGTGCTTCGACTTTACTCTGGTTCAGTTTTGCTCTGTTTCCTCTGTTTTTTGCCATTTTTCCTCTGTTTCCTCTGTTTTCTCTGTTTTTTTTTACCGTTTTTCCTCTGTTTTTCTCTATTTTGTTGCTTGGTTCCTCGGTTTTTCCTCTATTATCTCTGTTTTTATGCTTAGTTCCTCTGTTTTCCCTCTATTTTCTCTATCTATTTCTCTCAACTCTATCAACAACCTACCGATCCTACTTAAGAACCGTGTTACGTTCCTCGTGTTTACGTTCTTTCACCGGCCGACCGATCCTACGTAGGATCTCGATCCTGACTACATTGGTCATGACTCTAACATAATGAAGGCTGATTCTGCTGCCGTTGTATTGTATATGGTCGTGACTTTCGTGAGTTACATGCTAATGATAGTTATAAATTGCATTTGCAATTTTTTGCTTTTCAGGAGTTGATTGCTGCTCTTCTTGCATGCTCATTTTTATGTCTATTCCCAGTCCATGACAGATGTGAGAAACAACTTCAACCAGTTAACTTTGATGAGTTGTTTGCGTAAGAAATCTTAAGCTACACTATTCTTATTCACTTGTTCAATTGCTTGTTTTATCATTCATTTTGATCATCATTTTCTCCTAGTGGTGTCAAACCGTCAATGGTATTTGCATGTTTGTCTGTTAGAGAGACTCAATGATAGTGAAAGAGAAGGATAAAAGAAGTGACCATATTAAATTCCTTGTTTCACATGTTATTACAAAATTTTCTTGAAATCCAGGAGTCTCTATGGTTGTGCATTTTTCAGGAGTCTCTATAATGATTACACTCAAAAACAGGAAAATAAGATTTGGTGCATCATTCACTATTTTCAAAGGATAACCTCTAATATGCCTAAGGGTGTTGTCTCATTTGAGCGAAAAGTACTTCCCTGGGAAGATGATTGTATTCACATATCTTACCCAAATGCCAGCTTTTGGAGCACTTCTGTTATACCTCTATGCAGATTTGAGGTATTTGGAGGAGATTTATTTTCAATTGTCCACAAAACTAATCTATTTCAATGACCAACTTGGTTTGTAATAGGTGACACTTTTGCATTTTAGGTTCGAAATTCAGGGCTCATAGAAGATCACTCAAGTGAAACTGTCGAAGTGGATTTTGCAAATGAATATCTTGGCGGTGGTGCTCTTCGTAGGGGTTGTGTACAGGTCCTATATGTTTATAATTGTATTATATTTCCATCCTTAACATCTTGTGCTTAAATGTTAGGCAATTGTGATAGATTCTATAGGACATAGTTCCTGATATGTCTTGTGCTTATATTTCGTATGCAATTTGTATTAGCACCTTACGACTGTAGATTCTGCAGATTTGGATATTTTTCTTACCTCAGCTTTCGACCTACTTATGTTTAATAAATTTACTTGTGATTGTCTGATATAGGAGGAAATTCGCTTCATGATCAGTCCAGAATTGATTGCTGGCATGATTTTCTTGCCGTCCATGGCGGATAATGAGGCTGTAGATATTGTTGGTGTCGAAAGGTTCTCGAGTTATACAGGGTCAGTGTTACTCGATGGCTCTAAACTTCAGTTAGAATTGAATATTTTTAGTGCCTACTACTGGTTTTGTTTACTTCAAATGTGATGGTAGGTTCTTTTTCAGTAGATTGAACCATTTATGATGTGTCTGTTTTCCTTCTCACTGATTTGCACACCTGATTAGAACAGTTTTTTAATGCGAAATTGTATATCTTCCCAAGAATAGAAAAAATTGCACATTAGTGTTTTCTATTTAGTAACAGCATGCATAAAATGGTGAAATATTTCTCTGATGCAATGTCTCATTATATATTTTCAGCTTTTCAAACACAATTTGCTATTGCGTGCTTCCTTCAACCTAACAGTGATAATATCTCCTGATTTCTTTAGATATGCATCATCGTTTCGATTTTCTGGGGATTATGTGGATGACAAAGGTGTAGACACCCTAGGAAGACGTAAAACCAGGATTGTTGCAATTGATGCATTATGTGGCCCAGGGATGAGGCAATACAGGGAAAAATTTCTCCTCCGGTTCGTTAACTTTCATTGATTGGTTGCTTCTCTTTAGATTCAGATTCACTGTTGTCGTATTATATTAAGATAGAATTTATAATCTAAAATCAATTGTGCTTTATATTTGCCCTTTGAAGTTTGTAATTGTTTATAAAGGTTGCATCAATTTATTACCTGCAAATTGGAGTTTCATTGTATTGTTCCTAGCTGCACACAATAAAATTTAATGTTATGTTTTTTGTTTGTATCCTTTTTTTTTTTTTGAAGTTATAAGTTATAACATATTATCAATCGAGCTTATTCATTCCTGCAGTGAGATCAACAAGGCATTCTGTGGTTTTTTGCAGCAATCTCAATATCAACGGGATCAGAAAATACCACAAGAGAATGTATGCTCATCTTTGCTGATTGTTTTTTCCATGACTTTCTAGTGTCAATATGGTTTGCTATCTGCATCGGTCGTTGTTCAGTTATCTGTATTGAACATTCTTCGTTTCTCTTAGTATGATGCTATGGAAACAAGTGAAGGAAAATATTCATATCAAGAAATCAGAAATTCTCAAAATGATAACAATATGATGGAGAATAGCAATGATATTGGGGTTGCGACCGGAAATTGGGGATGTGGTGCCTTTGGAGGAGATCCTGAAGTAAAGACCATAATTCAGTGGCTTGCAGCTTCTCAAGTAATTTTATATTTTCTGCCATCATTGTATGAATATGTACCTGTAATCACTGCGTACTTATCTGAATGAATTAGAAATTAATGCTTGGCTTAATTGTACTTTTGCCCCCTATCTTTTTCCAATTGTGCGATTTTGCACCCCATACTTTTTTTTGAACGAGTTTGCACCCTATCATTTCCCCCTTTCTGATTTTGTAGCCCCTCATGTGTTTTTTGCTTTTTTGCTGACATGTCTTTATTAAATGCTTGCCATGTGTGTAATTTGTATTTTTTAAGAAATCAAAATTGAAATAATTGAAATAATTTGTATTTTTAAAAAAATTAAAATTAAAAAAATCAAAATTAAAAAACACTTAGCCTCCAATATAACAGATCTAAACCAGAGCACAATTCCAGCACAGAAACAACAAATACAAACCTTAGCCTCCTGAAAACAACACTGACGCAGTATTTGTTGGTCAAAGTGTGGTAATCGAATTCTTGTATCTGCTGCTGACAAGTCGTAATCCCTGTGGGATGTCATGAGTGGTAAAAGGATAACTAGAATAGTTTTGCAGCAAACCCCGCTACTAGCTCGTCTTCATCCGGGGTCCTCCAAACCATCTCTCTGCTTGGCGTGTCCTCTCTCATATACTCAGATGATTATTGACTTAAACACTAAAAATACAACTTATCTTCAAGTTTCTGTCTCTGAGAAACCAAGTGGACCAAACCCTGCCTCACGCAACAAGTGTTCTGATGGAAGTACCTCCTTCAGACCTACTGCTGCATGTTTTAGTAAGTACGGAAACCTGGTTTATGTGGGAAACTCAAAAGTGAGATTCTTGTAATTGACAGTAAAGACGGCGAAATGTGTACCATGGTTCCTATCTCTAGTGGTTCAGTAGTGAAGAACATTGTATTTTTGATTTTTTTAAAAATACAAATTATTTCAATTATTTCAATTTTGATTTTTTAAAAAATACAAATTACACACATGGCAAGCATTTAATAAAGACATGTCAGCAAAAAAGCAAAAAACACATGAGGGGCTACAAAATCAGAAATGGAGTAAATGATAGGGTGCAAAATCGCTCAAAAAAAAGTATGGGGTGCAAAATCGCACAATTGGAAAAAGATAGGGGGCAAAAGTGCAATTAAGCCTTAATGCTTATGTTTACCCCTACACCAAGGAAAAGCCCATATCATGGTAGATATTTCTATGCATTCTTGTTATGAGTGTTGAGATCAAGTCAACCATATCATGTTTGATAGTTTCAATTATGATTTTTTTTTAGGGAATAGTCAACAATGCCATCAGAACATCTAAAATTTTGAAGGCTGTGTAGAAATTACTCTATAACTTGAGAGTTGTTTATTTCAATGAGAATGGTGCTCCTTTTATAGGAGAGAATACAACTAGTCAACTCTTTAATTAGGCAGTGACATAATGAAAAATAAACAACCATTAAAATAGAATAATAATTAAAGGAAGTAATATATATTTCAACACCCCCCCCCTCAAGTTGGTGCATAGATATCAATCATGCCCAGCTTGCTTATGAGATGCTCAAAACTTGTCTTTGCTAAGCTCTTGGTCAAAATATCAGCTGTTTGTTGATTTGAAGGCACAAAAGGTAGACAAAGAATTCCAGAATCTATTTTCTCTTTTATAAAGTGACGATCGATTTCAATATGCTTTGTTCGATCATGTTGAACTGGATTATGGGCTATACTTATTGCGGCCTTGTTGTCACAATATAATTTCAATGGAAGTTCTATTGTCATCTTTAGCTCCTTTAGAACTCGATGAATCCAAAGACCCTCACAAATTCCTTGGGCCATTGCTCTAAACTCAGCCTCTGCACTGCTTCTAGCAACTACACCTTGCTTCTTACTTCTCCATGTTACTAAGTTTCCCCATACATAGGTACAATAACCCGAAGTCGACTTTCTATCTGTAATGGATCCTGCCCAATCAGCATCAGTAAAAATAGCCACATTCCTATCACTAGTTTTTCCAAAGAATAGGCCTTTTCCAGGGGCAGCCTTCAAATATCTCAGAATTCTATAGACGGCGTCAAGGTGTTCTTCATAAGGGGCATGCATAAATTGACTAACAACACTAACAGAGAAAGCAATGTCAGGCCGTGTATGTGCCAAGTAAATCAATTTCCCAACTAACCTTTGATATCTTCCTGTGTCGACAGGTGTGTCCCCTTTTTTCCAAAGTTTTGCATTTGGGTCCATGGGAGTATCTGCAGGTCTACATCCACTCATACCTGTTTCTTTTAAGAGATCGAGAACATACTTTCGTTGAGACACCGTTATTCCTTTCTTTGATCTAGCTACTTCCATGCCCAGGAAGTACTTTAGGGATCCCAAGTCTTTGATTTCAAACTCTGCTGCGAGGTTGCTCTTTAGTCTTTCCATTTCTGTCACATCATCTCCAGTAAGAACAATATCATCGACATAAACAATTAAAATAGTAATTTTTCCACTAGGATTGTACTTTATGAATAGAGTGTGATCTGATTCCCCTTGAGTGTATCCGTGTTTCTTTACTGATTGAGTAAATTTTTCAAACCAAGCTCTTGGAGACTGCTTTAAACCATAAAGAGATTTTTTCAATTTGCACACATTTGACCCAAATTTTTCTTCAAAGCCTGGAGGGCCATCCATGTACACTTCTTCTACTAGATCACCATTGAGAAACGCATTTTTTACATCTAATTGATGTAGAGGCCAATCCAAATTCGCAGCAAGAGATAAGAGGATCCTAACAGTGTTCAACTTTGCAACAGGAGCAAAAGTTTCTGAGTAGTCCATGCCATAGGTCTGAGTAAACCCTTTAGCTACCAGCCTTGCCTTATATCTTTCTACTGAACCGTCAGAGTTGTATTTTACTGTAAACACCCACTTACAACCCACGGTTTTCTTTCCAGCTGGTAAAGTCATAACACTCCAAGTGTTATTCTTCTCAAGTGCTCTCATCTCCTCAAACACAGCTTCCTTCCACTTTGGAACATTTAGAGCTTCCTGTACATTCTTAGGAATTTCTATACAAGACAAGTGAGAGGTAAATGCAGAAAAAGAGGAGGATAAATTTGAATATGATACGAACCTAGACATGGGGTGCTTGGTGCAAGCTCTAACTGGTTTCCTATGAGCTATTGGAACATCAAGAATAGGATCATGAATATCAAGAGGAATTTTACCTTTCTTTATATTTGTAGGTTGATTCTCCCTCGGTTCAGATCCATGACTGTGCTGAGGAATCAAGTCTTCTACTACCTTATCATGGTTCCTTCTTTCATAAATTACTCCTTTCCAAGTTCCTTCAACTTCTCCAAACTTTCTTTCTGTTTCATTATAAGGATGTTCATGTAGTGACATTTGACTTAATTCTTGATTATCCTTAGGTTCCAAAGAGTCTTTGTTAGAATTTTGGTTTGTTGCCCCTGATTCTGTGACATCCTCACTCATGAAAGGAGTAGGTTCACTTACATTATCTGAGGCATTTTCTTCAGGTGCAAACGGCCTAGAACTATGTGATATAAACATATTTTCTGATAAAATTAAATTCTCAAAAAAATAAGATGAATCTTCATTTGATTTCCCCCCTTGAAGATGATTGCTCTCAAAAAAAGGTTTATTTTCAAAAAAAGTAACATCCATAGTTACCAGCAACCGTTTAGAACTGGGATCAAAACATTTATACCCTTTTTGAGTGGGGGAATATCCAACAAAGACACATTTAATAGCACGAGGTTCAAGTTTGCCTATTTGTTTGTGTTCATGGACAAATGCAGTGCATCCAAATATTTTTAGAGGCAATGGGAAAGAATTTTAAAAAAGTTTCGAGAGGAGTCTTAAGGTTTAAAACACGAGATGACATGCGGTTTATCAAATGTGCAGCGGTTAAAACAGCCTCACCCCATAAGTATTTTGGAACTTTAGTGGAAAAAAGTAAGGCTCTAGCCACTTCAAGAAGGTGCCTATTTTTCCTCTCTGCAATTTCATTTTGTTGGGGTGAGTTAACACATGTACTTTGATGAACTATCCCATTTTCCATAAATTTTTTTCCCAAAACTGTGTTAAAATATTCAGTTCCATTGTCAGTTCTGAAAACTTGTATAGTGGAATTAAACTGAGTCTGCACCAATTTAATAAAACTTTTGACAATTTGTCCTACCTCTGATTTTTCTTTTAATAAATATACCCAACAAATTCTAGTATGATCATCAGTAAAAGTGATAAACCATCTTTTGTTGGATAAAGAATTAATCCTATTAGGCCCCCAAATATCACTATGAATAATAGAAAAAAGTTTTGAAGGTTTATATGTTTGGGCAGGAAAAGAGCTTCGGCGATGTTTTGCAAGTTCACAAATTTCACATTGAAAAGAAGAAAAATCTTGATCAACAAACAATTTCGGAAATACAGTTTTTAAATATTTGAAACTTGGGTGACCCAATCTTAAATGCCACAACATAACATCATCCTTATTATTTGAAACAAAAAAAGATTCAGAGAAAGAACTTATTTGTCCAAGTTGATGTCTAGTTTCAAGTTCATCTTCAAGGTAGTAGAGTCCTCCATTCTGCTTAGCACTGCCAATCATCTTCCCCGAGATTGAATCCTGAAACAAACAATGAGTATCAAAAAAATGAGTTTGACACCTTTTATCTCGGGTTAATTTACTGACAGACAATAGGTTACACGACAGATTGAGGACATGTAAAACATCCTAAAGAGTTAATAATGGAGAAATAATGACAGAACCTTTTCCTGCCACAGCTGAAAGAGAACCATCGACAATCTTAATTTTTAAATTACCTGCACAAGGACTATATGAAGAAAACATACTAGACTCTCCTGTCATATGATCAGTAGCACCTGAATCAACAATCCAGCTACGACTTGGTTTGACACTAAGGAGGGCTGACTCTAAAAAATTACCTTTTTGGGCAATGGAACCGAAAGAAAACATACGAGAAGTTATTTGAGACTCAAGAAGCTTGTACAATTGTTCATTAGTGGTCGGAAGTAAGTTTGAGGAAGACTGCTGCCCTTGATCAGAAGTATCTTGGAGTGCACGACCTTCAGTTGACGAGTTGAAAATTGTCTTACTCATCATCACCCTTTGCCGCGCCTTCTCTCTTCTGGTCTTAGATTTATTCATCCCCTTTGAATTTTCACTTTTTGATCCGACTCAGACACTGCAAGCTACGATTTTGAGTTTTTTTCTTCTCGTGAACAGTAACCGTGGTAGTGAACAGTACCATCGATGTGAATAGTACACACGTGAACAGTAACCACGGTATGAACAGTACTTCGGTGAACAGTGTTTGCTGGATATAAAAATCAGAAAATAAAAGAAAAAAGGAGCTGTAATGATGGCGGCTAGTGTTTATGCGGAAGCAAGACCCCCAAAAATCGGAGGCTCTGATGCCATGTAGAAATTACTCTATAACTTGAGAGTTGTTTATTTCAATGAGAATGGTGTTCCTTTTATAGGAGAGAATACAACTAGTCAACTCTTTAATTAGGCAGTGACATAATGAAAAATAAACAACCATTAAAATAAAATAATAATTAAAGGAAGTAATATATATTTCAACAGGCTGAGAACTTTAAAAATCAGCATGTGGTCACAAAAGGTCGATGAAAATGAAATATTGCAAATTGACAGCAACAATTGTAGTACTAGACTTTACCTTTGACAATTTGACCTTTCATGCTTGAAGACCTTAAACTTTGTCTTGTTTTATCAAACCCTGCAGGCTGGAAGACCTTTCATTGCATACTACACGTTTGGCTCGGGGGCATTGCAGAATCTAGACAAGGTAACTTGACATATATTAAATAGTTGTACCTGTAAAATCTATTTGCAAGTTTGCATTCAGATTAAAAGGATTCTCTGAGCTAAGCTAATAGACTTCCATATTGAAATTAAGTTTCCATTTTTTGTGGTCTGCTTCACAAATGAATAACCCACTATTTGTATTGCCTCTATTAAGTTTTCAAATTGGGCCTAACCCATCCTTACATAACTGCATTGTAAGGTTAGAAGTGTCGTTAGTTATATACTCTTTTTAGGCTTTATCTCTTTTTAATGTGAGACTTGATAAAGTGCTATCCATCAGTTGCTAAATAAAGTGAAGCTACATTCCTTTTGGTGGATGAAGACTACTAATATTAATATTCGTCTAAATTTTCATATGTGGTGGTCGAGCCCGTTTGTTTGTCTGGGCATTGGCTGATCTGTTGTATTTTCGCTTTATTTGTGACTTGATCGCATGTATACTTTTGAGGTCCTTATTGGTACACCTTGTGTTATTAAGGATACTCCGTTGTTCGTAATATATCTCATTTTGGCTTGTTCAAAAAAAAAAAGTGAGACTTGAGTTTTTCTCAGTACCCCCTTCATACCCAACACTATTGAGTTTGATGCGTGGATAATATGGTGGATGACTCGACTCAATAGGCTCTGATATCATATTAAGTTTTTATAATGGGCTTATCTCATTTTTACAAAACCGGTTGTAAGATGAGGAGTATCACTCTTTATAAACTCTTTTCATGCCTTATCTTTGTTCAAAGTGGGAATAACATTTATCCCAATAACTAATTTCCCTGGAATTAGTAGCAGATAAACGCTAGCAACACTCAACACTCCCTTACCAACACTATTCATGATTCAGTGAAATTTATGCATTTTGGAGATGAGCCCCACATGATTTAGTGGAATCCAATGAATTTTACTCATTCAGTTAGTGTTGGAAAGAGTGTTAAAGAGAGTGGTGTCAGTATTCCTCTTAGTGGTGATACCATATGTGAATAAATCATCTTTATGTAGCCAAGTTCCAGGAACATATTGACTCAACTTGGACTTTTCTTGCCATATTGATATCTCACTAGAGACTTTGGTTGGTGTTGTGGCAGGTCGCATGTTGGATTTTGTTGCAGGGATGGACAGTTGGAGACCTATGGAACATGCTAGTAGAGTACTCAACAAGTAGATCAAAAGGAGAAACTAATGTTGGTTTCCTCCAATGGCTCCTGCCATCAATATATGATCATGATTCTGGGATGTATTAATTTGCTTGATATGCCTTGTTCTGTTGTTGTCCGTCTTCGAAACCTATCAGTGAATATAGGAAACAATGTGAGAAAACAATTTGATGCATAAAAATTCTGATAAATTATGCGCATGTTTTGAATTAGGTAAGTAGATGATTTGAATCAACGTTCAGGAATTTCACCAAGTTGATTCGAATCACATAGATATGGTGATTCAATTCATAATATTCTGATTGGCATTTCATGATAGATTTGCTTAGTGATGACACATCTATTAATAATGTCACTAATATTACTAAGAAAACCCATAGATAGGACAGGACGGTTAAGAAATCCCACTCCACCACCCTATATAAACCTTGACTATGGTCAATTTTGGGACTAATTAAACAATTTTTACATTTACAGTTGTGATTCATATAATGGAAAATTGCAAAAGCAATTAGGGAGATATCTATAATCAATCCACTCGACAAAAAAAAAATCACTCCTTGTGAGTTGAGTAGCTCAACTGGTTTCAGTTTAGAGTTAATGAGTTGGAGGTACAAGGTTCAAGTCATGAAAAGGAGAAAAAACTAACATAACAATTAACATAATAACAATGACGGTTAGGCATTCTACAATTGCTTGATGACTTTCTTATTCAAGCTGCGACTAATACAAATGAGTTATTAAATTATGTTAACTCTTTCAATATCCTTTTTAGCTTCCATGAACATAAGTTGTATTGCGACTGCATTTTAAAATCGTATTCGAGGTTCTTTGGAGCTACCTCGGATCGTGTAACGTGTCAAAAGAGGTATACAAATTAAAAATAAGCGAAGATGAATGCAAGTTAGCAATTATTAGACAGAGAGAATAAAATCCAACATCAAGTGATTGTATATCAATTTATTTTTCATTATGCATTCGAGTTTACATACCAACAGCTTGAAGAATAATCTTCAAAGTACAACAAAATCACGAGAAAAAACTTGAGATAACGATACTCAGTGTTGTCAAATAGGGGCTATAGCAGCACTACAGCACCATAGCGTAGAAGAATCAGGTCTAATCGGGATTGTTCCACGATACACTATTTAGTACAAAGTGTTGTTAAATAGTGGCTATAGCAACGCTATAGCACTGTAGCATTGCGGAATTTGAACGAACTACTATTTTCTGCAATCTGCAATTGACAACATTGACGATACTGGATACAACACTAGCACGTATAAATGGAGCAGTCCAAGACTATCACTATAGTATAGAGAAGTCTTCATGTCCTAAAAAACAGACAATTGATCCTAAAGGATGAAAAGTGATGTAAAACGTGACACAATGAAATTTATTTCTGTAAGATATATCCTCAAGACAATGAGTGGCCTCTGAGAAAACGCCAGGGTCCTGTTCCTGTTCCCATCCTGCATGTGCATTTGACATGTTTTAAAACAACATTTTATAATATAATTATAAGATCTTTGAAGCAAAGCTATACCATAAACATTTTATGCATGTTTTGTAAAGAAACGTTTCATTGTTTGATTTTCATACGGACGATGCGATTGAGATATTCTTGGTTTTAATGTAATTAATAAGCTATATATTATGCAACTTATCAATGTATCCACGATGATCTATCATACATATTTTTGTGCCAAAAATAAATTCTTAGCTTAGATGCAAGAACTACACTATGCTACCATGTTAAAAACTAGAGTCGTCGATTAAGGCCATGTTAGGTTAAAACACTTGATGATGCACTTATAGCATAAACACTCATCATATAAGTGGTTATGTATAAATTATTTCTATAACAAACGATACAATAAAGTGAAACTGTTTTTTTATAAGCTATACATTGTTTTCATAAACTATCATGGAGAGTTTAGGGAAATCAGCTGAAAACAGCTTATTGCATGTTATAAGCTGTTTCCATAAACTTTTTCAAACAGTCTCTAGGTATGTTAAATAGTTACTTGCTTTCAACATAAGGAAAGTTTACCTCCATACACCTGCAAACATGCGAAGACTCATATAGATGGTTAGTGCAATCCAGATACCAATAAAACCCTTACTCTTGTAGAGAAAGAATAAAGAAGTAACACTTGCTAATGAGACCATGACCTGAAAAAACAGAATACCAAATTACTAAATAAATGTTGACAGAGATAACAAAATATAAAAAACTGTAAATTAAAAAAAGAATGCAAACTTACCAAGGAGTATGCAGAATAAGCAAAATCAGATGCACCATAGTTCACACCATCGAAGACAAAGGCTAATGAATTGATTGGTTGTGTTGCAGCAACAAACTGGTGTGTTGAAATGTAATTAGATGAAAACTCGCGGAAAAAAATTATATCTAACTAACTTTTACATCTAATATAAAACATAACGAACTAATCCATTGTGTGGTGCTAGGAAAATGTACCGGGAGGCCTAGTCTGATTAGGTGAATAACAGCAACATTTTTGGAAAATACTCCAGCTCCAAAGTATAATCCACCTCCAACTACAAGAGACAGCCCAACTCCTAAAACAAAACTCATTTGAAGTGTCCTTGTTGCAGCAGTAGTCACTTTATTATAGTCTTTCTCAGCAAAGGAACATGCTAGAATTGCCTGAGAGAAAGAAAAATTTAATCAATGACATTAATACTTAATTAATTGCGATAGAGAAAAGACGAAAGTTAATTAGAAAGAGTTCATTCTCAGAAACATCGAAAACAATGTTTTGACATTTTTTTAAATTTTTTAAAAATATTCAATCTATTTTTAAATGCATTTTCAAAATGCTTTCTCTAATCATTATTTTATCAATGGAAATGGAAACAAGTAACATATGCAGTAAATAAACCTTAAATTAATGTATGTCTTACGTCTCAGTAACAAGAGAAAAATGTTTATGTACCTGTATTGCAACAGCTAAACCATCAGCAAGAAGGGATGATGTCATCCAAACCTGGAGGCAGGTTTGGAATGCAGCCATTGGAATTGGACCTAACCTTGCTGCTAATGAGGCTGATAAGGTCACACAGAATGTCACTGCTATAACTCTGGCCAACAATAGACCACCTATTGAAATTGAAACAAATTCGAACGTGTAAGTAAATTCTAGCATTATTAATAAGTGATCAATGTATGTTCAATTTCTATATTAATATTTTTTCCCGGTCTCAAGAGATAAATGGTCAGGTCGGATTGACTGCACTCAGTTAGCCACATCTAGACCTTCTCATTAAAATCGAACAGTTCAAGTTTCATGCTCGGTATTTTATATTTAAATAAAATCAAAATCTGTATTGAAAATTTAGACTCCAATACCAACATACCATTTTTAAGAAACCTGAATATCTGCAAATCCTTCATGCTTGGAGGTAGGAGATCCACTTTTCTCATCAATATAAACAAGAGTAAAGTTGCCATAATGTACCTAAAAGCATCATCATTTTGTAAGTTGAAGTCTTGAGAATAAAAATGTCTGAACATTATTATTATTATTATGATAAAGCAAAGTAAGACTTACTGAGAGAGCACATGTGAAATGGCTGCACCTCTGATGCCCAATTTGAAGTAAAATATGAGTAGTGGATCCATAGCGACATTCAATGCATACCCGGAAACTAAATAAAACCATAGTAAAAAAATGAACCAAGTTAGGGAAAAACACTAACAATTTTTAAAACAGATCTTCTCTCATTAACTTTTTGTTGTGTTCTGTATGTTTTTCTTATGTTATGTTACTTAAAAATTCGAAATGCCTCGTAGAATTTTGCTTGATCCGATAGGGATGGCTCAATAAATCTTTGATATTATATTAGAATTTATGTTGAACATTATTTAACCCTTACAAAACGGGCTTGTAAAGTGAAGAATGTCCACCACTTATAAATATATTTTCAGGCTATATCTCATCCGATGTGTGATTCTTAACAATGCCGGTTCTAATTTATGCCTTTTTATGTTCTCACAGTCTCTAATTTGGACTCAATTTCATGACAGATAGATCATTTAAACCTACCAATGACATATAAAGGAGTTGTTGTGTCTTTGAACCCTCTAAAGATTCCTTGCATGGCCAAGGAGAGAAGCACTGCAGGAGCACCTAAGGCTCTCAATCTTAAGTACTTAACAGCTGGGATAAGCATAGGAGAATCCTACAAAAAAAGATAAATATCTCAACTTAACGAAAGCTTATATCAATGTAGTTTAGATAATGAATATGGCCAAGGACTGATAATAAAGATACATACATATTTTAAACCCATTGCACCTAATAGAGGTTTAGCTGCAAATATAAGGGTTGCAGCTTGAATAAGGCCAAGGACTGTGCCAAAAAGTAATGCTGTTGATGCTGAAGCAATGTGCCTCTTCTTCCTTATAGGTTTTGACTCACTCTTGTTACCACTATTAGTAACAATAGAAGACTTGCTTATATTTGAATTTGCATCTGATAAGGAAATTTAGAATGTTAGAACAACCAATACCGACACTTCAGATTGAAGGCGTGTTCGGTATCCAATTCTGACATGGCACCGACTCACGTGGTTACATTCAATTATACCATTTTCTGATATTAGTATCAATGTCTGTGTCGGTGCTTCATAGCTCATATCATTAAACCAGTAAATTCACACCAAAATAGACATTTATACACAAACATGGAAAAAGAAAGAAAGAGAGAAAGTACCATCTCCATTTTTTGTCTCTTCTTTCAAGGTACCATCCTTGGTTGCACCTGCTTCTATGTCTTGAAGCAAATGATCATCAGGCATTACTTCATTGGACTTGGCCTTAATGCTTTCATTGAACTGCTTTTCTGCTGCTTTGGTATTGATTTTATCCATAGTATCTTCTTCAGCTACAAAAGAAGTTGTAATACTGACCAAAGGGAAAATGGTAATCCTTGAAGCTTGGTTGAACACAGCAATGGAAACACCTGCCGCCGCAAGTTCGACCGGCCCTAAACACATGAAAAAAAAGAGAAGAAAGTTTAGCTCCAAACAAGCTACAACATTAAAATGGACCTTGTTACAACTCCAATTAAGACTAGTACAATATCATATTCTAATGACAAGAAAAAAAATGTACCTAAGTGGCCTATGAATGCTGTGTCTATAAGAGAAGCAATTGGATCAGCAGCAACAGCAAGTGCAGATGGGAATGCAATCCCAAGTATCTCCTTAGCTAGGGAGTCCATTCTGAATACAAGGCTACATTCACATTCATAGAACCTACTATTAGTATTATGTAAAAGACTTTAATAACCTTTTTAGTCCCAACAATAATATAGTGTTTTTTGATTTTGTACCTAAACAATTATTTGTTGATTTTAGTCCCTAAAATAAAAAAACTTATGTTTTTGGTCCTCGTTTTTTCGTTTTAGTCCCTATAATATTAGGTTTATGTTGAATTAGTCTCAAAAAGATAAAATAGATGTCATATTTTAGAGATTGAAGTTAATTAATATAATTCACATATTGCAAAGACTAACTCGACATAAATCTAATATTGCACGGACTATAATCAGAGGTTGAGAAGAAAATATTTCTATTTTGAGAGTTTCTTTTTCCACCTTCACAGTCACATCAAAAGTATATTTCAGAAAGAAAAAATATATAGTTTTATTAAGCTCCAAAGTATACTTTTGGACAAAAACACTGTTTTTTTTTATTTAGAAAATATGGTGAAAAAAAAACAGTACCTTCTGTTTTAGGTATTAAAACCAATAAACGAATTCATAGGACTAAAACCAGAAGAGATGTGTATTATAGAGACTAAAATGTTGTTTAAACTTTGGTAAAATTAGATGAATGCCCTTAAGCTTAAGAGAGTCTGATGAGATTAAAATATGTCATGACATGCAATGAGTCTATAACAATACAACATGATTTTGTCAAAATAAAAAAAAAAAAATACAACATGATATCTTTTCCAATATAATATAAAATCATGTCATATAATTTTAGTCATGCTGACCCTGCTCCTCCAAGAAACAAGGGTGAATAAGTTGATTACACAAATTGAGGATACCTTGCATCTTTGAAGAAAACTGATAGAGGCATTGTCCACTTGTTCTTGACTGCATTATTTGAGATACCATTATCGTCCATGATATCCTAAATCTTTTGATAACAACTCAATGAAGAAGATGATGTTGCAAAAGAAAGTCCCTTAAGAATGAGCCTAACCTGAACAACCTACCAAGTATAAGTTAGTTCAATATTTTGTACCTTCAAAATAAATAAGATAAAATAAGTGCTTATCATATACATGCTTATATATGCCATTTCTATATAAAAAAAAAGGAGATAAAGTAAAATATTTTTTCATGTAAACTAGTAGCTATTTTCATAAGCTATTACTAAGAACTTATAAAAATAATAAGAAAACAACTTATATTGTAAACCAATTTCATAAGTACTCTCAAACAGTCTTAGAATTGCATATATTTTAGTGGATTATTAGCTCAAATAAATCAGCTAGATAATTTACTACCTTTCTAACATTGAAAGGTCACAAGAAAGTGTTGTATTTATAGTGTTGCATAAATGTTGTTTGTATCATGTTTATGATTGAACCTTCTTTTAATGTGTACGAAACTTCTTTATAAAGTAACAATGCCTAACTATTTTTAAACAAAATAAGAAAACCCCATATAAGATGCAAAATGATAAAAAGTGGCTAGACACAACTTAGAAGAGCGTGATAAATAGGAATTCATAATTCATGAGCCTTCCCCAGTTCCATACACCCCCTGATAATAACATATCATGAACTCTATATATTTTTTAGGCCAAATACCATTTTTGGTTCTTTAAGTTTGACAAGAATACCGGATTAGTCCTTTAAGTTTTTTAAGTTTCAAATAGGTCCTTTAAGTTGTCAATTTAATGCACCTATTTGAAATTTTTTAAGTTTTTAAGTTTCAAATAGGTCCTTAAAAGAGTAACTGTGTAATAAATTAACAACTTAGACCTATTTGAAACTTTAGAACTTAAAGGACTAATCCGATATTTTTGTCAAACTTAAAGGACCAAAAGAGGTATTTGGCCTATTTTTTATGATAACAAAAAGTTTAAGTGAGTTGCGGTTCAGATTAAGAAAAAGCCAAATGTCCGGCTTACAAAGATACTTACATATTAGTCCTTTCATCCCTTTCGTAATCATGGTGTGTACATGTATTAAGAAAAATAGATAGTGTATTTAATGTGTCTACTTTATATATAAATGCAATTAAAATATCTTTTTGTACATGTATATAGTTATCCTTTACTTTTCATATTACGAGACACTTGGTTTTATTTTTTTACCACCGTTAACCTACTCTCAAATAGACGACTTTAAAAATTGAACTGATGTTCTTTTTCTTGGAGATAGTTATATTACAAACTCTCTCAATTTCAACTTAAGAGAAGTGTGTTCTAAACATAATTTTTGAAATAAAGATATTGACTATCGATAAAGGAAGATATGTACATCAAGAGAAGATTAAAAGCTTGATTTTGTGGACATTATTAAAAGCTCATAAAACAAAAAGTTTTCCTTTTTACTAATGATAAAGTGAAGATGCTTATACTTTTTAAATTAATTAATTAATTAATTGGTATGCAGTGTGCAATAATTTACGCATACATCTAATTATACTTCATTATTATGTTAAATTATCAAAATATTTTAAACATATTAATATGGTGAAATGCAATTAAAAACATAAAATAAACTTTTAAGTAAATTTTTCAAAGTTAAATGATAAATACATGAATATGAGAATAGTGATTGTATTTTAAACCACTACGGAATGAGGAAAGTAAAAAAAAGAACTAAAGTGGAACATGTTTTGGACTTTCTGGGAAAAAATTGAAAAGCCGTAATATGTGAGAAAAACAGAACATCTTACCAGTTTCAGTTTAAAACAAAGCAATGTTTAATGTAATTGTTTAATTATTATTTGGTTTTTGAAAAAAAATTGTCGTATAATTATTGATAGGCCTCTTAAGGTAATCCGTACAAGGTGAATATGGTCACGGTGGATCACACTAAAAAAGCACACAATAAAATAGTCTACCAGGATCCTACACAAGTAAACTTATACAACACTTCATATATATATATATAAAACACTTTTTTTTGAGCAAATATATAAAACACTTGTCACTAATAAAATTTAACAACAAATAATGAATGATGTACTAAAATTTATTATTTTTTGTTACAAAATGGCTAATTATATCAGCAGTTCTAGAAATGGATGCTAAGTGGCATGCAAGTTGCATGTAGTAAGCATAGGAGATAAGACTAATTTTTCCACTAAGTGTTGATTTCGTTATTAAGTGTGTGTTGATGTAAAAGGGTTTATATTATTTTATATAAAAGAAGTTCCTACACTATTATTTACTAAAGTCAGCAATAGTAAGTTTACATTATTGCCCGTAACAGAATACTACAAATTAAGAAATGATTTTTTTTTATATATATTCTCTTTTTGGTGGGATTCAAAGAATAATTAAGTAAGCATGGATGATGAGGATGAAACAAAAGTGTTAATTCCATAGTGTGTTTTTGTCAGGCTTTTGGTTTGTGGGATCTTAATTTAAGGAAGGAAAAGAATGAAGAAAATAAATAATGTGATGAAATTGAATTTCGCCATCTAATAATTTTTTAAAATAATCATGTGTCAAATAACTACATGCAAAATAAATGCATGAAAGACATTCTCAAATGAAAAATGCAGCTATATTATTTATTTCTAAGAAATCTAAATTGATTAGAAGGTAAAAGCTAATAGCATAAAGCAATGCCAATTTGAAATGCAAGTCGTGCAAGCAAACATAATACATGAATATCCTTTCCTCTCATGTAAAGCTGTATATTGGATCAATAATCAATAAATTTCATTACTATGAATTTTGTACAATAATAACAAAAAATTAAAGATTAAGAAAGATGAAATTTGTTTCAAATTATGTTAGTGTTAGAAATATCAAATTTAGAGATAAATTTTATTTTATCTATCTCGAATTTCTGTTAGTATTTAAGCTTTCTAGTATATTTATTGTTATGTCAGTTGTTGGTCCAACGACCAGGATAACAATAAACACTAGAGAATCTATATAAACTCAACCATGAAGAAAATATATCTAATGAAAGGAATTGGCATACCCCTAAGGATTGATCTTGACCTGTAGGAAGAGAGTGAAGAATGCAAGGCAGTCACCAACCTTTCCCTTACTCTTAGATTTTCTCCCTCATACACACTCTTCTTCTTGCTTAGCAAAAGTATCCCACACCACACCCCTTTTATAAGTACCCTTTGCATGCCCCACAATACCTCTATATCTCGATCTTCCCTAGTATTTGAATTAAATATATACTGTAATATAATAACACAATAGTGCGCAAGAAAGGTATGTGAGCTATAGAGGGAAAAGCATTTTTGTTTGTCCCATTGTTTTGAGGGTGTAATTTAAAGAAAAGGAAAAAGACACAAAATAACAAATGGTCTAGTTATTTATTTTAAGAAGCAAAAAGTAATATATTAAGAGGAAATATAACAAATATTCCATTCCAAATATATAATTAAGATTTAGTTAGAAAAAAAATCAGAAAAAGAGAAAAAAAAATTTATTAGTTAAAGTGACATTAATGATCATTATACAAAAACCTTTGAGAAAATTCAAACTTCATACTATAATGTTAAGAAGTCAAATGTAAAAGTTTTTTTTTTTGAAATTTGTGCATTTAATGTCTTAAAAGTTTTAAAAGTTATATTTCAAAATAAAATTTATTTTTCATTTTCATTTTAAGCTCCTTGTGCCTTAAAGGTACAAGTTAGTATGACCCAAAGTTATAAGGATAAACTCTTTCACACTAAATTGAAAATTCATGACACAACTAGGTTACAACTTACAAGAAAAAAAATGAACCTATAACATAAGCAAATCCTTATTTTAAATTTTTTGATAGATTAGAGACACCCCCCTTAACAATTTCCTAACCATTTATTTGTACTTAAAAAAAAACTACACATTATTCAAATAGAAGTTAAATGGATTTGGGCCAAGCCCATAGTATTTATATTTTTTTGGTTAAATTGCATATTTGGTCCTTTAATTAATTTATGAGTTTCATTTTGGTTCCCTAATTAATAAAAGTTCAATTTTGGTCCTTTAATTCCATTTTTGTTTGTCAAATTGGTCCAATTCCGTTAATTTTAACTCAAAATATCTAAGGTGGATCAACATTAAAGGGGTCCATCGTAGACATTATTAATTTAACTCAATGATTTTCTTGGTTTATAGCAAAAGTTTGTTTTTTAATTGTTCTTTATTGAATATGAATATGGAGATTTGTTTATGGTGAATTAAATCATGGGTTTTTGTGTTGCAATAGGAAGAAAGTGTTCTTGGAGCGTTTGATTAACATGGAGCGTGAACCATTCTTCTTGTTTCCATAACCGCCATTCTTCCTCTTTTCACCCATTCTTCCTCTTTTCACCCCTCCCTGTTCTTGTTTTTTTTATATTGTTTTTTTAAACAAGAGTTTGTTTGAATGCCTCTTTGCACTCAAAAATTCTAGATCTGAGTTTTACTTGATTTGGA
Source organism: Medicago ruthenica (assembly GCA_018208015.1). Classification (NCBI taxonomy): domain Eukaryota; kingdom Viridiplantae; phylum Streptophyta; class Magnoliopsida; order Fabales; family Fabaceae; genus Medicago; species Medicago ruthenica. Next base: position 7,067,757 of record CM031373.1, read on the forward strand.
AAAAATATAAAATGAAGAGGAGAGAGGCCATGAGAGATGAGAGGAGACGAGAGAGAGGCCATAAAAGGAGTTAATTTTGATTTTATTAATAAATTTTTCTTGGTTTATTTTGGGTTTTTATGAATATTTATGAAGTTGATGAAGATAGGAAGAAGATGAAGAAAAGTAGAAAAAAATTAGGTGTTGGTGGTTCACATTTTCATACAATGGACCAGCAATCAAATGACTAAAATCATATTATGAATATTAGATATTAAAAGACTAATATAAATGACCAATTTGGTAAACGGAAATAAAATTAAGGGACCAAAATGGAACTTTTATTAATTAGAGAAACAAAGTGAAACTTAGAAATTAATTAAGGGACTAAATATACAATTTAGCCCATTTTTTTTACCAAAAAGTTTCAAATAATTCACCACCGCCGCCTCATGATAAAGTATTTTATAAAAGTAATATACAGACATTATTTTTATAAATACAAAATTTATATCATTTAGTACTCAAATTGCTCACACAATTTTTTTTTTTTTTACAAAATACCAAAACATATGATCTAGTGTGCTATACATTGACACGTATAAACATTGCCCACAATATTTCAGATATAAATTAATTTGGTGATTATAAATTTGTCGTTTATAGAAATTGTCTCAGAAACAAAGATGATGTCCACTATCACATATTGATAAGTTAGCTATAAGTTCAAAATTAGTACTACTCTGTCCCAAAATATAAGCAAAAATGAGTCAAAATAAGTTGATGTATTTGGTACAAATTTTGAACCAAATACATTAACTTTTGTTGACCAATTTTTGCTTATATTTTGGGACGGAGGGAGTACTAGTATATATAATAATGTCTTACTTTAGGCTACAAATTGTGGTGCTTCTCTTTCGCCGGGGATCAAAGCGTGTGCTCTTGTGGGCTACGTGGGAATCCCATTAAGCTCCAATATCACACAATCTTGGGAATTAAAAATGTGTGCGAGGACCTAACATTTTTTGATCTTATGTGTTTTGCATTTTTTTTTGAGGGGGATGTTGTGTGTTTTACATAGTGATTGCGTGCGGGGGATTGCTTGTTTTTCATTAATTTTGATGCAACATTAAGTATATTTTTTAAAATTTTATTAATCAAAGTAATACTAACAATCATTTTATAACTATTCTCGAGGAGATTCGAGTTCAATATTTGATGTTACAACTTAAAACTCTTTCGTTTGAACTAACACAGCTAGTTGTATTTAACTGGTGTATAAAAAACTAATAAATACATGTGTCAAGCACGAGATAATTTTCTTCTTTTTTAATATTATTCATTTGTTTATTTTTAAATACTACATAATGAAAAAAATTGTTGCAAATTATGAGATTAATGGATATACTTTGTCACTGAAGTTTTTTACACCGACATTCAATCACAACTTTTTAATTTTTACATAGTATTTGATAGTTTTAAATAATACGTGGTTACCGAATTCTTCGTTGTGTTGATGAATTGTGATTGGATGTCAATGTAAAATAACTTTATATTACTGATGCATAATATACTTTATCTCAAAAGTCATATGAAGAAACTTGAAGTAGTTGTTATTATGCGTAACATCAACATATCGATAACACACAATACGTCCGGCGAAAAATAGGCCAAAAACAGGCAAAAAAACAGTGTAGACCACTTTTCTTCATACTATGGTTTTTTCCACCAACCTCTACCACCGCCACCATTAACCAAGACAACCAGCACTAAATCTCCACCAAACATCATCATTCCATGGCTATATCTTCAATCACAACCATATAAGCCTTCAACCTCGAACCCTAAAAAGCTAATATCCCAAAAAGAAGCTTTGATGATGCCTTAAACAATGTGTGTGATATCCGTTGTCACAACTGCCACAACCAGTGATCATATATGACAAAGTTATCATCAATATCCCATAGGACGAATACCAACTTGGTTTAGCTGCATGCAAGCACAACCTTCATGGAAGGATGCTCTGACCCATAGGTAAGTGGGGTATTACTTCCTTAGGCAAAGGTTATTATGAGTTTCTGTTCTCTTCATTAGAAGATGCCTAGAGTATCAGATTCATAGGTTCTTGGAGTATGAACCTGATGTTAGTTCAAAAGCAAGTATGTTTTTATATCGTATCTGTAACACCCACACTAATTTTATCTAGAATATTAGCATGTGCATTATACTGATACTGGATACATTAAAATTTTCAATAATAATACAACTGAATGAGTACAAATTGGCTCGTTTATACAATTATTCAAATACCATTACAAATACTTATTCAAATGTCTGATAGACTCCTGAGCTGGTACATGACGAGCAACTGCACTCCATCCAGCGTCTCCTTGAAGAACTACATCACGAACCTCTTGCTTACATGCGTACCTGCACCAGAAGGATTGCGATGAGACATAATGTCTCAGTGAGCTCCACCCAACCTACTGTTGGCAACTGATAAGTGCCAGAAATGAGTTAAAAAGCATAGTTAATTTTAGCACTTAAGTAGCTTGTTTTGCAAGTTATCATGGGAAAAGCTCATAATCACTGATCAAATGCCCAATATTGCTTTTACTTCTTTCCCCATCCATTTGTGCAGGAAAATGCAAGCCAGGACATGATTTGAGCAAAGAAACATGAAGAAAAGAATCTGATAAACTCGCCCAGCGAGCTCAAGGCGAGCGAATGGCGAGCTCAGGCAGGGATTTTCAGGAGCAGAGGAGCTTGATTTCGCTCAGCGAGATCCCAAGGGCGGTTTAATGCTACTGAAGACGTGGCTGAAAACCACTGGCAAAGACAGCAAATCTCGCCGGGCGAGTGAAATCTCGCCGAGCGAGATGTCACTTTCAGCTTTTAGTATTTAAGCTTTGTTTCAGCCTTTTTGTTAAGTAATCACTGGGATAGCTTGTTTTTACAGTTCAGTAATATTTTAGGATTTAGTTTTTAGACAGTTTTTAGGGCTAGAAGCTATGATCTTCAAGGAGCAAGAGTGAAGGGATTGTGGAATCAACTAAGACTTTGGGAAATCAAGACTTAGGCTTGGATCTTCATCTTTCTCTAAACTTTTGTATAGTTGTCATGAAAATGAACAACTAACTTCCCTTTGTTGGGATTGGAGGTACTTTATCTAGCTTAGATGTAATATTTGATTATGCAAATATATGATTTTAGCAATTTATGTGTTATTGAAGTTATTCTTGCTTTTCATTCTCATGCTTGATTTAATTGTTATTGACAAATACTTTTGAATCTAGGTTTAGAATAATCTTCTATAAAAATAAGAAATTCTAGACATGGAATTTGGTTTTGATAATCGCATAAAGTGTCGGAACGTAATGCTTTCGGATCGTTTGATCGATTGGGAAATAGTCGATTAAACGATACGATCGATCTCACGACGTCATTTGGACACGAATGACGTTGTCGAGTGATACGTGATATTTTCACTAAAACGCTAGAATTCATATGCATGATTTTTAGATTATATTCGATGCAAGATTGATGAACTCCGATTCCAACGCTTTTATTCCCTATTACTTGTAATTTTATTTCCGTTTTTAGATTCCATTAGTTTTATGCAAACAATCGTACAAACCCTTACTCAAAACGATAACGATTGTTGAACGGTTCGAGATAGCGTACCAATCCCTGTGGAGACGATCCTAATATACTCACGTGTAGATAGGAAATTATAATGTGAGGAAAAACCTTTCATCAGCAACCTCAGGGAAACCTAGGGTCGCCATGCCCTAAACTGTTAGCAATCTCGGGGAAACCTATGATCACCGTCAATCTCTACATATCTTAGCGATCAAGGGAAAACTAGGATCGCTGTATGTCTTAATCATATTCTTATCATGTTCATAATCTCATACTCATTATCTAGTGATCGAAGGAAAACTATGATCACTTCCTGATAACTGATATCTGATGACTACTCTGTCATATTCTCATTGTAATATATATGTATACATCTTTCTTTAATCATTAAGTTAGAAAGTTAGCGTGTAACACACAATAATTATCTTGGTTCATTTTACGGAGTGCATCCGAGTGGAGTAACCCCGGAGTACATCTCCCTACTACCGGTGAAAATTCCTATCATATTAGGCTAACACCGGACTCCTCTTGTCGTCGTGCGGTCATCCTTGTGGAATAACTCGTCCCACTAGCATGAACCTCCTGTATCCCACTAGCGTGAACAACAGAAGACACGACTTATCACACTTAAATTAATAGTCTTAACTTATGCATGAACCTTTCGTGTCCCACTAGCGTGAACGACGAAAGACACGACTTAACTTTGAAATATTCTCTTAACTTAAACGTGACCCTCGGTGTCCCACTAGTGTGAACAACAAGAGGCACGTCTCAGTATAGTCTTATCATATTATTAATCTTAACTTACACGTAAACCTTCCGTGTCCCACTAGCGTGAACGACGAAAGAATCGACTTAATATTTTAATTAAACTCTTATGTGTGGTTATCCTCGCGGATGGTAACTTCACCGTTCCAGCTCGTCGGAACCCCCTGTGTTCTGACTAGCGAGAAAACAAGAGACACATTTAATCTTTAATTAATGTCTTAACTTATACGTGGCCTTGGTGTTCCAACTAGCGGGAACTCCAAGTAGCATGTCTCAACTTAATCTTGTCTGAGCTTTGCACATGATTGTTGAAAATACATTCCTCGTACCATCGTACGCTTAATTGAATACTTTCTATATTCTTGATACCTATTAAAGGTTCTAGGCATATCATTGTCATATGTCATACTTAAGGACTTACTATCCCATCTGTAATAATTTCCTGCCCCTCTTACCTGAAATCTTGTGGATAAATTACCCATCACTCTGTATGATACATATGTTTATCCTAGACTAATCCTTGAAAGTTCATGAGTATCTCTATCCCAAAGCATATCAAAGATCATTGGCATGGTACAACTGTTTGTTAATAAAAAGCCATTCTGGACCACTTCGCTTTGTGATCCTTAGCTTCACTCTACAAAATAAGTCAGAAGCACATCCTGAGTCTGAAGCTTCGCAGAGCTAACTCTAGGCGATGGCTGGGCGAAGTAAGTCAGAAGCACATTTTGAGTCTGAAGCTTCGCAGAGCTAAGTCCTGGTCGCTCTGCGATTGTAGCAGAACTCAGAATCCTAAAATCATGTTTTAACCTCAAAATCTTGGTACCCAACTGCCTAGTGATCTTTGAAACATGCCAGGGACTCATTTTAAACTATCAAAACATACAGGAATTGAGGATTAAATAGGAATCAAGCATATGTATCAAAAAGGGGAAAACTATCCTTTTTCTCTAAAATCTTAGAATTGAGTTGCAATTCTCACACAATATGACCCAAAAAGGATATTGCTACTCTAAGGAACTCACCTGAATACATTGCTTTAATCCTTGCCAAGCTTTACAACCAAAACCCTAGCTTTGGAATTACTCCTTCCTTGGCTTTTCCTTAGTTCCTCTTGCTTCAATCTTTCCCAAAAGCTTGCTTGCTTGCAATATAAGGAATTAGGGATGAAAATAGATGGATTAATGGCTGGTGGAGGTGATGGCCGAGTTTCTAGAGAGAGAGGGAGAGAAAATTTGAGTTCTAGAGAGAGAAGGAAAATGAGGAAATGAAGGGAAATGGGGTTTTGCCCCTTTTATAAAAATATCTTGGCGCGGCAATTACCAAATTGCCCTTCCTTAACATATCTCTGATACATCGTCTCACTACTGATAAATACCTGAGTCTGAAGCGGGATATTACAGTATCCACAGAGACTAGTGCGATATTGTAAGCCGTTCAATAATTGTTATCATTTTAAGTTTGGGTTTGATCAATTGTTTGCTATAAAACTATTCGACTATATAACGGTAGTAAAAACGAAGAGTAATAGGGCGTAAAAGCGTTGGGATAAGAGTGTTGGTATAAGCCCTAGAGGCCAATAGTTTATGTTAAACTTATCATATGTATCATGACTTTTATTATTAAATAAAATATGGCGTTCTTTATTACACTTGTTATGAGATTAATAAAGTCCCTAGAATAATTGGTTCATGTGATGGAATATTAAGTGTGACTTAATCATGAGATTACATCAACAGAAAGAACACTATTCTTAAAAGTATCCGTAGTCAAGCTTTAATATAAATTGGGATAATAATAAAGCGTGAAGACTATTATGTATGTAGACTGATGACCATATCTCATAGGTCATGAATATGAGATATTAAGTCTATACATATGTATGAGTATTAGAAGTAATATTTATACTGGATTTACCCATCGTGAGAATACTACATAGTATGTTATGAAATCGTCATAAGTTATTCTCATAATGATAATGGTGTATACCACTCTTAGACCTGAAACCACTATGATCCCTAGATGTGGACTCAATTGTTTTATTGCCATTCAAACTTTATCTGTAACAAGATAACTATAACGTTGGTTAATGGGCACTCGACGAATCATGCTGAGGGACATGAGTGTCCTAGATGGGATTTGTCCCTCCTTCATAATAGGAGATATATATCTTTAGGCCTCTTGATGAAATATGACTGGAAAAATGCATGGCCATGCCGTTAAGTCAATATGAGATATTGGACTTATTCGTTATTCAGTATATTTCGGGATCAAGAAATATAAATATTGAGCTATACAAGGGTGACACAATCTATGCCTTGTGTTCAATAAAGATATTAGGACAAAGGATTAATCATACACATAGACATTATCATGGAAAAGGTTTCGTCAGATCACTTGACATTCTTGTCACTTGGGTAGCAGTGATGTGTTGGTAGATACCGCTCACTGTTTATAATATTAAATATAAGATTTAATATTATTGCCAACGTTACAAAAACCTATAGGGTCACACACAATAGAACGGTCAAAAAGAGAAATATAAGTAATACTTATAAGATGGGGTGCGTTTAGCAATTGACGCTAATTAGTTAGCGGAAGCTGATGGGTTAATGGGCTTACAGAGGCCCAATAGCGATTGCTGATTTCAGAGCATACAAGGAGCTCTATAAATAAAACTCCCATGCTGAAATCAGACTTGCACTTTTTCGTGAAACCCTAAAGGCTAAAACCGAAACCCTACTTTTCTCTCAAACCTCTGATCGCTTGGCTAGCACCGGGAACCAGAGGAAATTGTTCGTGTGGATGAGTAGAGGCTTTGCTTTCTTGCTTGGCTGTGATCGACGAAATCGTTTCTGCATTACAAGAGGTAACAATTTCATCACTGATTCATGTCAAATTCGTAATGATCCAAGGAAAGAAAATCGAAATTTTAAATTTCCACTGCCTTTATCCATGTCGATTTTCCTTCACAGAGTTCGTCAATCAAGTATCGAATATATTCTAATGATCATATATATAGATTCTAGCTTTTTAGCGATTTTATCACGCATCACCCGACAACATCATTCATGTCTAAATGACGTTGTGAGATCAATCGTATCATTTAATCGACGATTTCTCAATCTATTAAACGATCCGATAACATTACGTTCTGATACTTTGTATGATTATCAAAACACAATCCTATGTCTAGAATTCTTATTTTGATAGAAGATTATTCTAAACCTAGATTCAAAAATATTTTTCAATAACATTTAAATCAAACATAAGAATGAATAGCAAGAATAAACTCAATATCACATAAGATGCTAGAATCATATATTTCAAAGATCAAAATATTACATCTAAACTTGATAAAGTACCTCCAATCCCAACAAAGGAGATTTAGTTGATCATTGTCATGACAACATTACAAAAGTGGAAAGAAAGATGAAGATCCATTGCTAAGTCTTGATTTCCCAAAGATTCTTAGTTAATCCACACTCAATCACTCTTGCTCTATGAAGAATAGCTCTTTTAGCCCTATTCTCTCTCTAAAAATATAACATTCTATCTAAAAAATGTGTTGAATGGCTTTATATATCATCTGACCTTTTCACAGCTTGCTGTGGCGACAGGCTTGCTCGCTGCATCGAGCGAAGCTTTCTTCACCTGTGGTTTTGCTCCACGTCAGCCTTTGGGGGTCTAACCGCCTTTGCTCGCTGTGGCGAGCTTGTTCCTCGCTGGGGCGAGGACAACTTGGTTTTTCCCTGCCTACACTCGCTATGGCGAGCGCTTCCCTCGCTGTGGCGAGCCAATCCTAGTTTTTCCCTGCCTACGCTCGCTATGACGAGCTTCCCTCACTGTGGCGAGGTAGCTTTTACATTTCCTCATGATTCTTTGCTCAATTCATGTCCTAGCTTGTTATTTCCTACACAAATGGATGAGGTAAGACATATGATCAAAATTTTGTCATTCGATCAATAATTCTGATCTTTTTCTATGATAACTTGCAAAACAAGTAACAAAAGTACCTAAAAATATAACACAAAACAACTGCTTTCTGGCACTTATCAGAACCCAAGATATTTGAAATCATTTGCTTGGACGAAATATTTTAACCATAGCTTGCAACAACAATCATCAACACAAGATTGACTTTGTATTTTTGGTCTTTCCTAAGAGTATTGGTGGACAAAATGTTGTTTGCTATTGCAAGTAGTGTTGGTACGCCTATTTGTACTGATCAAGTCACAAATAAGCCTAGGTTTGATCGTGAGTTTGGTTATTTTGTTTGTGTTTTGGTAGACACAGATTTAAGAAAAAACCAAAATACAGGGTCCTTGTTGAAAGAGAGGATTTTGGTTTTTTCGTTGATCTAGACTATGACAATTTGCCAGATTTTTTAAACTATTGTAATTGCATCTGTCATGATCAAAGTTATTGCAAGAAAGCAAAACAAGTAATGTACAAAATGAGAAAGAGAAGCAAAAATCTCTTAGAAGAAACTCTATCTAGGCTAAAAAATAAAATTATGTGATGATCAAAGATAACAGGCAAACAAATGTTACAGAGAAGAGAAATGCTCCAAAATCTTATCTTGAGGTGATAAATTTTTGAAAGAAACTGAGCAAGAGAAACATGAGATTGCTAATATGGAACATGGAAAACATGATGATAATTTTTACTTAAAGCCAAACAGATGATCAAGAGTCCAATGCTTCAGAATTTGTTGAGGCAACACAGTTAGAAAATGAAGAAGTGGAAGATTTTGAGAACATGAATGAGGTCAATAATCATTCAACACCTCAAAATGCACAAAATTCAACTGAAAGTGAGAAAATTCCAACACATAAAAGAGTAGCTAGAGATATGCAGTTTCTGCATAACTCCTGGGCAAACTTTGCTGATTAGGAGCTAGAAGATGAATGCAATGATGAAATTCAAAAAGAAAAGCTCATATTGTAGATTTATAGGAAAAATTTAAAGAAGAACCATTTCAAGTTGTGAGACATAGAAAAAGAGGAAGGAAACCCCAATTTTGTGAAATGAAGTACATTTATCGGAATCGAAGGGTTATTGCTAATTCCCCCACAAAATTGGCATTGAAGAGGTTACTTAATAGTTACAAACTTGAGTTTTGTTTTATAGTTGAACCATAGATGAATTCGAACATTTTCCTGCTAATTGGTTCTCTTAAATATTTGAAAGTTTTTGCATGCAATGACATGAATGATATGCTCCTAAACCTGTGGGGATTATGCTCTCCCTGTTTAAAACCCAATGTTATTAATATTGATGATCAACAAATATAATTTACCTTGAATGATAATGGAAATATTTTTGGAGTTTCAGTAGTTTATGCATCAACTCATTATATTAAGAGAATAGCATTTTGGCAATCTTTGACCAACATACAACAAAGCTATTATCTACGTTGGGCATGTATTGGTGATTTCAACATTGCCTTAGACACTCATGAGTATAGAGAAGCACAATTTCCTGCAAGAATTCCAAGGGAGGAGTTTGCTCAATAGACAGACAACAATAATTTGCTTCATCTTCCCATCATAGGATGTAATTTCACTTGGTATAATTGTAGGAGTAGAGTTCACCATACTGAAAAAAATATTGGATAGAGTAATTTGAAATCAATATTGGATCAATATCTGCTCATCCATTTCTTGCTCAACACTAACTAGGCACAAATCAGATCATTTTCATATATTTTTTGACAACCAGCTGGAGAACCTCAGGTATGCCTCTAACTATTAGTTTTAAAAAATGTGGTCATACCACAATGATTGCTCCAATTTTATTAAATTTGTTTGAAGCAAACAAACTCTTGGCTCACCAATTCAAATTTCAATCCAAAAGCTTAAAATGCTAAAAAGTGAGCTAAAAGTTTGGAATAAAAACATTTTTCGTGATATTCACAATCAAGTAAAAGATTTAGTTGCTGTTGAGTATCTATGTGTTGGCTGCATGTTTTGGTAAAATCAATGTGTTCAAGCAAAGCGTCTCCAGAAGTTATTTGAGTCTTCAGAAGCAAGAAATTGGATTTGAGGAGGTTCAGAAGCTGGAACTTCAGAAACAGTACTTCAGAAGCTGGAACTTCAGAAGCACTGTTCATCAGAAGCTGAACTTCAGACGTTGACCATCGTTGACCTTCAGAAGCTGTTTTCAGAAGCTGGATTTCTGCATACTTTGTGATTAATTCCTTGCGTATCTTTTGAAGATTTGTTGAAGATTTATCATGGCTGAAGTTTCCAGAAGACTGATATTTTTATGAGAAGATCTTATTTGAAGATTGGCTTCGTGTTTATTGTTGAATATATTTTCAAAGGATCTTTGGAAAATATAATTCAGAAATATGTTTCCTTCTTTGAGCTTCTATAATATTTCAGAATCATATCAATTGAAGAATATTTGGTTCAGATTTATGTTGCAGCTGAAGACTATTTAAAGAGGACTTTGCTATTGGAGATTTCACGTGTCAAAAACCAGAAATCAGAGATTAAGTGTTTTAGTGTTTTTGTCTGTGTAAGCTTAGGCTTTGTTTTGTGTACCACTCATTGTCAGAGTTGGTTGTCATTGTTTTTGAAATCACTTAAAGCTTTTAAGCACAAGTGAATGTTTTTCTGTTTTTGAAGAATGTCTTCAATTTGTTTGTTTTGTTAAGTTTACAATCACTGGGATGTGATTGCTTGGTTAGGAAGTAAGTGGGTTCTTATACCTAGGTGGTTTCCTGGGTAGAATTCTAGAAGGGTAGAGATTAAGTGATAAGACGAAGAACAGGGGCTGTTGAGTCTTAGAATTAATTCTACTTAGTAGATTTCCTTCCTGGATTGGTATCCCCCAGAGTAGGTGAAGTTTGCACCGAACTGGGTTAACAAATTGCTGTGTTATTTACTTTCTGTGCTGTTTATTTTCTGCTTCTGAACCTGTGTTTCTTGTGCTCTGTTTTACAAGTTCAGAACTGTACCTGCCAGAATTTCAATTGGCATCAGAGCAGGCACCCTGCTTGTTTTTGGGTGAGCTCCAGGGAGATATTTTCTGGCAGAATGGAAAAGAAAGTAAAAAGCATTGGCCTTGTTACCAATACTGATGTTAAGAAGTCACATGGAGAATTGTCTTATAAAGATCCTGTTGTTTTTTGCAAGAAGTGTCATGTTCAATTTGCAGAAGTGTGTAAGCAGCTGGAAGAACAGAAGAAAATTAACACTCAACTTCAGATTGAGAGAGGTGAACACTTAGAGAAGATTTCTGTTCTCAGTAATGAGGTAATTCAACTGAATTCTCAACTTGATCAGATGAAGAAGCAAGTCAGAATGATGAATTCTGCTACTGATGTGCTGGAAGAAATTTTGGAGAATCAGAATCAGGGAAAACCAAATGGAATTGGGTTTAATGATCAGAATCTGAACATCAAACAACAAAAACCTGCCAAAAGGTTCATACCTGCTGCTACTCATGTTCCACTGATGAGGAAACCTAAGAACAAACCTCAGGAATCCAAAGACAATAAGGCTACTCATCCCTGGGTATGTCATCATTGTGGGAAAAAGGGACACATTAAACCTTTTTGTTACAAGCTGCATGGAAACCCCAAGCATTTTCACCACAGAAAAGTGGAACCAGCTATGAACAAAAGCAAGGTCAAGAAGATTTGGAGACCAAAGTGTGAAGGTGTTGCTCAGAGGCTGAACAAAGATAAAGGAAAGGCTGTTGCTGATGACAGCAAGCCCATTCCTGTAGCACAGATGAGTTCTGGGGCTGGATCATCTAAAATGTGGAGCAAAGTGTTGGTTCCTGTTCCTGATCAGAAGGCTCTAGTTTCTGGTAAGTCTGAAGATGGTGTGACCTGTGTTCAGAGGAGAGTTGCTGATTTTGAGAAGCAGATTACTGGGAAGAAGATTCCTCTAAAGGTGCTTGAGGCACACATCAATTGAGCAGCATCTGGTGTTGTGTCTAATGAAGACAAAGCAACTTCTAATGCTGAGTCTGAAGACTGTCATGTTTGTAAATGAAGTCCTGGATTTTCTGCTTGTGTTTCTGGTCTGCAGTTGTGCTGTTCTCTGCAGTTTTAGTTGTTCTTCTGAGTGCTATGTGGTTCTGATCCTTGCTAGTACTATGCTGAGTCCTGAGCTGTTAGTTCTTTATGTTCTGTGTTTCTTGCTCCTGGTGTTTGCTGATGTCTGCTGGTGCTTTGTCAAACTTTTTTGGCTAAAAAGGGGGAGAAATCTGTGTGATTGCTGAATCTGTGTGATTGCTGATCTGTTGTGCTTCAAGGGGAGACTTCTTCCTGTGATGAGCTGTTCAGGGAGAGTTCCTGAGTGTTGTGTTTCAGGGGGAGAAGCTGCCTGTACCTCAGAAACTGCTGTTGTGTGTTGCAGGGGGAGTATTTTGGGTGTGTGCTTCAGGATGTGGTGTGATATTTTTTTTTCAGAAGCTGAAGCTGTTTGGTTTGAAGTGTGTTGGTTTAACATAGCTTGTCTCCGCTGCTGACTCTGTGGCTATGTTGGATTTGTGTAGTTCTTTATGGTTGATCTTTTTTGAAGATTGAAGAACTTATCTTTGTAGTTTATTTGATTTTAGCCAAAAATTTGCCAAAGGGGGAGATTGTTGAGTATCTATGTGTTGGCTGCATGTTTTGGTAAAATCAATGTGTTCAAGCAAAGCGTCTCCAGAAGTTATTTGAGTCTTCAGAAGCAAGAAATTGGATTTGAGGAGGTTCAGAAGCTGGAACTTCAGAAACAGTACTTCAGAAGCTGAACTTCAGAAGCACTGTTCATCAGAAGCTGAACTTCAGACGTTGACCAGCGTTGACCTTCAGAAGCTGAACTTCAGAAGCTGTTTTCAGAAGCTGGATTTCTGCATACTTTGTGATTAATTCCTTGCGTATCTTTTGAAGATTTGTTGAAGATTTATCATGGCTGAAGTTTCCAGAAGACTGATATTTTTATGAGAAGATCTTATTTGAAGATTGGCTTCGTGTTTATTGTTGAATATATTTTCAAAGGATCTTTGGAAAATATAATTCAGAAATATGTTTCCTTCTTTGAGCTTCTATAATATTTCAGAATCATATCAATTGAAGAATATTTGGTTCAGATTTATGTTGCAGCTGAAGACTATTTAAAGAGGACTTTGCTATTGGAGATTTCACGTGTCAAAAACCAGAAATCAGAGATTAAGTGTTTTAGTGTTTTTGTCTGTGTAAGCTTAGGCTTTGTTTGTGTACCACTCATTATCAGAGTTGGTTGTCATTGTTTTTGAAATCACTTAAAGCTTTTAAGCACAAGTGAATGTTTTTTCTGTTTTTGAAGAATGTCTTCAATTTGTTTGTTTTGTTAAGTTTACAATCACTGGGCTGTGATTGCTTGGTTAGGAAGTAAGTGGGTTCTTATACCTAGGTGGTTTCCTGGGTAGAATTCTAGAAGGGTAGAGATTAAGTGATAAGACGAAGAACAGGGGCTATTGAGTCTTAGAATTAATTCTACTTAGTAGATTTCCTTCCTGGATTGGTATCCCCCAGAGTAGGTGAAGTTTGCACAGAACTGGGTTAACAAATTGCTGTGTTATTTACTTTCTGTCATGTTTATTTTCTGCTTCTGAACCTGTGTTTCTTGTGCTCTGTTTTACAAGTTCAGAACTGTACCTGCCAGAATTTCAGTTGCAAAACTTGATGAAATTCAATAAAATATCAACATCACTGGTTATTCTAAGTGGTACTTTCTTATCGCACAAAACACCTGAGGCTCTTCTACATTTCAACCACCTAGCTTGAATATGATGATTTACATATGCTTCTATTTCTCCGTCGTTTTGTACTATGGACCCAAGATATTTATACCGTGTAACTTGGGGTATGATATGATCTCCAACTTTCACCTCCAAGGTAGACCTACTTCTCATTTTGCTGAAGTTACATTCCATATACTCCGTCTCGCTTCTACTCAGGCGGAAACCATACGCTTCTAAGGCTTGTCTCCAGGTCTCTAGCCTCCCGTTCAATTCCTCCTTAACTCACCAAGCAAGACTACATCATCAACAAAAAGCATACATCTCGGTGCTAACTCTTGGACGTGTTCCGTAAGTACATCCAAAACTAAAGTAAAAAGATAAGGACTTAGGGTTGACCCTTGGTGCAATCCTATTGTTATGGGAAAATCTTCGGTAGCCCAATCCTGCGTCCCCACACTAGTCGAAGCGCTCTCATACATATCCTTTATAGCTCTAATATAGGCAATCCTAACCCCTTTCTTCTCCAGGACTTTCCTCAAAATCTCTCTAGGCACTCTATCATACGCCTTCTCCAAATCAATGAAAACAAAGTGCGAGTCTTTTTTATCTGTCCGATATCACTCCATCACACGTCGAAGTAAGTAGATCGCTTCCATAGTCGACCTCTCAGGCATAAAACCAAATTGGTTATCTGTAACTCGAGTCTCTTTTCTTAGTCTTCGTTCAATCACCCCTTCCCATAACTTCATGGTATGACTCAATAGTTTAATTCCCCTATAATTCGCGCAATTATGTATATCCCCCTTGTTCTTATAGATTGGAATTAAAGTGCTTCTTCTCCACTCGTCCTACATTTTCTTCGTCTTCATAATCTCGTTAAAAAGTTTGGTGAGCCACACAATCCTCTATCTCCAAGACTTTTCCACACTTCGTTAGGTGTGTTGTCCGACCCAACTGCATTGTCATTACTCATCCTTTTCAACGCTTCTTTAACCTTGTGCTCTTGAATCAGACAATAATAGTTATAGTTTCGGTCCTTCTGTCCAATTTCTAGCATGTTGGAGTCTGGTAAGATCTCATATCCTTCATTAAATAAGTTGTGGAAATACTTCTTCCATCTATCCTTTATATGTATTTCCTTAACCAAAACTCTACCCTCTTCATCTTTAATACACTTCACTTGGTCCAAGTCTCTTGTATTTCTTTCTCGTCCCTTAGCAAGCTTATATATAGATTTCTCTCCCTCCTTTATACCTAAAGATTGGTATAATCCTACAAAAGCTTGAGTTTTTGCTTCGCTCACCGCCTTCTTAGCCTCTTTCATAGCTATCTTGTATTTATCCCAAGTTTTGGCATTTTTACACCTAGATCAATCTTTAAAACAATCTCTTTTGTTCCAAAGTTTACTTTGAACACTGTCATTCCACCACCAATATTCCTTACCCCTAGGTCCAAACCTCTAGATTCTCCCAACATCGCTTTAGCTACTTTTTTAATCTCATGTGCCATCTTGTTCCACATATCATAAGCGCTTCCTTGTGGTTGTCTGAAACACCCCTCTGCAAGATATTGTGTTGGAAAATCCTTTGTTTTTCACCCTTTAAATCCCACCACTTGATTCACGGAGCTCCGCTATGGCTTCTTCTCTTTGAACTCCTGTTAACCCTTACATCCATCACCAGTACTATATTTTGGGTAGTTAAGCTCTCTCGAGGTATGACCTTACAGTCCAAACAAATCTTCTTGTTTGATTTCCTAATAAGAAATAAATCTATCTGAGATTATGAGACCCCACTCTTGTAAGTGATAAGATGCTCCTCTCTTTTCCTAAAACACGTATTAGCTATAGTAAGATCAAAATGCGATGAAAAATCTAAGATGGATTTACCCTCCGCATTTATCTCCCCGAGACCATACCCCCATGCAAGCCCTCAAAACCTCTCAAAACACTCTCTACATGCCCATTTAAATCCCTACATTCCCATTTAAGCCTTCTAACTCCTCCCAAAACTTTACTTTAAGGTGTTCTTCTATCCCTACCTGTGCTGCATAAGCGCTAATTACATTAAAGGTGTCTTGTTCCACTACAAACTTTAGGGCTATAATACGATATCCTATCCTTTTAACATCCACAATATATTTCTTCCACTCCTTATCCATAATGATGCCCACCGTATTTATCGATTTAGCTTCACCAGTGTACCAAAGCTTAAATCCTAAACTATCTAATTCTTTCGCCTTTTTCCCCACCCACTTAGTTTCTTGTAGGCACATAAAAATAATCCTCCTCCTAGTCTTAGTGTCTACTACTTCCATAGATTTTCCTTGTAAGAGTGCTTATATTCCATGTTCCAAAACAAATCTTATTCTCATGAACTAGCTTCGTTACTCGCACTTGTTCACGAAGATCTGGTAACCCTTGCTTATTTTTCACTGCATACAGGCGGCGATGCAGTGACCCTTGCTCATTTGACATTATACTCGAGCTATACAGCTTGTTGCTTTCAGGCAACGACCTATCATTCACACTATTTCTTATTAGGTCCATGCCATAGAGATTCGACAAAGTTTTACGTTGGCTGTCGAGGCCTAACACAACCCTCTCCTTTTACCCGGGTTTAGGACCGGCTTTGGCAGGATTAAATGAAGGATAATATTAGAAAGAGAAAAAGTCAGCTCAAATTCACATATTTTTTTATATGTAGTATATATATTACTTATCTATTTTAATTGCATAAAGTTTTGTTTTTTGAGTGGAATTATTGCCCAAGGTTGGTCATTCCACTTTCGTGTGTCAGGCACGCGTTCAAGCTATATAAAAATCACAACAAGTAGTTTTTGTGTGTAAAATAGATTAACCACGCGATGTTGTCCACCATGTCTTCATTAAACTATTCCATGTTTAGAGTAGTGATGTATACCTTTTTGACACATATTTAAAAATTATACATGCGTCTTTTCTTTTAAAAACCATATAAAAGACTAGATCCAAATGAAATCATATAAAGTTAATATATTCATAGTTTATATTTCATCTTTAAATAGCATGCTAAACCTTCTTCATTTTTTTTTTTATGAAAGTGGCATGCTAAACTTAAATAAAGGTATATGAACCTTCAATATCTGCAGCGCACACTATACACATTAATGAAGATTGTATTTGTATGCACTCTTCCGTTTTTTTTATTTGTCATTTTAAAAGTTATTTATAGATATTAACTCATAAATTTTATAATTTTGTCACATTTATCATCGTACAATAACAATAAGGTTTTATCCCACCATTAAGTGAGTTCGACTACATAGATCAAGCGATGTCATAAAAGCGTGCCTATGTCTCATTTCCAATCACTCCCTTCTTCTCCCTCCAATTACTCTTCTATCAATCACTCTCTCATTTTATCTTCTTCCAAAAAAATGTGTCTATCTCTCAATTGATCTTGGATATGGATCATCTTTTTCACCTTTCTCTCATTCCCTCTCCTAACTCTCTATCTCTCTCTTAAACTCACTCTCTTCATTAAAAAATACAAATCTAATCAAGATAGGAGTGAGATTAAGACAGATAGAGACTTAGGAGAGGGAATGAGAGAAAAGTAAAAGAAAGGATCCAATTTGCTTCACCTTCTCCCTCTCTTTATCTCTTGATCTTTTTTCCATATCTTTTCTCTGTCTTGATCTTCTCTCTAAAATTTAGAGAGAGATAGGCACAAGTTGTTGAAGGAGGGAGAAGAGAGAGTGAATGGAAGGAGATGATCCAGATCCTAATATTCTATTATATATCATATATGTATTCAACCCATTAATCTCTCAATCTTTCTTAATAGATACTTTTATATTTTTTCTAGGTTTTCTTCTACCTATAGTGATTTGACTATTTTTCATTAGATCTACTCTCTTTACTAAAGAACCTACATGTCTTCTCTCTACATATCAAAGTCATATAAGCTGAGTTTCAACCATTTCTCTATGATAGATGCTATTGTCAATCTGGTTAACTCTTCTTATTACATAATCTACATGTATTCTCTCTACGTGCTCAAACTACCTAACATGAGTTTCTAACATTTAATCATCATATTCCACTTGTTTCTATATTTGCGGTAATATTGAGTGTACTATTGACAAAATAATAATAAATTATGTATTAAACTTTGAAAATAAACAAAAAACAAGAAAGACTTAAGATTTTTTTTTTATGCAAAACTTCAGGTGAGAAAAACACAAGAAGTGGGGGGGGGGGGGGGGGGGGAATTGTGTTGAATTTTTCTAGATTCTTTTTTCTAAGTGTTAAAAAACTGTTCAGAATCTGAGGTATACAGAGTCTGAGTGCAGCAGATATAGTACAGAAGCACAAAGATAAAGACAGAGAGAGAAAGAGAGAGAGAGAAAGCAGGAACAAAGCAATTTTATACTGGTTCCTCCTACAACACAGGAGTAGTCCAGTCCCCTTGCACTTCCAAGGGATTTCACTATAATCACACAAGATTACAAATTGCTCAAGGACTCTTCCTAAAGACTTCATTGCTTAAGCACATCTGCTTAAGACTTACTGCTCTAGGACTCTCCTAAAGACTTCCTTGCTCAAGGACAACTCCAAGAGACTTACAAGTGCTCAAGCACGCATGCAAGAGACTTCCAATGCTCTAAGGACACACCTAAGAGACTTCTAGTTGCTCAAGGTTTCACCAAGAGACTTATACGCTCAAGCTTCACAAGATTTAACAATTGGTAGTGTATATGAACAGGCTCTCTTAAAACTCTAGGATTTCTAAGATATAACCTTTGATACAAAAATCATAAGTGTTTTGCGCTATTAGATTTCACAGAGTAATGGTACAATAAAATAGCAGAGTCTTATTAATATTCTTTATGGTCTTCAGCTCCTTTTATAGGCAGGGATTTGAGAGACGTTGGAGAAGAGTGCCAGCGCAAATAGAGTCGTTGAGAAGCTTCAATCAAGAACGTTGACCCTTTACCTGATATGGATAATTCCGTTGAATGATATTTAAATTTTCCTTTGCTGAAAGTAGAATTATTCGTTGCATTCTCTTTGTTCTTGAGGTCCTTTGTCTGTTTGTGCACGTAGACAGAAGAAGACAAATGAACTACACATATCAGAACCTTGATAGTGACAGTTCACAGAATAAGACAAAACCTACGTGGATTCTTGGTCCCTCAAGATTTTCTCAAATATGAGGGTCATCCAAGTCTCTGGTGTCTGCTTCTGAGTCTGATGACCATCACAGAGTCTGTTGAGGTAACTCACCATAATCTGTGTGGTACCCGTCTTCTTAGGACGTTGACTTCTGGTTGACCTTCCTTTTGGTCTTCTACCATAGTCTTCTTAGATTCTCTTGGTCCTTCTGATGCTCTTCATATGTGCATCCTTGAATGATATATTCTTTTTTGATTCTGCACACTTGAACATATGTTAGTATTCCAATTGTTCTTCAATACTTTGTTATCATCAAAATATTAGAGGAATTGTACAAGAACTTTCTTGTTCTAACAAAAACAACAACTAAAGACCCGGCCAAATACCTCACGTGGTCCTTTAAGTAAGATGTTTTTAACAAATTAATGATTAATATTATTTTTGGTAACAAATTAGTCATTTAATTTTTTTGTAACAAATTGGTCATTTAAGTCATAAAATATTTTCATTAATTATTACCATTTTTCATCCGATTTCGTTGAAATATGCTTGTTACATTTTAAAATTGAGGTGGCAGGTCCAAAAAATGCTTATAACACTAAACATGATTAATTACTTTCATTTTGTCCTTTTTGTTTCCGAATTCGAACCTAATATTACAAATAAATGTTTCATGAACAACATTATAAATCAAGTAATCAACCAATTTTGTTTCAAACCAAGATTGAATAAAACACCTTTTTTTAGAGGTCTTGTTCTAAACAATACACATATGAACCTTAGTTTTCAAACTAGTGAATTTGGACCCGCCAACTGAGGAATAAAGGTCCATATAAGCAATTTAAATCGAGTTTGATGAAAAGAGGGTATTTTAAAGTCAAATGGTAAAAATATTTTATGACATAAATGATCAACTTGTTGCGAAAAAAACATAAAGGACTACATTATTACAAACATTTAACTTAAAAGACCACAAATTATATTTAAAAAAAAAAACAAACAGATGGAGTAAACTAAAGGCACTGTGTAAATTGACTTAACTCCATTTGATTTCAAATATAAGCAATATACAAATAATTCAAGCTTATTATTAATAGTAGGTAATTTTATTTACTTTTGTTAGTTTAAAAATAATAATAAACCTTGTGTGGCTTAAATACCAGTTTGGTCCCTTAACTTATTTTAAAAGTTTAGTTTGGCCCCTTAACTTTAAAATCGGTTATTTTGGCCCCTTAACTTATCTTACAAGTTCAGTTTGGTCCCTTATCTTTAAAATTGATCAATTTGGTCCCTTACTTATTTTAATAGTTAAGTTTGGTCCCTCAATAGATAGATATGATAAGGACCAAATTGCATAAACTTGCATAAGTTATGGGACCAAGTTGCGTTAACTTAACTAAGTTAAGGGGAGAAATTGATCAATTTTAAAGTTAAGAGACTAAACTCAACTTCAAAAAGATGGAACTGACCGATTTTAGAGTTACAAGGCCAAACTGAACTTTTAGAATATGTTAAGGGAC
Organism: Medicago ruthenica; assembly: GCA_018208015.1. Lineage (NCBI taxonomy): Eukaryota > Viridiplantae > Streptophyta > Magnoliopsida > Fabales > Fabaceae > Medicago > Medicago ruthenica. The sequence goes on from CM031373.1 coordinate 7,088,553, forward strand.
CAAAGTGGTATTTAAGCATACTTTTAAGCCTTTTCATTATCTGAATCCATTTTTACAGATAAATCAAAAAGTTTTTCTCTTAAGAAAAAAATAGATAAACCAAAAGGTTTTTTTTTCTAAGAAAATAACAGGTAAATGAAAAGGTTTTTTTTTCTCTAAGAAAATAAAAATGTTGGATTGGAATAATCTAAATTAGCTCGATTCAAAGAGTATTCTTTAATACTCATTTTATACTAATACTAGTATAGAATATGGAACATATATTTAGAATCTATTAGATATATATCTAATAGATTCTAAGTATATAGAATCTAATTTTTTCATTTTTTTGAATGTAGTGTTAAATTTGAAAACGAAGACCGGAAATGAAAAAAAAAGACTTATCTAAGCATTAAGTATAGAATTAAACCAAAGTTTATATTGAATAATAATAATAGATTGTATACAACCTGCCAAATCAATAGTAATACATTGAAATCCTAGCTACCTACATCTAATCCCAAACATAGAGAGATTAGTTACCCATGATTGAGGTAACTAGCAAATAGAATTAGAATGACGATGGAGGAACATCAACAAGCTTGAATCTATGCTTCAATGGCCTCCAGTGGTGAACACAACTTCTCACACTCCCTATCTCTAAAACGAGACATAGGTATCAAAAGTATATTTAAAATCTGATTACAATCCTATTTATACGAGTACAAAAAGTGCAGGATCGTTGGGCGAAATCATGCTCACCAAGCAACTAGAGGTTTCTTCAAGTGGAGGGAAAATTCAGTTGGTCTTCAAAAGTCACTAAATATAATTACATGGTTGGGTGAAGTGTTGCTCGCCCAACAAGTATGCTCTAAACTTTAGTCCAGAAACTCTCTGGAATTGCCCTCCTTCACTTCACCTTGGCTTGCCCAGCGAAGGTCCTGCTCGTAATTCCTTGAAACTCTCCGAATTGGCTTGCTTTCATCTCGCTCGAGATCACCTAACTAAAGTACTTGTGAACTTATTCTTTGTTATATTGTAATCAAGTCTCAAACCTACAAAAAGGAATGGAAAATAGATAATAGTAATATTCGAGCATAAAACTATAATAATTTGTATTGTGGGTTTTCATAAAGATTACTAGTTAAACAAGTCAATAAGTGCTAATGAAAATAACATGATTTTGGCACTTATCTATTCTCCCCAACTTAGAACTTTCTTTGTGCTCAAACAAAAGTCTTAAAAAAAAAAGCTCATTCAATTCATAATGAATTCAAAAAGATTTACAAGTTTAGTAGTAAATCATACGATTGGATTAGAAAGATTTGATAATGCATGATTCAATTTAAATTGCTTGTGCAAGGATCACATTTGCAATTATCCTAGGATCAAAATATGAATGTGAAACAATTTCTAAATGTAAATAAAATTTCATTCATTCGAGATCAATAGATGGTTAAGTTTGAATCATACCACAATCCTCATAGGTAAAAAATGAAATTTACGCTCATATGTGAAGCGGGACTCACATCCGACAATGTGCTAACATCTTGATCAAGTTAAGTATACATCCAACCATATTTATTTGAAAGCATGAAGTATAGATCACTTAAGTCTTTCAAGGGTTGTAATCAGACCATATTACAAGAAATTATTATTTTTCTAGGAAGTTTTTCAAAAAGGACTTTGGCTAGGGGAGCATTCACTAACTACTATTTACATTTGTACAATCATGTACACAATATTTACTACCTATGTATAATATGTACTAATCTAAGTACACAAATTTACAATTCCCCTTTATTTGTTTTCAAAAACAACCCAATGGTGATATGAAAATATATGAATGAACTATTCATTTACAACTTATTCTTATTTTTCTTTTCATTTCTTTTTTAATTTTTTCTTTTCTTTTTCTTTTCATCTTTTGAAAATCACCAAGTCACTTGACTTATCAATGGATTGCAAACCTTACCCAACCTTCCAACTTGAATAAAACCACATTTATCAAACAGATGGTCACCTATCCTTAGACAAGGGACAATATTTGAGTAAACAATAAAGGTTTGGGGTTTTATAATTAAAAAAAACTAGATCGTCTACCTGTGCTGCCGCACAGGTCATATACATTGAAAATATAGTAGTTAAAAGCAAAATTATATATTACCCAACTTAAAATCTTTATGTTATAATAACAATTACATTTATATGCATTGAACAATAATAAATACCTTCAAAATTATAATAAACAAACGCAACTAACAATAAGAATGTCATAGTAACAATGACGATGTGATATCATTTTTATAATGACACATTTATATACTACATTTGAAGTATTATCAATGGAAACACCATCTTCATAAGTTAACAAAATTTCAGACCATGTTTTGATGTAACTCTTGATATCATAACATACAGTTAACCATGCGAGAACGCTGATTGTGGCAGACATATGTCAACTTGTTTGAGTGACTGTCCTTGACTTTTGTTAATAATAATTGCAAAACATACAGATGTAGGAAATTGTCTTCGTTTTCATGACATATTTTAGGTTGATGATATAAATTTTAATAAGCTTTGTAAAGGGTGATGTGTGTGTCTGCTATACAAACCTGCAACATGTTGTAAACAAAAAATATAATACACAAACAAAAAGGAAGGTAAATATCTACATGAGTAATTTGTCATCTTATTTTGAATTTTCAAAATATGCTACAATTCAAGCCATAAAAACTTAAAGAGACGTTAATTTTTCATTATGAACCATCTTCAAATTTGTTTAAATACCCATTCCATTTCAGATTGTATATATAGATGTTTGCACCTGATACTGATAATCATTGAACCATGCATAATCATAAATAATTCTCATTACAAATCAGAACAAAAAATTAAACCAAAATAGGTAGTACAAATACCTTTAACAGTAATACATAAACCAAAACAATCTACTTTAAAAAAGATTGTCCATAAATCAATGGCCTTAAACTACATCTCATACTTCCTAAAAGCAAACAATGGTTAAAGAAAATGTTTTAATGAATCCTTCGCGCCTTAACCATTCGGTTCCACCGACCACCAATCTTAAATTGAAGATATCGACGTCTTACAAAAAGGAGTGTGAGTGTGCAATCCCACATGTTGCCACACTCATCAACACTTCGACAAAGTAGTTCTTCTGTCCAGTCTCATTTGACAAAACCCTTGGTAAGCAAGGATCTACAAAAACAAAATGGATATTTAATATATGATGATTGAAAAATATTAAAATAATTTAACAAAAGAGATCACTTACCAAAAAAGCCAGAGTTAACTTCGTCTGAAGTCAGAGTTTTCTCATAAGACAATTGGAAATTCAGCTCATCATGCATAAAAGGGGTTGGCACAACATCAAACAGATTAACAGGAAGAGCATTTTTTTGAATGACAAACTTGGAAGGCATTTTTTTGACCTAAACATCTTATATGTTTTCTCTGTTAGAATCTTAAATGAAATCCTGCATAATTTCAACTCCATTAGCACTTTCTAAATTATAAAATCAAAATAATAAGGCCTAATTTAGAAAAGAGATGAAAAAAGTAAACACATGAACCTACAAAGGTACAATAGATTAAGGTAGAGGAGATGAATTCAGACAAATGGAGTAAGCTGAATGCAAGAAAAACACACAAATTAAAACCAAAAAGTCATGTATATAAAATGTCAATCCAAAATGATTAAATTTATCTAACCAATTCCATCAACCTCTCTTGTGTGGAAAGTCTAACATGGCATTAATTACACCATAGAGGCCATGATACCTCATTGTTCACGGCATCCAAGATCATGATATTATTTGAGTTTATATAAGTTGAGTTTATATAAGTTTATTGGAACTCAAGGAAGAGCTTACCTATGAATTAAAAAAACTCATTTCTTGCAGAATATAAAAAAAAAACTAAAATAATTTCACATATTAGATAAAAAAAAATTAGATGTATAAAAAAAAGAGCAGTAATCTTTAATTTTCTTTAACTATACACACTTCAATTAGTTAATTTGTTATGGCTTATAGAAAGAAATATAAATTCTATGGAAATTCATCTATTATGTTAAAAATAAGACCTAGATGAGAAAGGTAGCAAGAAAGAAGTTAATACATCCATTATGTTTAAAATTGATTTTTCTATTCTCATTTACCCATAATAACAAAATCATCTAATTTTGCTTTTAACAATTTGCAAAAATTTTATTTCCTCTTTGTTTCTTGTAAATAAGGTTCTACAGTTAGATAATGATACTCTTCAATCCGTTTCAAGCTAGTGAATTATATCATGTTCAAATCAAGTTCAAATAACAATGGACTTCGTAACAGATAAGAAATTAAATCATGTTCAAATCCCACAGCATATTCAAATACATACTTATATTTGAAAAATTTGAAATTAATAAAAAAACACCATTTTGAGGGCATTTAGAGCTGGGGATTTCATTCAAAAGGATTAATAATAATTGCAGCTCAAATGAATGAGTATCAAAACCTGAGTTGGAGATATGTTAGAGAGAGATGTGATTACCACAACCAAATTTTTTTGACCTAAACATCTTATATGTTTTCTCTGTTAAATCTTAAATGAAATCCTGCATAATTTAAACACCAGTTTGTTATAATACATTTCTCTTTGTGTTCATTTAGTGATAATAATCGTTATATAGTATATACTTACCACCATGGCACATCTTCAGTAAGAATCGCATCACCGCCACTCATTGTCTTGATCTTCCGGTTACTATTGATGATTTGTTTCCTATTCGATGCAATTCCACATAAAAAGAGAAAATGTGGTCAATCATGTAACCCAATAATTTGAAACTTGAACCACATGATAGCTAACTCATATGTAACTACTATTTGCTTTATCTCATCATCAACAAATCAAAAAGAATTTTTTTTTTGATTTAGCATAGAAAAAGAATATGGCTATAAGCCTACAAATGTAAACTGTTATCAGAGCATCGCAACTAACAGTGGATAAACAATGGTTTGCAGGCAAGAACACACACCCAATATTATCAATCACATTATTGTTTATGTACCTAATTCATTAACAGTTGAATGTATTTCTTCTAGCACAGTGAGACATCTTACTTACCTGCAATACTTCTCTTCTGAAGAAGATGTGAAGTTATTCAAACTATTTTAGTAACAACTGAAAGCAAAAGAAATGTTCAATGTCATGTGCAAACACTAAAGCTTCAAACAAATAACCTTGAGTACAAAATATTTATCAAACAAACTAAACCAAAATAGAATAGAAAGATTAACCGATTGTGTGAAGCATCAACAACAACTTGCAAATTATACATGAAAGAAGTGGAATATCAATTTTTAAATATGATTTGGGGCAAAATTGGAGATAAGCATCAGAAAAAGGATACATGAATATCAATTTTTGTCTGGACTATCATCTGAGAAACCAAGGTTGTTCATTATAGAGACTCCATTGAATCCTTACAGATGATAAAAACAACGGTTCCGTGAGAGTTTCAACCCAAGATTTAGAACCATAGCAGCATAATCATCTTATTGTCCAAATCAAAAACATAAGATAAAATCAACATAAAAAGAAGACCAAAAAAGGAAAGTATGATTAAAATCTAAATGAAATAAACCAAGTTATAATAACAGTACCATATCAACTACTTTATAGTTGGCATTTTCATAACGTGCTTTTGCCTTTTCTGCTATCGCTTGTTAATTGAGTTGAGAGCGCAAAATCAAATTAAACTCAGCTGAACAAATAAAAACACAAACAATCAATTAATAAGTTAATTATGAATTTGTTCAGAAGTTGGTTTAATTACCCTGGCAAAACCTTCAGCTTTACTGGTTTGAGTACCAAAGAAGACAATGACTTTTTTGGTACTGTCATCGATTTGAAGTTCATGCAAATTGTCGATTACGCGTTCAGGAACTTCAATTGGCTTTGATTTTTGAGAATTAGATCCACGCCAAATCAAAACGACGATGCAACCGATGAGAACGGCGATTGAAGTTACTAAGATCATGCCAACCATCACTGGATCTCCATCGGTTCTGCTTCGTTATGTTGCCTGCGCCGCTGCCGTCTCAAAGCTTTTGGCAATGCGAGCAGAGACAGAGAAGGGGAGAAAGACAATATGGGTTTGTGAAGGGAGAATGGAAATAGTCATTGGAAATTAATGAAGAGAAAGAAGTGGAAAGGGTGAGTAGGAGTCATAAATGATGGATTACGGTATGGGAACCATGCTAAGTGGCATTGAAAATTAAAGAGAATTTACAGGATTTCAATTTGAAATAAGTGGCCAGCGTATACATTCATTGGAAACTAAAGGAGTTAAATGTTGGTATGTTTCAAAGCAAGGCATTTAAAGTAAAGTGTTTTGTTAACAATTGATTGATGTGGGCCACAATTAAAGCATAATTGGCGGGATTAGGGTGTTGTTTCAAGGACAAAAAAGTAATTTTGGTAATTAGGGTTTTGCAATTAGGTTAGCATTGTAGTTTAGGATTAGATATAAAGGATATACAATTTGCATTGTGATTCAATATTGAACTAAATTTTGGATAACAAGGCAGATCCATTGGGCAGTTGTGGCTCGCCTAGAGAAATTGTCAGTTCAAAATTCATGCAAATTTTGTCATTTTGATCAAAAGGGTTATCAAATACTCACTTTCTCACATGATATGCTATATTTAGTCAAATATTGGTGCTTAATTTGAAAAAATTGCCTTGGTCATATCTACGCTTTCAAACATATCAAACAAATCGCAAGATTCAACATAAAACAACCGAGTTAAAATAAAAAATTTCCAGTCCCCGTCCATGTAGTGAAAATGGAAAGATACCTCGCATTTGGTTAGTTCTAAATGATTCAAAGTTAAAAAGCTATTGAAGAGCAATGAATAAAATATTTTTGCAAAAAGTAGAAGTTTCAAATTCATGTAAACATTATAGAAAAGCTATAAAAATGAACCTTCGCTATGCAATACTCAAAATTTCTGCCATCACCATGAATTCGGTGATGATTAAACCAAAAAAAATATACAAAGAAAACTATCGCCATATTGCTTGGTTACTAATACCCTCCATAACTTAGGATAATAGGTTGTCCATAGTCTCTCAAGAAAACAACTTTCTAGGAATTAATTTTTATTTGCTTGGCGAGAAAGTGTTGCCTAGCGAAAAATGCAGCAAACAGAAAAATAGGATACATAAACACAACAATAGATAAGTTGCGCAAAATATAAATTTACATCAAGGTAAATATGATGGGTTATCTCTCAGCAAGCACTTGTTTAACGCCATAAGCACGACACATGTTCTCAATGTGGATTCTTCAGCTCTATAGCGGTGGCTACAATTTGCTCTTCACCCCTAGATAAGCACTTGACTTATCAATTGTGATTGCATCAGAGCTTCAAGGCAGAGAGTTTTCTCCTCTTCTTGTTTTCTTTAGGGTATATTTTTCTATTGTTTTGTAATCATGCAGGTTACCATGTGTAACTAAACCTCCCTTGATTAAGGTTTCACGATGAAACTCTACTTATTTGTTGGATTTAATTAAAAAAGTTTTTTTTTTCTTCAGTTTATTATTCAATTGCCTGATTTAATCTGTATATGTTCCGTTCTCAATGCTTTTCAACTAACGGTTGACCTGATCTATAGGCTAAGGTATTTGATTCAACTATCTTGTTGGTGCCCGAACAAGAACAATATTAAACTTCTTATTTTAAATTAATCTCTTTTAATTGAATTTAAGTATGATTGTTAGGGCTATGATTCATCTTTATGGGAACGTCGCAAGTAAAGCCTTTGTCGTGGCACAAATACTCGAACTTCCCACCGTTACATCACGGGGTCATGTCCTACTCTCGATTATCAAGGCAGGTCATAAACTACTATTAAACCGAGTTAATTCTAACAAAGAAGGTAGATGGAATTCAAGGATACCCTAATCGCCGTTAATCATCTGAATCAAAAACCTAATTTCGTATTGAACAAGACAATTAAAAACTTGCAAACTCATTCATCTCTTTTACTTCTTTTACTCAAATAAATTCCGTTAATCGCTAAGTTGAACAACAATCCTTGTGAAGATGATAATTTACTACTTTATTAATTGTTTCGATTTGGTGCACTTTCCATTTCGTCCATCAAGTTTTTTGTGCCATTGTTGTGGATTGGTTATAATTCGACAAGGCAATTCACTGAATTTATTTTGTAAATATTTAGTTTTTTTTTATGTTTTTAGATTAGGCTTAATTTAAATTTGTTAGGTTAGTTTATTTTCTGTTTGTATTATCGATTTTTAGTGGTAGGATTATGTTAGATTCTTGATTTTAGGGTTAATTCCTATTTTCTAGTTAGGATTATCTTTTAGATTAGATTAGTTTAAGTCTTTTTAGATTACGTTAGTTTTTATTTTCCTTTTATTTAGGGTAGTTTCCTTTTCTTTTTTGTTAGGTTAGATTAGATTTGTTTTGTTTTAAGTTTTAATAGGTTAGTTTTTATATTCTTATCTTATTTAAAAAAAAACACAAAAAGATTTAATTTGTTTTTATAGTTTCTATTGTCTAGGAGTATATTTAGTTTAGATTAAATTCAGTTTTTTTTTTTGGTTGAAAAAAGATTTGTTTTAGTTTGTTTTTAATTTGTTTTATATTTCTTTTTTTTATATATACCCCACAATCGATTTTTTTATTTTATTTCTATAGTCTAATGTTCTTCCGCAAGGTCTTCTTAAAATTCTTTGTTTTATGCATGGTGCAGATTCACGTACCTTGCTATTCTACTCCGACATCGACAAAACCAAAATAGCAATCCGAAAAGCCATCTGGGAAGCAAGAAAAGCACAGATAGCAGCTGTTCCACTACCTGACTTAACTTATTTTTCATCCGACGAAGAGATGGGAGACTTGGAACGCATCACACTAGGAGATTACGGGAGACTCGACAACCTTGACGAAGTTGCCCTTGGGTTCCAACCGGTGAACCACGTCTTCTTTGACATTAAAATTGCTGTTCTACCCGCTCTAAAGGAGAACCAATTCTAAGGTAAGGAATCAAAAGACTATAATGCTCATCTTACAAATTTCTTAGAAGCATGCAACATTATCAACCCTGCTGAAATTTCAGAGTCCGAAAAAAGACTTTGTTTATTTGTCTACTCTCTAAATGGGCGAGCGAAGGATTGGCTCAACAAACTTTTGAGTGACATCATAGCTACGTAGGACCAATTGATGAGGGCATTTCTTAGTCGCTTTTTTCCAACAACAAAGTGCATGGAGAAGAGGAACGAAATTTCTAGTTTTAACCAAGAAGACAGAGAAACTTTATATGATGCATGGGATAGATACAAGCTGCTACTCAAGCGAACCAAAATTTTTCGAGATGGAGATCACCTTGAATTTCACCAATGGTCTGAAGCCAGAAACTCACATTCTCTTAGGCGCATCAGCCGAAGGTACCATGAAGAACAAAACAACCGCAGAAATATGAGTGTTGATCGATAACATGTCCTTGAATGAGTACCGCTACCAAAGCGAGAATATGGTTGTTAATAAGAAGCATAGAGTTCTATGACTAGAAACACATGATGTCTTACTAGCAAGGAAGAAGCTTCTCAGCGACAAGTTAGATGTAATAGCTAAGAAGTTAGAGGTGGCCAAGTTGTCAATCAATGGTGTGGGTTGCAACTTTTGTGAGCAAGCACATGAAATCGGTGTGTGTCTTATAAGAAGTTTGGGGTTAGCCGAATAGCAAGTAAGGTACATGGGTGGTTTTGCTAAGCAACAAAGGAATCCTTACTCCAATAATTTCAACTCCAGCTGGCCAAACCGTAAAAAAATTTCATGGGGAGGAAACAACAACTTTAAACCACCACAAACAACCAACCAACAACAACCAAAGAAAAATCTTGAAGTCTTAACCCATTACATGAAGACTACTCAGAGTCACATTGAAGCCATCTCGAAGAATCATGAGGAGTCTCAAAGAAATACCGAGGCTTTAATTAAGAACTTAGATATTCAAATTAGGCAGATTTCTACACAACTTGCTGACATTGAGAATTCAAGAAGAGAGATGTGAAAGATGGTTGTCATGGGAAAATGTGGTCAAGAAAGAAGGCAAAAGGCAGCTGACGGTAAGGAAGATGGTAAGATGGAACATCATGAAAGTTAACCAACTCCTTTGATGGTGCAAGTCGAAACACCCAAGTAGGAATAAGAAAGTGCTAAGAAAATGAAAGTGCTCTTGGAGTTGATGAAAAATATAAATGTCACTCTTCCTTTTTTGACAGCTCTTGAACATAATCCTATTTACAGAAGGTTCATGAACAAGTTTCTCTCAAAACAACGTGAACTTCGAGAAATTGAGGAAGCACAAAATTAAGGGGCATGTCATCATCTTCTGCATTATCCATCACCACAAAATCCATTGAGAATAGGATTCTCTAAACATGGATTAAAACAGACCCCTTAGATAAAAAGATGATGTCTCACACTTTCTAAATCAAATAATCAATTTTGGATTTCACGTAGGAAAAAGAATTAAGTATAGAATTAAACCAATTGTTGTATTGAATAATATATTGTATACAACCAACCATATCAATAGTAATACATGAAAATCCTAGCTGCCTACATCTAATCCCAAACACAAAGAGATGTTAGTTACCCATGGGTGAGGTAACTAGCAAAAATAAGAAAAATGATGAAGGATGAACATAAAAAATCTTGAATCCATGCCCTAATGGCCTCCAATGGTGAAACACAACTTCTCTCTCTCTCTCTCTCTCTCTCTCTCTCTCTCTCTCTCTCTCTCTCTCTCTCTCTCTCTCTCTCTCTCTCTCTCTCTCTCTCTCTCTCAAACAATACTTAGGTAAAAAAACACTAATTGTGATGATTTTACGGTTTGTTGGAAATATGATTACAATCCTATTTATACAAGTACAAAAAGTGCACGATCGTTAGGCAAACCTCTACCATTTGTTGGATTTATATCAATGTATGATTTCTTTTATTGAATATTAGTTGATTATATTTAATTTACATATACATTGTGCTTAATGATTTCCAAACTAGGATTTGAATTGATCTTAGGTTAGGGTTTATAGATTGGCATCTTGATTCAAACATAATTGTTATATATATATATATATATATATATATATATATATATATATATATATATATATATATATATATATATATATCCAATTTGCTTGAGAGTGTCTCTAGAAAATTAAATATACATTATTAGTGTGATGTTTAGTCTCTACGACATTTGTGAGACTGTAAGTCTTGAACCTAGGAGGAATACGATATCTGACGTCTCCTATGTTTGTGAGAGCATAAGTCTCATAAATAGTTGGTGAGCAACATGTCATTAGAAGTTAAGTACTTGTGAGAGTATAAATCCCCAACATTCTGTTGAGGAGAAATACGACATCTGGGGGGCCTAGAATCATAGGCCCACGTCACTAGCCTTTGTCTATATAAACCCTAGATAGTATATAGTTTAGGATGTGAATTAATTCAACAAAGAAGTAGAGGGATTTAAAGAATCATAATCACCGTTAAAATTATAAATCAAAACCTTTTTGCTTTTCGTTACAATCAAACAATATTGCAAACTCCCCCCATTTATTGTATTTAATTATTAGTTTAGTAATTTCATAGTAGAAAACGACAATCATAGTAGAAAACGACAATTCCTATGAAGATGATAACTTACTACCCCCTTTGACTTTATTACTTGGAACGGTTTGGTGCACTTGCCAAATTTGTCACACCGTACTAATTGCGAACATTATGCTTCTATATCCGAGGAAACATATTTTTATATCTCATGGATTTGTAATTGATATAGAAAGTCATTATGATAAAATTATTAAAACTTATGTGCAAATATCAACATTAATGTAGTATTTTTATAAAATATTTGCATTGTGCCCTCTCATTGTTGACTTTATGTGGTTATATCTGCATAAACATATTTTTATGTCAAGTTGATTTGTAATTGATATATAAAGTTGAACCAATAATCATTGATATCAAATGTTAGTAATTATTTTAGCCATTTTTTCACAACAATACATAAAGAAGGTTAAGCATATTGTTCCAAACTAGGCCTTAACCCATAACAACGACTTAATGGGTCAGACCCACTATTCCAACTCACCTCTAATAGAGGACATACAAAAGGCACATGTGCACCTTGCTGCACATGAACCACTTAATCAGCTCCTGACCACCATCAATCTTTAATGAATTCTAGTATCCGTCTCTGGATTCCACATGACCAGCTATGCCGAATTCAACTATAAAAGCGTGGCTTCTGGCCACGCGCCAGGTATGATCAATTTTACACACATTTTCTCACACCTTTCTCTCAAGTATAAACACAAACTTAAACGTCATAATGCTAACCTATTTTGCAGGTTTTCTCTTCTCCATCGACGAACAACCTCTATCGCATCGGAGCTCTGTGTGTGTGTGTGTGTGTGTAACACCCCAACTACCCGAGAACATAATTATAAAGATAAATCACACATTTATCATACATTAGGGTCTTACTACTACAACATACATCTCATATCAATTGATCAATATAAAAATTTCATCAACTTAATCATATCGCAGCAGAATAAAATCATACTCAACATCATATAATGTCATGTCTTGGTTCATAACATACAACTCAACAGAATATAACATCAACAGTTTGATCATAAGATCACATAGCATAAAATCGGACAACAAAAGAAAATCCCGACATCCTAGATCAGAGCATCTAAATCTAGACTCCTCGAAAAAAGCAGATAAATATGAGTAGGCCTCAAGCCATCCTCATCATCTCACAAGCAAGATGCTACTCCTCAACCTGCACGACGTCTACACCACAAGGGTGAGGCGACAAAAGTCACTGGGGGTAAGATATACGTTCAACATAAGAGATTAATAAACGCAAGTAAGTTCAGGAAACAATAACATCAATATCAACGCATCCATATATATATATATATATATATATATATATATATATATATACACACATCTCAAGAAGCCTGGTTACGTTAACATATAATCATAACATATTCACATACAATCATCATCTGGGTTACCCCACAATTATATACATATCAAGTCCTCATACTAAATCATGTTCGTATATAATCATCAACTCAAGTTAAATCAATTCAATCTCATTACAGTCACCAAATATACAATTACCATTTAGATGCACAAGTTCACACCAAAACATTGCCACATACGATGCTTCATGTGTATGCAATGCGCCTAAGGACTCTACATGCATGTGGTACCATAATGATCTTAAATCACCCACCAATTTATCCTTGATCTTAAATCAAGCACCAAAGTTTATTCTCGATCTTAAACTGAGCACCAATAATTGACTATGAATGCATGGACCCACATATAGACTCGACAAATGCACACCAACATACTCATCATCGTTATACAATTTACACCATCATATAACATACGTCACCAATTCATCACCAAACGCATTGTCAAATCAATAAGGCCACACATCACATCACATCATCATCATCTTCATTCATTCATCCACATAACATAAGCAACATGCAAAACATCTTCGTTTTACTTCATTATCAAAGTCCATCTCCAATTAATTAACCTATACGCCTTACTATACTTATGTCCAAGTTAATCAATCATAAACATCATCATTAAACACCTATTAATCATATTTAAGGGTTTGGAAGTCATTCAAGTGCATTGGGTATCTCAAAAAGTCACAAAATTAGGGTTTCACACATCAGCACAGGGCGCACGGTCGTGCTCCAGGGGCGCACAGTCGTGTCCCCCAAGTACGTCGGTCCGTGCCATAGGGGCGCACAGTCATGCGTGGTCACCAGTACATGATTTTCCGATTTTTGCGTTTTCGAGTAAAAATACCGTTTTCAACATCGTTTTTCGACCCAATTCGAATCGAAACATTTCCAAATCCTTAAACCAGTAATCAACATAATCATGTTCATAATCAACTCAATTCAACATAATCAACATCAATTATCATGTTTCTCATCAAATTCATCAAAATTCACAAAGTTACTTAAACAACATAATCAAACATGAGTTTTGATGAACTAACAACAACAATTCAGCAACTTAACACATGTTCATTTCAATCATTAAAAAGGAACACAAAAATTAACACAATTAATCATAAGTTCATGAATTAAACATAAGCTAAAAATATCTCAAACAACCCATTTGTTTCTTAATACCCAAATGATGAAAATAATCTTCCCCCTTACCTTAATTCTTCCCCAAAAGTGCTTCCTAGCTTCAATTCTTCACCTCCAAGTGTTTTTCCTCTTCTAGCCTCCTCTTTCTTTCTTCTCTCCTTAGCCTCTTCTCAAAATTCTTCTAAATGATTTGACCTAGTTCACTTAACACTACCACTTCACTTTAAATATAATGAGTATGAGTCACTTACACTAGTGAATTTAGTTATATCCAACTCTCATAAATAAAACACTACACTTTTAATGCACTTAAACCTCCCCTTTTACTATTCACCACAACTCTCTAAAATTCAAATCCAAACTTGTAACATATTACAAAAATGCCACTAACCCTCAAATGATCAAAATACCCTTAATCACCCAAAATCTACTAAATCACCAAAATAAACAATTAACAGATATAATAATCAAACAATTAATTATTAACAATAACAAACCATTCTAATACTAAAAATCAGCTTGTTACACTATCTCTCGTACCCGATCTTTATCTGCACTAGCCTCGCGACTGAGCTATCATAGCTTTATTCCTGAGCAGTACACATACATTTTAAATTATGAGTAACACTGTTGATAATCAACTACTCTATCCATAAAAAATTATAAACGAAATTTGACCCAATAACTTGTACCAAAATATAAGCTACAGTTGACTCAATCCTTCCTATTTATTTATTTTTGAAACTATTCCTATTTATTATTGTTATACAAAAATAGACCTAATTTATTTTTTTATTGGAATTTGTAGAAGTGTGTAGAGTTTATAATTAATGCTACAATTACATAATTATTCATGAAAGTACAATCACTCATGAATTAATGATAGTACTACTTTGTACAAACACAAATTGCTGAACATTAATAAAGGGAAATGTTAACTTGTGCTTTGGGGAACAATTTTAGAAACTAAACATAGTTTTTTTTTTTCCGGAGATTGTGCATTTAATATATTAAAAGTTTAAAATTTTATCTTTTCAATATAAAAGTTATCATTTAATTTCTTTTTTAGTTTCTTAACTTGTGTCCTAAGGGCACAAGTTAGCATGACCTAATTAAAAATTATGCATCGGCTTTGGTAAAAAAAAATTTACATTTAGAACATTTTTGAATTGGTTGTGTCTATTGCTATTGCCCGATAATTATTATGGTAAAATTTGTTTTTTTTAAGTAGTGGCCAGAATTTCGAGTTAAGATTCTCTCCATTTGCTAAACGTAAATGGATAATATCATTTAGTGAGAGATATATACAAAAAGTATGTAGTGGGTCCCACTACTATTAATTATTTTCAATCTTCTTTGTGTCTTTATATCTAAATGGAAGAAATAGAGAGACTAATAAATTGAGAGGATATTGACTTCAGAATTTCACTCTCTAACTGTAGAATGAATAAATGATGAATTTTGGTTTCAAACTTCAACTCTTACATGTTAGAATGTTCCTACCAATTGAGTTTTACTCACGTAACTAAAAAAATTTGCTTTTAGCACCTAGAAAATGATAAACAAAAAAAAATAAATTGAAATGCCATTTAAAAACTTCAAAACATGAAAACTTGGAAAATGGAATGACGTGCTTGCATGTAAAACTGTGAATATGAAGTGGTCTCTCTACTCCCTGGATATCACTTGAGGGATGAGGCAATAATTTACTGTTTTGAAAAATGTAAATATTGATTTTGATATTAAATAATTAATGAGTGAATTTTAATTAATTGAGATTATTATTTATTTAAATAAAAAATTAATGAGTGAATTGTAATTAGACAATTAAGCCTATAGAATTAGTGATTTCATGTACTTTACTGAGGGTAACTAAGGAAAATTGGTGGTTATTATTTGATTGTGGTTATTAAAAACGAATCAATGATGATTGATTGAAAAATGACCATGTTTCCCTTTTTTTTTTGGATAAGGCAAGAGTGAGAGAAACATCAAGGAAAACTCAGACATCTCAATTAGGTCGGTACCCTTGAGAACTTCCATCCTTTGCAGCTCACTCATGATATTAAATACTACTCCGTCCCAAAATATAAGCAAAAATAAGTCAACATAAATTGATGTATTTGATACAAATTTTGAACCAAATACATTAACTTTTGTTGACCAATTTTTGCTTATATTTTGGGACGGAGGAAGTAATAAGGGGGGAAAATATATACATTGGGGGGGGGGGGGGGGGGTGGTCAAACCAAAACCATTAGAAAAACAAAGCAAGGAAAAAATAAGGAAAAGAAAGCGAAGAAGAAAATAGAGCTAGGGGAATTGAAAATTTGGTAGACCAAAGCGGTCCCTAAAAAAAAATTCCCTAAGAGGCGTGGGAAGAGAGTCCCACCAAACTGTTGCTTGAATAGAATGTCCCATTTTGCAAGCTTGTCGATGCAACCATTGCCTTCCATGATGATCCCGATAAATACCACCACAAGTCGCATTATTATCCAAGAAAGAACTGTCAGGGTTAACCTTTATCCAAGGTAAAGTAGGAGGGTGTCAAATAACCTCAACAATATTGTCTTTGAACCTCATATGATGGGGGGAATATGAAACCGATCCAAAAAACCAATATCAAAAAGCAAACAATGGGTAGTAGAAAAATTATCACTCATAGTTGCAGCTATAGCAACATTAATCTGAGTCGCATGAATGGTGACCCGAGTATTCTGAAAGCGCATAAAATTGCGAGATATCCAAATAGTATGAAAAGAGTGAATGATACATGCAACAATAACATCCCGGACCTGAGAGCTGCAAGCCCAAGGAATACAATTTAGCGTTGCAGCCACCGAAGACAAATCAATCAACCTGTTAAATTTGTCACCTAGCCAATTCCAAATAGCAACGATAAAGGGACAACATAAAAACAAATGTTCGAAGGTCTCAAAGGCAGCCATGTAGAGAACAAAAATAGAAACCACCGTGCAACCTCATAATCTCAAATTCTCATCCGTGGGCATTTTGCGATGCATCAGCCTCCAAAAAATGAGAGGAAAATCGATTGCGAAACATGCTGGACCGTTGAGAATCCGAAGCCAAACACTCCCAACTCAAACGGAATAAAAATATTGTCCTTAATAGCACGAGTGGACTTCAAGTCCAAACCACCAGGGTCTCGGGGCTGACAAATCGTCGCCCAAGAGACCGAACCATGTTGCCCTTTAAATTAGTGAGATTAAAAGATTAACCGAAGACATCCTGAAAAAAATGGTGGGTATTAGTTTTCTTATATTAGTAGTAGAGTTATTGTAATTGTAATGATAAATACTTATCAACTAAATTTTTTTTTTTGCGCGGGAAACTGAATATTTATCTTACTGTCAATTTTTTTCACAAAAAAAAATGTCAATTTTATTTTTTAATATTTATCTAAATTGTGCTCTAAGTCTTCATATTTATGAAATACACACAAGTATTTTATAAAACACTATTTGTAAATTAGTTAATACAGATTTTACCTTTCAGTATGTACTATTTTATTTTTATGAAACAAGTTATCATTAAAGGCCCTTTCAAAAATTACCATTAAAGGCACTTTTATTTTTGGGTTACAAAAGGCGCTTTTAAAAATGAACAGAGTAGTTTGCTCCAAAAAAGGGATGATAATAATTTTTTTTAACAAAAAATGAAGATAATATTAAATATAAGGCTTATATACGTGCATATTGGTCCACATATTTTTTAATAAAAAAATAAAAACGAAATGGACCAATTTGCATGTATATAAGCCGTGTCCGTCTGTCCGCTTTTCTTATTGCTATAATCCGTATAAATTAGGAACAATAATTTTTATGAAATTTTGATTCAAATTATTTTGATTTTGATTGAAATCATATGTATATTTAATAGATGTTTTGCACTTTTATATTGTAAAAAACTATACTTATATTTTTCAATGTTACCAACAATATAACAAATATAATATAAATTATCTTTTTGAGCGACACCAACAAAATAACATTCTTATAGTCAAATTTCTCTAAGAGTATAATTGAAAGTAAAAAAGACAGCCCAAAACCATGTATTATGTTTTTATATATACTATATATGAAGATAATATAAGGCTTATATTCATGCATATTGGTCCACCAATTTAAAAAAAAAGAATTTTTCCTCTTATCTTTTAAAAATGTTTTTTTTACTTCTAAGTTTAACTTTTTTCTTAATATAATTTTAATCTCCCATTTTATTTTTGGATCCCTTAAATTAAATAGTATGTTCATTTTTTAAAAGTGCTTTTAAAAATGAATATACTATTCCTTAAAAAAAAATGAATATACTATCAAATACTCTCTTAAATTCAGGGTTTATTAGATCACAATAAATATATATGTCAACAAAAATATATACCCTTCCATATCATAAAAAATGAAACAAAGGACGAAAATTCCAAAAAAATATATATTATATTAAAGGACCAACCCATTTTTAAAATAAGAGACTAAAACTCTATTTATTTATTTTTGCAATAATAGGAGCCGAAAATGCATATCCAAAAAAAAGATGGATAGTTTTTGGCTCCGGAAATTGAATGAATCAAATAGTGCAATCATCACTTTTGATCCAGCAGCACAGTAGTATAAAATATATTCAAAAAGATTCAAACTAAATGGAACCAGCTGTGAGACATTGAACACTAAAAATTTGCAGAAGTTCTAGAAATGACATTAGTTTTTTATTAGTATAATGAAATTTATTAAGTGCATATGTCGTTTCGATGTTGACATTATGAGTTTACGATGCCACCAATTGTATCTTCGATGGTAAAAATATCTTATAACATTTGTAAATTATATTCATTATATTTTCTAAATGAGCCATTTGGGTCTCCATAGTAAATCCCTAATTATCTATAAAAAAAAATCCTTAATTATATTTTTAGGTTTCCTTTAATTTTGACATGGTCAGCGCATACATGACAACTCTTTTTAGGTGGACATGTTGAATTGGATTCTTAATCAATTAAATATTATTTTGGAATGAAGGAAGAAAGAGCATAGTGCACAATGATCCCACCTTGATCCCTAGACGAGGAGTCTAGTGTTTTGTTGACATTCAAAAGTTGTTTGTAACAAGCTGATTATAAAGACAATCGATGGACACTTCATGAATTATTCTAAAGAAAATGAGTTGGACCCCTTGATAACATAAGCAATGTCTTTGGGCTCATTGATTGAGTGAAATGGTATAAATGCATGGTCATGCACATATAAGATGATATGACATATCGAGCTTATTTGTAACTAAGTCAACTCGGGTATCAAGGAATATAATATTGAACTATAGAAGCTAGGGCAACAGAGATTATGTCTTGGGTTCAATATAGACATTAGGACAAAAGGGAAACTATCCACATGATTATTGTCACAAAAAAAGGCTATGTCAGATCACATGAAATTCTGGTCACTTGGGTAGCAGTGACGTGTTATTAGATACTACTGTCAACGTTATGAAAACCTACATTGTCACACTCATAAGAACAGATAAATGAGAGGTTAAATAAATAAGTATGACTTATTTATTTTCGCTAGTGTGATCTCACGATGCACTAACA
Organism: Medicago ruthenica; assembly: GCA_018208015.1. Classification (NCBI taxonomy): domain Eukaryota; kingdom Viridiplantae; phylum Streptophyta; class Magnoliopsida; order Fabales; family Fabaceae; genus Medicago; species Medicago ruthenica. The sequence goes on from CM031373.1 coordinate 7,108,403, forward strand.
CACTTTAGATAAAAGCAGTACACCATAAGGCACTGTGCATATTAGTGTGAGTGCGGTGCACCGTAAGATACAATTGTTTACCAGTGTTTTCGGTAAACATGAGTGCTAGTTTTAAAAGGTTACTTGCATGATCAAACTAGAAATCCTAGGACATGTTGTGCAATATTTTTCTAGAAGTTGTTTGAATGTTCATCATATTGTTAAATTTTAATATGAACAAGATGAAGAAGATAACTGCTTGATTCGACTGAATCAAACAAGTTCTTAGTAATTTGAAAATAAACTTGACTTTGAAGATAAAGATAAAGAAGTTTAAAAGAAATTAAATTGCATTACATTAATAAAGATGGTTCATCAAATCATGTTACATACATTCTGTTACTCTTTTCTCTCTACGTTGGATAATCTGAGTGTGAGAATTCTTGCTAATGATTTGTGACCCTTAGCTTGCATTTGAAGAACTTCTTCTTCGACTACTACCTTATTTTGTCGAAAATGAACACTTGAAAACACAGGCTAACAACGGTGTACACAAATGATTCTATAAATAAAATCATTAATGCTAAAGCAAAAAAAAAAATACAATTCATTTTAAAAACCCTAAGCTTATGTTCGACCACAGTTAGCATTGTTGACGGGAGAAGTTTGTTTGTGAGGAATTAGTAGTGTTACACCCACTTTGGTACAATAACAATATCTCACAATCAGTGGTTTTAGAAGAAGAAGAAGAAGAAGAAGAAGAAGAAGAAGAAGAAGAAGAAAAAGAAGAAGAAGAAGAAGGTGGTGGTGGTGGTGGTGGTGGTGAAAATTTTGTTATATCCTTTGTGAAATGATGACGGAGCATCATATAATATTTTGACTATGTTTTTAGTACTTTTATTTGCATTTGAAAACAAATAAGATGAAAATTAGAGGAGTTGTCAATTGTTTGAGGAACATATTGTATTGTTTTCACTCAAGTCGTTGTAATTCACTTTTATCCTAAATCATGCAACTCCGTAGGTGTTTTGAGTGTTTTGTAGTGAGAAATCATGTAAATCGACAAATCAAGACATCACGTGAAGGATCAAGAATATGAAGATTTAATTCAATGGTTATTAGAAGGTTCTTGGAGACAATACAAAGTGAAGAAAATTCATTTCAAGTTCCTAGAATTTTCCAGACGGAAGCACGATCGAAAATGGGATGAAAATGCAAGATTTTGCGCCACAGGGGATGCCTCATGCGCCTCCTGTGCATGGCCATGCACCTCTTATGCCCCTGTATGAGCATCATGCGCACGACTGCGGGCAAAAATCGTCTGTAGCTTGTTTTTCAAGCAGAAAAGGTGGAAACACTCAGTTTTCTTCTCTTAAACCCTAAGTAATCATATGCTATAAATATAGACCCTTGCACTCATTATTTTTCATCCAGAAACCTAAGGCAAGGGTCAAGCATCAAAGTTCCAAGACATGATTCCTTCCTCCTCTTGTTCTCTATAAGGTATGTTTTTCTATTGTTTTGATATGATGTCTGTTGCCATAAGCAATTAAACCTCTTTGATTAGGGTTCTAAGATGAACCCCTTCTTATTTGTTGGATTCAATCAATAAAGTTTATATTCAGTTATGCTTTTTCCTGTGTCCGATTTGATCCGTTCTTGCCTGTTTTTAATGCTTTTTCAACTGAGAATTCATATCAGTAATCTTGAAAATTGATCTGTAGGGAATTAGTAGGACTGACTACCCAAATTTACTTTTTTCATGGCAGTTCTAATTACTTATTTCATCATTATAATTAATGATCTTAAGTAAGAAACTTTGTAATTTCTAAATCTTCCTTCCGGTAACGCCGTAATTATAACTAGGTTATCTTGCTGCACATGTTGTCGTTAGGGTTAATAAGGATTTCTAAATTTAGTTTCTTAAATCACGAGTAGACACCACATAACTGATTATTTTCTAAGTTAATTCCAACAAAGACGGGTGAGAGATTCAAGGATTCCCTAATCTCCGTTAATCATCTGAATCACAAATCTAATCTTGCATTGGGCAGGGCAATTAAACCATGCAAACCTATTCAAATCTCTTTATATTTCATTCTTTAAAATAAGTTTTGTTAATTGCTAAGTTGAACGACAATCCCTGTGGAGAACGATAAATTTACTGCTTAATTACTTGTTACGATTTGGCGCACTTGCCAATTTCGTCCATCATGAAATTGTAAGGCCCCCATCCCCGAGAACATGATTAAAAGATAAATCACGCATTTATCATACATTAGGGTCTTACTACTTCAACATAAACCCATATCAAATATTCAATATAAAAATTTCACCAAACATATTTATATCGCAGCGGAATAAAATCATACTCAACATCATATAAATGTCATGTCTCGGTTCATAACATACAACTCAACCGAATATAACGACAACAGTTTGATCATAAGATCTCATAGCATAAAACCCAACAAAAGAAAATCCTGACATCCTAGATCAGAGCATCTAACTCTAGACTCCTCGAGAAAACAGATAAATATGAGTATGCCTTAAGCTATTCTCATCAACTCACAAGCAAGATGGTACTCCTCAACCTGCACGACGTCTACACCACAAGGGTGAGGCGACAAAACTCACTGGGGGGTATATACGTTCAACATAAGAGATTAATAAACGCATGTAAGTTCAGGCAACAATAACATCAACATCAATACATCCAAATACATTACAAAAAGCCTGGTTACATTATCATATAATCATAACATATTCGTATGCAATCATCACCCGATTTACCCCACAATTATATACATATCAAGAACTCACACCGAATCATGTCCGTATATAATCATCAACTCAAGCTAAATCAATTCAATCTCATCACAATCACCAAGTATCCAATTACCAATTAGACACACTAGTTCACGCTAAAACATTGTCAAATACGTCGCTTCATGTGTATGCAATGCGCCTAAGGACTCTACATGCATGTGATACCATAGTGATTTTAAATCACCCACCAATAAACTTTGATCTTAAATCAAGCTCCAATGTTTATTCTTGATCTTAAATCAAGCACCAATTTATTCTTGATCTTAAATCAAGCACTAATAACTGACTATGAATGCATGGACCCACATATAGACTTGACGATGCACACCAAACATACTCATCATCGTTATACAATTTACACCATCATATAACATACATCACCAATTCATCACCAATCAGGAAATCAAAAATCGCATCACCATCATATTCATTCATTCATCTACATAGCATAAGCAACATGCAAAACATCGTCGTTTTACTTCATTATAAAAGGCCGTCTCTAATCAATTAACCTATAAGCCTTACTTTACTTATGTCCAAGTTAATCAATCATAAACATCACCATTAAACACCTATTAATCATATTTAAGAGTTTGGAAACCATTCAAGTGCATTGGGTACCTCAAAAAGTCACAAAATTAGGGTTTCGCCACATTGCACAGGGCGCATGGTCGTGCTCCAGGGGCGCACCGTCGTGTCCCCTAGGTGCGAGATTCACGCACGGTCTATGCCACAGGGCACACGGTCGTGCGTGACCACTGTTGTACCCTAATTTTGTCCCAAGCCTTTTCAAAAAAAAAAAAGAAGAGGAAGAGAGGTCAACAAAAAAATCAACTTTTATTTTTTCTCCTTTTAAAATATTAAAAAAAAAAAGGAAAAGGGATTTCGCAAAGCGATGTTGTAATCGCTCTGCGAACTTTGCGATGAATTTCGCAGAGCAATGATCTAATCGCTCTGCGAACTCTGCGAATTTTGCAGGTTTTGATTTTCTGATTTACCTTTTTTTTATTATTATTATTATTGTCATCATCTATTATTATTATCATCTATTATTATCATGTTTAATGCTGGATTCAACAAAGAAAGAAGAGAAGACATGTGGCAATGCAAATCAAGGAAAGAAGAAATTTGTGCCAAAGAGGGCATGTGCCAAGCAAGTTGGCTGCCCTTGGGCAGCTCTCATCCCTTCCAATTTTGCCTGCTACTGACCCTGCACTTTCCAGCAAGCAGCTTGCTCTTTTTTCTTCCTTCCTTCTCCACCCAAAGCCAGTCAACATAGCTGCAAATTGCTGCCACTGTTTTGCAAGCAGCCCTGTTTTCATTGTTTTCCAGCATATTTCTGTCAGAAATCAGCTCCATTGGTTTCTGAATTTGGCCAAAGTCTTGACCATTGTAGCAAGGCAAGGTCACCTCATCCCTTTTGCATTAAATGCAAAGCAAATAGCCTGATTATAGCCCACAAAAACAGCCCTGCTTTGGGATTTTTCATCATGACATTTGATCCTATTTTGACTATAAAAGCCATGCAATGCTGCAGGATTAAGAGAGATTTTTTTGAGAGCAAAAAAACCAGTTCTTAGACAGTGAATTAGAGAGTGAATTGCAGTGAATTTTCACACATTTCATACAGTTTTCTTTGAGCAAGTTTAGAGAGAATTTTAGGAGGAAATTTTGGAGTAAATTCTATCCTTTTCTTTCACAAATCATCCCAAACTAGCACAAAGTAACCAAGCAACCAAAACAGCCTTTAAACCTCATACAAAGAGGGAAAAACAATAGTACAACATCATTGTTCTTGCTGATTGTGTTCATCAACACTTCCAACTTTGCAAAACCATCATCATCCAAGCCTTTCCATTTTCTTGCAACAAAAGCTTTGGGCTAGGAGTTTGTAAGTCATTCTGAATTTGTCATATTGCAATTGCATTGCTGTTTGCATTTGTTTTGGACTCCTGCTTGATTCAATCTCAGTTCTGCATCCTTAATAGTTTTTAGCTCATTTTGATTTAAAAACACCTTTTGAACTTCAAAGAAATCCCAAGGTTTGCAAAACATTTAAAACTGAGTTTGTTTTACTCCTTTTCTTGCTAATTTCAAAAGCTTTTCACTCCTCTTAAAGTTCTGAAGCTTGTTCAGAAGCAGCTTCTGAACAGCAGTTCAGAAGCAGCTTCTGAGTTCAAATTTTCGAAGAGTTCACAGAGCCAAGTTCTGGTCGCTCTGCGACCATGACAGAACTCAAGGGTTCGCAGAGCCAAATCCAGATCGCTCTGCGACCATGACACAACTCAGTTTCTGAGTTCAAACTTCTGAAAGCTAACTTTTGAGTTTCTGACTTGAAGATTCAGAATCTAAGAGGATTAAAACTCATTTTGGTTCAAAACATAACAAGGGTTTTTGCATACATTTGGAAATGCGCAAGTTTAAATAGTTAACTTGAATAACAAGAAACTTGTTCACTTTTTCAAACTTGAACTTGAGCCGAACTTGTTCAAAATCAAACTTGAGCAACAAGCTATGCTCAATAAGTTTCAAAACCAAACTTGAACAATACCATTGTTCATGAATTTCAAACAAACTTGAACTTGAACCAAATTTGTGCGTTTTCCACAAACTTGTGTGTTTTCCACAAATTTGTGCATTTTCCATAAACTTGTGCATTTTTTTCATAAACTTGTTCATTTCTACAAACTTGAACAACACTTGTTCATTTTTTTTCAAACTTATTCATGAGTTGCAACAACTAATTTGAGCAAGAAACTTTTCTTAGGTTTTTAACCAAGTGTTTTGCTCTCTTTGGGATTTCTTAAGTTTCATTAACAAACTTGAATGAAAAAAGGAGTGGTTTGACGTATGTCTCTCCATTCCTCGATTGAACGAACACTTGAAGTATGTCTCGTTGTTTGGACAATCGTCATTCTTTTCAAACTTCACCAAAAATACGTTTTAAGTTTCAACAACAAACTTGAATGAAAAAAGGAATGGTTTGACGTATGTCTCTCCATTTCCCGGTTGCACGAATACTTGACGTATGTCTCGTTGTTCGGGCAATCCTCATTCTATTTTCAACGCATCCAACACACCAAAACTTATTCTTGGCCCTCTGTGGTCAATTCAAACCCTTTTCTTGGTCCCCCGTGACCAATTGAACTTTTTCTTGACTCTGTTGAGTCATTTGAATCAATGCTCGACTCCGTTGAGTCCATTGAACCCTTTCTTGATCCCGTTGGATCAATTGACCCTTTCTTGACTCCGTTGAGTCATTTCAATCAATGCTCGACCCGTTGGTCCATTGAACCTTTTTCTCGGTCCCCCGTGACCATTTGAATCAATGCTCGACTCCGTTGAGTCCATTGAACCCTTTCTTGATCCCGTTGGATCAATTGAACCTTTTCTCGACTCTGTTGGATCCATTGAACCCTTTCTTGATCCCGTTAGATCAATTGAACTTTTTCTTGACTCCGTTGAGTCATTTGAATCAATGCTCGACTCCGTTGAGTCCATTGAACCTTTTCTTGATCCCGTTGGATCAATCGAACCTTTTCTCGACTCCGTTGAGTCATTTGAATCAATGCTCGACTTTGTTGAGTCCATTGAACCTTTTCTTGATCCCGTTGGATCAATCGAACCTTTTCTCGACTCCGTTGAGTCATTTGAATCAATGCTCGACTCCATTGAGTCCATTGAACCTTTTCTTGATCCCGTTGGATCAATTGACCCCTTTTTTTGGTCCCCCGTGACCAATTGAATCAATGCTCATCCCGTTGGATCCATTGAACCTTTTCTTGACTCCGTTGAGTCAATTGAACCTAATTCTTGGCCCCCCGTGGTCAATTCAACCCTTTTTTTCCCCAATGAACATGTTTTTATCAATTCTAAACGTGATACAAACAAAAGCTTAAGTCTCCCACGCGCGAGCATACAAGCTACGTTTAACCGCAAAGAATACGATCAAAACATCGTTCTTTAAAAATAACCAACAAAGAAACGTTTTTCTAACAAAGAACTACGTAGCTTTGAATTCTCCATCGCACCAGGAGATACGTAGGAGCAAGAGCCCACTCTTGTCAAGCACAATAATAAAAAAATAAACTTTTTCCCCCTTCTTTATTATCTTTATATATTTAAGCATGCAAGCAAAACTTTAAAAACACTTTTAGCCTTAACTAACTAGGAGGTTCCCGTTGAGTACAACAAACGTGAGGGGTGCTAATACCTTCCCCTTGCGTAATCGACTCCCGAACCCGGTAATGGTTGTGATGACCATCCTTTCCTCATCGTCAAAGGGTTTTATTATCGTTTCCCTTTAATAAAAAAAACTTAAGGGTTTATCAACGTTCCCTTTAAACAAAAACTTTGGTGGCGACTCCGCATCTTTCATCCCGAGCGTTCAAATACACGCCCGAGGATCGCGCGTTTTTTCCGAGAGCGCACAACCACCAGTACATGATTTTCCGATTTTTGCATTTTCGCGTAAAAATACCATTTTCAACATCGTTTTTCGATCCAATTCGCACCAGAACATTTCCAAAACCTTAAACCATTTATCACCACTCATTATCTACTTAATATGGCTTAAAACAAATTAATCAAAATCACTTAGCATCAACTTATTCTCATAAAATCAATTATCGTCTCAAAAATCCATTTTCTTCCAAAACGACTTAATTTCACAAACAAAGCATAACATCAACATTCGAAGTTTCCCATTCAATTCAACATGATCATAATCACTTAAATCAACGAACATGAATCAACTTAAACCATTTCATCAACAACTTAATCATTTTCACCAACTTAACTAAATTTCACATAAACAACAACAACTTTAACACAACCCAAACTACAAAACCTATTGAATTCATAAACTAATCACATACCCATGTTCATAATCAACTTAATTAAGCATAATCAACACCAGTTATCATGTTTCTCTTCAAATTTCACAAAGTTACTAAACAACATAATCAAACATGAGTTTTGATGAAACAACAACATCAATTCAGCAACTTAGCACATGTTCATTTCAATCATCAAAAAGGAATACGAATTTAACACAATTAATCACATGTTCATGAATTTAAGCATAAGCTAAAAACATCCCAAACAACCCATTTGTTTCTTAATACCCAAATGATTAAAATAATCTTCCCCCTTACCTCAATTCTTCACGAAAAGTGCTTCCTAGCTTCAATTCTTCACTTCTAGAGTTCTCCCTTCTTCTATCTTCCCAAGTTCTTCCTTTCTCTATTCTCTCTCCTTAGCCTCTTCTCAAAAGCTTTGCAAAATGAAATGACCTAGCTCACTAACACTAACACTTCTCTTCAAATATAAATGGGCTTAGGTTATTCACTCTAGTGGGCTTAGTCATAATTCATCACATAATTATTTCTCTACACTTTTACTACACTTAAACCTCCCCTTTTACTATTTTACCACCAATCTCTAAAATTCAAATTTTAAACTTCTAACATATTACAAAAATGTCACTAACTCTCAAATAACCAAATTACCCTTAATCATTCAATACTCACTAATTCCCCGAAATAAACAATTAACAGATATAATAATCAAACAATTCTAATACTAAAAATCAGGCTGTTACAGAAACCACTTTGAGCCTCCATGCATTTTTTCTTTATTTGTTACTTAGGTAAATTGAATCATCTCACAAGTTTTTGAACCCTATAATGTCATATATGTTTAATTTCTTTGGAGGTAGATAGAATTGTGAAATACTTGTCATGGTTAGAAATTCTTTTTAGGGCTCATCTTTGAAATTAGTAACATCTTAAGTTTAGGGTACAGTACTAGTAGAACTTAGTTATGAAAAGAAAGAGAAAATGAAAAATATAGATAAAACATCAAAAAGATGGTCTACAAAAAAAAAAGAGAGAGAGAGACAAAAACAAAAGTTTAGCCTCTTCAAAAAGAGAAAAAGAATAAGTAGTTCTACTAGTACCCATTTTTCTTGTTGGGCATAAATACTAGTACCTCATCATATTGGTTGTCACACAAAGCAAAAAGGTTTGAAGGAAGTATTTCAATTAGGGAATCCTTAGGAACTAACTCTAAATTTGTTTGTGAGCCTACTTTCTCAAATATATTCCACCTTAACCTAAGCCATACTATAACCTTGAAAAGACCTCTATATGTGTGTGTGGTAGTATGGACCTTGAATGACCGTTTAAAATTGCTTAATCTCATAGCAAGGTACAATCACATGATGACTGAAGTGTGGCAAATGCCTTGAAAAAACCCACTGACATTGGGAGATACATACGTGTATCTTGGAATTGTAAGTGGTTGAAAGTAAGGGTATCTTCTCTAAGCATGTCCCGCTTGCATGGAAGTGGTAAGTTAGTCAAGTATGGATGTGGGAAGAGTAAGAATCTGAGCACCATCTCTGAAAAGGTATGTTCTATTATTAAATTCATGTAAGTTCTAACTTCTTGCTATTTTGTTGTCTGAGCACAAGCTACGCTTTAAGCTTGGGGTTGTGATGACTGAGCATCGTATGATATTTTAGGCTATTTTTTTTGTTATTTTCTTTGCATTTGAAGACAAATAAGAGGTTATTTAGAGGATTTGTCCATGGTTTGAGGAAAATTTTGTATTGTTTTCATTTGAGTCATTGTAATTCACTTTTATCCTAAATCATGCAACTCCAACATGTGTTTTGAGTCTTTTTAGTGAAAAATCATGCAAATCGGCAAAATAAAACATCTCATGAAGGATCGAGGATATGAAGAATGAAGAACAATAAAAGAAAGGGACGAAAACTGCAAAATTTGCACCTAGGCTACTGCCTCATGTGCCCATGCGCATGGGACAACCTTGAATGATGTCTCATGTGCCCATGCACCTCATCTTGTTCTCCTCTGCGCTTTTATGCGGGAAATTGTAGTTTTAGCTTGTTTTCCAAGATGGGTCAGAGGAAAAAGCGTAGTTATCATCTCTTAATTACTAACTGATGGTGCGCTATAAATACAGATCCTTGCACACACTTTTATTCATTCATAAAGTTAGTGGTAAAAGGCAAGGGTTAAACATCAGAGCTTCAAGACAGAGGGTTTTCTCCTCTTCTTGTTCTCTCTAGGGTATGTTTTTCTATTGTTTTGTAATGATGTCGGTTATAATGTGTAACTAAACCTCTCTTGATTAGAGTTTCACGATCATGTTGGTTGACCTGATCAATTAATAAAGTTTTTACTGAGTTTATGATTCAAGTGTATTATTTAATTTGTATTTGTTCCATTCTTAATGTTTTTCAATTAGCAGTTGACCTGATCTCTAGGTAAGGTATATGACTTACTATCATGCCAGTGCCCAAACAAGGACAATAGTAAATTGTTTATTTTAAATTAATCTCTTTTAAATTAAACATAAGTATGATTGTTAGGGCTATGATTTTTCTTTAGGAGAACATAGCAAGTATAGCCTTTGTCGCGACATAAATATTCAACTTCCCACTATTACATCACGTGGTCATGTCCTACACTCTTCAATCAAGACAGGTCATAAGCTAATACCAAACCGAATTAATTCCAACAAAAAAGGTAGATGGGATTGAAGGAAACCCTAATCATCAAAAAACCTAATCTCACATTGTGCATGACAATTAAAAAACCTGCAAACGCATTCATCTTTTTTACTGCTTTTTACTCAAATAAATTCTGTTAATTACTAAGTTGAACAACAATCTCTGTGGAGACGATAACTTACTACTTTACTTGTTATAATTTGGTGCACTTGTCAATTCGTCCATTATGCTGACTAATTAGGATTTGGGTATGCCTGCTCCGACTGGTCTAGAGACGACAATTGGATACATAAGATGGTATTTTGTCATTTCACATCCATACATCACACGTTAGCAGGAGGATGCTCATATCCCGAGGCCACATGAGCAAGAAACCATTATGAGCTTGCCGCTAAGGAGCATGGAGACCAGCAGTGGCTAGACTTCATGTCACACTTAGCACGCGTCAGAGACCATGCCCTTGCTATCATTGGCAGTGGTCAGGTGGTGGAGGGACGTCCAACTTGGATTAGTTTGCATGCAATTTTGCATGAGGCTCATGAAGGGATTGTCTATCATCGTAGGCGTGATAGGGGTGCTAGGGCTACCCAATAGTTTTATTAGTGGGTTGTAACCTGGATAATTTATGTTTTTTTTTTTAAATTTGTGTTTGAATGGTTTTGGTTTGGTTGTAACATTTGAATATTTGAGACATTGTTTTAATTTTATGTTACATGTGTGTGTTGTTTCATATGGTCTCATTATATTTATTTGCTTATAATTTATTTTGATACATGTTTAAATCAATCTTGATTCGTCAATTTGCCTAAAAAAAGGTGTTAAGCAGTGAACACATATTTTGCCTCTGTGTGTTGACACAATTCGGAAAATATAATCTGACTGTATGTTAAATGTTCGATTTATATAATTTGAACTATGTCTTTTTATACACTGCAATCTATCTCTAAACATGGTCTTCTTGGAGGTTTGATACATTTTGGATTCTAGTTGCCGAACAATTTTGCAATGTTTCGGCAAATATAATCTGAACTGTATATTTACAAGCTTTGAATAGACATAAGCAATTTTAAAACAGTTCGGATTGTATTTGTCGAAATATGGTCCGGATTATATTTGTCGAGTAAAGAGTATTTAAAAAAAAAACGTGTGAGAAGCCGATAGGGTTGAAAAAGTAATAGCATACTTTTTTTGGGAGAGAATAACGGCATACTTTTAAATATTATCTTTTGTGATCTAAAACTTCTCACTATATGTAGGACAGTGATTAATTTTGGTTATGGTGCTGATATATAAACCCGATACTCCCTATGTTGTACGTAATAATAGAATACAAATATATGAATAAAGCGGACAAACATAACAACCCATATTTAAAATAAGTGTGATAAGTGCATGGTAATTTAAATGGGAAGTGTTGCCATGACAACTTTTTCTTAAACTCCGAAATGCGCATTATAAAACAAGAAATATAAAATAATATTACAAATATATACTTTTCCATGAGGATAGATTAATTTAAATCATTGAAGTTTAATATTTTTCCAAGTGAAATAATGGTGAGAGCATTGCTTTAGCCTGTGATTCGACAACATGAACCACTCTTCTGTTGTAATTTCTCGAAGAGAATTACATATGTGAGTGACGTACTTTAATATATCGTGGTACTCATTCATTTGTCTCTCTTTTAATGTTGGCCACGAATTATTCATATAAAAACTAAACATGGTCAAGGCCAGTACAATAGCACCGTTGATGACCCAAACTACTTTGGTGGGATGCATGTGTCTTTCCTTCTCCATATAGTTATGATTTTTTTTTTTTGGAAATAGTTATGACATGTTATTTTATTGTTTTTAAAGAAGTTATGACATGTTATGTTTAGTGGGTTATGGATCCACTTATGCTTGTTGTTTAGTAATTTTAAATATGTCATATTTTCATCATCATACGCTACTGCTAAATAACACTGAAGATGATAAATTGATAACGTAGGATTATGAAAACAGAACAAGGAGTGGGGATGTTAGGTCCGCTCCGTCTAAGCCCGATTAAAACGGGATGAGACGAGTCGAGTCAAATTAGGTGACCGAGTAAAACATCTCACCCCGTCTCGTTTAGTGGCGGACAGACGAGTTAGCGGGCCGGCCGGCCAAACAAAAAACTTTTTTGAGAGAGAAAAAACAACAATTTTTTAATGCATTTTTTTACAACTTAATTGTTACAAAAAAATATGTTACTTTTATCGTAAAAAAATATAAAAGAATAGGCGGCAAATGAATTTGTTGCAAAACAAGATAATTAACAAATTATCGAACTCAACATCATAGTCAATAGCAAAATAAGGGAAATCTGTTAACATAAAACAAATCCTAAAATAAATCCAACAATCAAAATAAATACCAAAGGATAAAATAAGTCTAAAAAAACGAGTTAAGCGGACCGGTCTGCCCCGTGCCCACCTTATTTCTTCAACGAGTTAAGCGGGATGTGAAGGTGAGAAAAACACAAGAAGGGGAGGTTGAATTGTGTTGGCTTTTTCTTTTCTTTCCCAAAAACTTAGGTTAGTTCAGAATCAGATGTTGATCAGATTCTGAAACTATTTTCAGAGTTGTTTGCAGCGGATAAAGAGTAAATGAGAGAGAGAGAGAGAGAGAGATCAGTTTATCCTGGTTCCTTCCACAACCCGGAAGTAGTCCAGTCCCCTTGTTACTAACAAGAGATTTTCCACTATAATCACAAAGATTACAATTGCTCAAGCACAAAGCAAGAAACTTCTTATGCTCTAACACAAAGTAAGAGACTTCCTTGCTCACACACACAGTATGAGACTTCCCTGCTCAGACACACAGTCTAAGACTTCCTTGCTCAAACACACAATATGAGACTTCCCTGCTTAGACACACAGTCTAAGACTTTCTTGCTCAAACACAAAGTATGAGACTTCTAGTTGCTCAAGCACGCAGGCAAGAGACTTTTAATCAAACAGAATTACAAAGAATATGTTTGAGTTGAACACTTGATATACAATCAGAGGTGTTCACAAAATACAACACAGGTTTAAGACTCTTTCTAATTTGGCAGATTTGCGCTTTCAGAAAAAACAGAGTAACAGAGTCTTGGTCTTCTTCTTCAATTCTTCAATCCTTTATAGAAGAATAAAGAGCTGTTGTGAAGATGCCATGTCAGCAATTAGAGTCGTTGCAATTAGAAGCTTTCAGCCAACATTAATTCCTTCTGTTCTGGTATTGTGTGCGCAACACAGAAAACAGAGCATGGCAGATTTGAAATGTTTCCTTAAAAAATGGAGAATGTTTTGGCCAAGGAGACAACTGTTGCATAGAGCTTTTCTGATTGTACAGTACTTCACTGATCACAGTTTCAATTGTTGACTGCTACGTTCAGACTTCAGAAGCTGGCATCAGACACTGTTCATCAGAAGCACTTCTTCAGAACCTGGTCTTCAGACGCACTGTTCATCAGACGCTGTCTTCAGAACCTGGTCTTCAGACGCACTGTTCATCAGACGCTGTCTTCAGAAGCTGGCCTTCAGACGCACTGTTCATCAGACGCTGTCTTCACCGGTGGGCTGTTTGTTCGTAGGGTCTCTGGCTTTTTAGTTTTGTGTTTTCAGGTTTAAGTTGGTGCGCCTTCTTTTGGTGTTGTTGTTCGCGTCGATGGTTGGTTGGTAGGTGGAGCTGCCGTGTCTGGTGGTTGGTTTTTGTTTGGTTTGCTGGTGGTGCATGTATTCGGATGTTCTTCACCGGCGTCTGGTATGTTTTTCATTTTTGTTCGTAACGTTCGTGATCAGAGACTGGGTGGTTGAAGACTTTGGCATCTTTTGATGTGGTTTGGTTTCAAAAACCTGAAAGGGTATGGTTATGTTAACCCGAAAGGGTCTGGTTATTAACGTATTGGATTCATCCCTCGATCTGAGTTCTTACTCCTCTGTTTGAATCATGTTGTGTTTGGTGGCCTGACTGCTTCGACTCTCTGATGTTTCCAGGTCTGTTGAGATCTATAGGTTTCAAGTCGTCGTGTCTACATACACTTTGGTATTTGATGCTCGAAAGAGCTTTTATGTTTGCTGCTTTGTTCAGGGAGCTGTTGGCACTTGGATTTTGATACCGTATTGGCAGTCGATCCATTCGCCGTTTTCAAACACTAACTATTATTGGCAAAGGTTTACTTCTCTTATTTTTTGTAACCTGATTTCGCACTCGTACGCGGGTTTGCTGGGTTGCACCCGTGATTAGTGGATTTTTGTTATGATAGATTATAGATTGGTCCACTAGGTCTGTTTTATATCGATGTATCCCTATTTGGGTTGTACCTGGGTCAGGTTTAATACCCCTTCAGTCTTGTATCTCTCTTTTTATTTATTTTAATTTTCCTTTCGACTAAAAAAAAAAATTACTTTGGAAGTATAAAAATTAAAAGTTGAGTAAATAAATAGTTTATTGATAGCAATATTAAAACACACAAAAAGACAAGAGTAATGAACACTTGGTGGCAGGGGTGTATGTGGGTCGATTTGGGTTGGGTTTGGTCAAACCCAAGACCGGAACCATATAGGGTACTCCGGTTTGGGTGAGGTAAATTAACTATATGTTACACTATTGAGCCGGTTTGGGTAAACCCACTAATTTCCAGTTTGGGTTGGGTTGGGTAATGGGTTACCCAAATTACTTTCTGTTTTTTGTTAAATATTAAAAGACTAAATGATGAGTCCTCATATTTTTTCATAAAAAAATACTCACCTTTTTTATTTTCTAAAAAAAATTGTATAACCTATTTTTACTATATCTTGTAAAAAAAAACCTATTTTTACTATATTTTAGCGTAAAAAAATAATAAATGATAATATCAAATAATGAATATCAACATAAAATACTTGCAAGAAACTAAAGTTGCATAACATAAAATTGCATTAGCATTAAAACAACCAAAAAATGTAACATCCAAATTTGTAACTCTAGCATATTTTGATTTTCAATATAGAGAATATCTTTTATCAATTTTGAAACTTAGACTTGATTTATGACCAAAATCTTTTGTATTCTCTTTCTTCTCAATGAAAATAAAAATAAAAATGTTATGATTATTGGGTAAATTAATGAATTTATTGGTTTTGTGTCTGGTTTTACATGAAACCCGTTATTTTTTTATAGGTTTTCATTTTTAAAACTATACTCACCCAATTACCCAACTCAACCCATTTTTTGGGTTTTTTTTTGTGGATTTGACCAGATTTTCTAGGTTGACCCAACCCATGTACACCCCTATTTGGTGGCTTGTTTTTCTTTTCCAATCAGGACTTATTATGTCTTAAATGTTCTTCAGATAGAGATAAGATAACAGATAACATATGTTGGGGTTCATATAGTTTATACATAGAATAATGACCAATTAAGATTCTCATTATTTTGAAACAAGTAATCAGTGGCATCCACTTATATTTGAACTCAAATCAATTAATTATCTAATAAATTAAAAATCTTGACGAAAAATGGAATCAAAAAATTTAATTTAGATATAAAAATATAGTATGACAAATAAATTATAAAGAGTTGATCAAGTCGTCTTGTTAAAATGATGGCCTCATGGCCTCCTTGCCTTATGTTCAAACCTTGAACTCAATAATATATATATAGGAAGACAAACTTGTCTTGGAAGAATGTTGGAGGGAACAATATCTTCCTAGCAAATAAATATACGGAAGTTTTGGTTACATTTTACAAAGATCAATAACGACATCATTTTAGGAAAGAAAATAGTCACACACTGAAGAATTGCATGCAGCATTTGTCAACAAAAAGAAAAAAGTTGCTTGCAGCAAAATAGTAACTACTATAATAGGTGAGTTTAGACAATTGTTTTCATTTAAATGGGAAAAAGCTAAATTGATTGAACCTAACTGTTTTTTTAATGGTAAATGTTAGTAGTTAGTATGTTAGAGTAATATTTACTCATTCGTTTAGGTTTGATCTCACAACCTCCAATTTCTTTTCCATTAGTTCAAACTAGTTGAGCTACTCAACCTTCTTAGTTTAACCTAAGTAGTTAATGTATTTAACTAATTAAAGTTGAATTGTTTTGATCTAAAAAAAAAAAGAATTATTTTGTTCCACAATTAGCACATCGCAAATGGTAAAAAATTGCGAAGATATTTGATGTGTTTGGAGGTGCGAGTTTGATCTTGCAATTTTCTACTTTTTTGTACGAAATGTGGGTGGGTTTCATTGATGGACTCTTTGAAACTATTTCTACTTAATAATAATCTAAGTTGTTAGCAGAAGATGGACAAATGCTCAAGTTGACAAATAAGGGTCAATCGAATTAAGAACAGCTGTAAACAAGTTAGACAGATAATTCTCAAGTCTTCTAAATTCCAGGGAAGGTCGTAGGGGTGTCAGATTCATTCAAAGGACACATTGAACTGATAATTCAGCTGCAAAGATTATGTTCATTAATGATTTTAGCTCCATGAATTGAAAACAACTATATTTCTGGAGCATGATGAAAGAATGTGTGGTAAGAGAAATTGAAATGGAAATAGAAACGTTGTAAAACAGGAGAATCCAAGTCAAATGTGGGACCTCACACTAGTACAGAAAGCATTTTTTAAATCGGATAAATATGACTTTTTAAATCGGTTCTGGGTCCGATTTATAGGTGGCCGACTTAAAAAACCGTTCTGATTTTAAGTCTTCCCCTTTACCCGATTTAAAATCTTTTATTAAGTCGGTTCACCCGATTTAAAAGCTTCTAATTAAATCGGGTTAACTCATTTAAAAAAGGTTAAAAAGGGTCAAAAAATAATCAGGTTTTTAAGTCTGGTCACTCATCCCATTTAATAAACATATTTTAGATCGGTTCAACCGATTTAAAATCTTTCATTAAGTCGGTTCACCCGATTTTAAAGCTTCTAATTAAATCGGGTAAACCCATTTAAAAAAAGGTTAAAAAGGATAAAAAAAAATCAGGTTTTTAAGTCTGTTCACTTATCCCATTAAATAAACATAATTTAGATCAGTTCAACCCATAATTATAGTACAAAATTTAATAAATTAATCTAAAATATAATGTATACTGCCACTAATATGAAATATCATATGATCAAATTTCATATTAAACTTGTCATTGTTACAATATCAAACAAATTCAAAGTTACGATATCATAAAACTAGACAAAAGCTAAACATTAATTGTCGTTTCAAAACTTAACATAATTAAATTACTTCAAAGTCTTTCCAGAATGAAACTTGCACAGTGTTCTTGAACCTTTGCCATTTCATCATCAGTAAACGGAGTTTTGTCTCCGAAAATCTGGAAAAAAAAGTTAATATAACATATTAGAATATTAAATTAACTTTAAAAAAACATAAGAAACACAAATGGTTGAAGTATTTAGTTACACACCATATCCCATGAGTCAGTAATGCCAGCTGATACAATGTTCAACATATGTATCATTATATAGTAGCCACACTCATAATTGGTCGGTTGTCTTTGGCACTACAATTGTCATAAATATGAAATTATATTGAGTAAATATCATATATACAAAACTTATATAAAAGTATGGATTCTTCATGTATAATTTTTAACTTACTGTGGGAATCTCCCATGTTGGCTTTCTCGACTTTCTCAAACCACTCAACTTGTTATACCCAGCTATAGCACTACAGTAATAAAATACATTTATATAAATTGTCGTGTAAAATATCTTTATTAAATTACATCCAAGTTAAATACTTATGAATTAACAACTCAATATTTTTATCTGGCTTCCAACCCATCGAACATAGGAAAACAACATTTTATTTTTTTGGTTCAATAATGAGCAATTGCCAATGGCGACTACATTGGGAAAAAAATTAAATTTGTTTAACTTTAGGTCTTGCTAATATATATGATCAACTATATATAGAGAAATAATAGTATGGAGATCAAATACACTTACTTTTTCAGGTAAGGTGCAAAATAACAAACTTTGTTACCCTCGTAAATCTTTGCGGTTATATGAGCCTGTGATATATCTTGGTCACTTTTAGCGTGAATGAAAAATGGATCAACGAAACCATACACATCACTATTTCCCAATTGAGTACAGAGGCGTTCGATATACCTAAAATATTCAAAAATAATTCAGAATCAGAATGTGATTACACACTAACATTTCATAGATACAAAGCCACAAACGGATACATTTTCCTAAATGATCTATCTACTTTAAAGCACATACAGGGGCATAAATAAGGGTGAACATGTACTTACACCACCCATATTCGTAAAATCGTGAGGCATAAATCTTCTGTCTTCATACACAACTCCATAATATCTCTCAATGGGAGGTAAAAAGAATTATTCTCATACAAATCGAACATCACAGGAACTTTTCGTGACATTATCCTTAACACCAACTTTTCAGTGTAAGAGTTTTCAGGTTCTGACCTTTTCGATGGAAGATCATCTTTTCCAATTCCTTTAACATCCTAAACAATTAAGATAAAATGTTAGTCAACATAATTAAATGGGCCCAAGTGCAAATAGATAAAGATATACACAATGAATACCTTATTAGAAACTAGACGCAAAAGTCTTTTTGGCCATTGAATAAAAGTGTTGAGGGCCTCGTCAACCTTTGTCACCTCATCTGTGGGCATGGGGACTTGAGCATCCGAATCTAGCACTTTAGATACTGCCACCCTCACCATATCATTTTCTAACAACTGATTATGTATGGTTGGTCCCAACTTATATACATTTGCATATGCCACTATGTGATGTGTATTATCGACATATAATTCACACTCTTCTGGGATATCCTCATCATCATCCTCTGGTCTATGCGGCACTGCAGAACAACAACCTTTTGTGCTCACATGTATATTGGTACTAGGAGAACATATTGGGAAATGTTGAGAGAAAGCCGAAATAGATGATATATCCCGCATCACTTGATCCCTGATCTCCTTAGTAAGATCTTCTTTTATGGTAGGCTGAATATTCTTCTCTCTCTGTTGAGGAGCTGCTGAATCACCAAATTGTCTATTCATCCTCTTTTTGGCAGGCTGAGTATTCTTCTCTATGTGTTGAGGTGCTGATGAATCACCAAATTTTCTATTCACCCTCTTTTTGGCAGGTTGAGCATTCTTCTCGATTTGTGGAGGAGCTGATGGATCACCCATGAGTCTGTAATATAAAAATATAATAATGGTAAGTATCAATTTTAAATAATGAATAAAAAATGTTAAGAATCAAAGTAAAAATTATTGATAAAATAAAAGTTACCGCATATGGATATAACTATTTTCTAAGATTTTCCTGTTTGAATATTTCCCCATATCCCTTCACTATGATCATCACGAGTGGCATACACGTCGTCCGCTATAGTTTCATCAATAAAAGTAGGAATCCCTTGAGAGAAAGAAGGAGTCTCGGAAATATCTAGGGAATCTTGACTTTCATGCATGTTTTTACCTTGTAGAACCACGGACCACTTTTTGCTAGAGGGATCACGAACATAAAATACTTGTTTTGCTTGAGATGCCAGAATGAAGGGCTCATTTGTATAAGCTGCCTTTTCAAGGTCCACCAGTCTAAAACCAAATCCATCGGTTTTAACTCCATTGTTTATGGCAATCCATTTACATTTAAATACAGGCACTTTAAATTTAATGAAATCGACATCCCAAATCTCATCAATGATCCCAAAGTAAGGTATGGATGCCATAACCGGATTTTTATCTTTTGAACTAGAGAAGTGCATGCCCTCAGCTATGACCATCACCCCACTGTTTTGTACTGCACTCTTGTCATCCTGAGTCTTTGTATAGAATGAAAAATTATTGACATCATAACCAGTCCAAGTTATGACATCAAAGTTAGGCTCCCTTGCTAGCCATTTTAATTGAACAGAAGTTGTATTGTCACTTAAAATGGTTTCTTTAAACCATTTTAAGAAAGTTTTGTTATGCTCATTCAACAACCATTTTTCATTCATTCTAGGATTTCTATCCTTGACAATGACTTTATGAGCAGAAAGGTAAGGTTGAACCTCGTCAGTGTTAGTCAATATATACAAATGAGCTTTGAGAACTTCCTCACGCCCCATGGCTTTAAGTTTTAAACCTCGGGTACCCTTACCTACAAAT
Source organism: Medicago ruthenica (assembly GCA_018208015.1). Taxonomy (NCBI): domain Eukaryota; kingdom Viridiplantae; phylum Streptophyta; class Magnoliopsida; order Fabales; family Fabaceae; genus Medicago; species Medicago ruthenica. Next base: position 7,128,908 of record CM031373.1, read on the forward strand.
CTTCCCTCATGACGAGACTTAGGAATTCCTATTGCTTCTGCGTCTGACATATAGTCAGAATAAAACTCAATAGCTTCTTCTGCAATGTATCTTTCAATAATAGATGCTTCTGGACGGCGTTGATTCTTCACATACCCTTTCAAAATTTTCATCATCGTTCAACTGGATACATCCACCTCAAATAAACAGGACCACATAACCTAATCTCTCTCACTAGATGAACAATTAAGTGAACCATGATGTCAAAAAAAGAAGGAGGAAAATACATCTCAAGTTGGCACAAGATAATTGCAGCCTCATTTTCCAATTCATAAAATTTTTTAGGATCTATAACCTTGCTACAAATAGCATTGAAGAATGAGTAAAACCTTCCATTATTCTCAGGAAGTTTTTCAAAAGCAAACTGTATAAACTCTTTCACTCCTTTCTTATACTCTTCACTAACACGGTTAGCACTTATCCAACTACGATCCATAACTACTACTGAAAAAACATACAGCCACAAAAACTATATTAAGGTGCTTACTTTTCACTTACTTTTCAAGAGAAGATGGCTGCAAGAAGACTAAATGATGCCCTATAAGACTTTCTAGCCATTATAAGCTAAAGAAATGGCTAGCAAAGAAAAACAAATTCGACATCATACGATGTCTAGCAAGCATTTCCTTTAGAAATGGAATCAAGAGACGAAATATACCATCTCAACAACAAAGCATAACACATCATCATCATAATATATTACATCAGTTTTACTAAATTCTACTATTTTGTTCAGCTTATTAAAACAATTAACTTATTAAAAAAGATACTGATTAGCTTATTATAACAACAAATGCAGCAAAATTAAAACAATTACTAAGCAGCTTATTATAGCTTATTAGCTTAATTTATAATTTCTCCAGTTTCAACACCAAATAAATCAAATAAGCACAACCACTAAGTCAAAAAGCACATGCAACTAGAGATGTAAAGGGAAGGAGAAAGAAGGAACATGAGATTTGTTCAGACGTAGCGCGACAACTACAACAGAACACGATTTCGCGATTACGACAACGGAACACAGTTTAACGGCGACGGTGAGAAAACTGTTGAGAAAGAATTTCAAAACGAAAATCAAATAATGGGAACAAAAAAACATGGATCGAATGTGAAAGAGCTATATAAAAAAAATTGAATGTGAGGGAGCTATAAAAAAAAGTACCTTTGAAGTGAAAAAGGAGCATAATCGAAGGATAAGAGTAAGGGTTTCACGGCGAGGATAGAAGTAACGGAGAAGTGACAGAGAATCTCATAATCGTTCAACTGGGTTTACGGTGGTGGAGATGGATGGTGAAATCTGAGAAAGAGAAATCTGGAAGCCCTTGCTAATGGTGAAGCGATTTACAATGGGTGATTTACAGTGGTGGAGATGGATGGTGAAATCTGGAGAGAAAGAGAACAGCTTCTGAGAACAGCTTCTGATGAGAACTTGGCGCGGGAGATTTCACCAAAATTTGTGTCTCAAATTTGGTTTGGCACATACTTTTTAAATGGGGTAAACCCATTTAAAAAGTATTGAAGTAAAAAACTTCCCCTTCGCCTATGTTTTTAAGTCAGGTGGATAGCTGCCCTCATCAAATTTCGTTTGACACATACTTTTTAAATGGGGTAAACCCACTTAATATTTAGCGACTATGTTTTTAAGTCAGGTGGATAGCAGCCCACTTAAAATCCCTGTGTTAATAAGTGTTTTTTGTACTAGTGTCACGTACACCCATCAGTGGAAACTAACTCGAATACCATGGTAGAATAGCCGAATGCTCGACTAACTTCTAAGTTCGACAAAATAATAAAAAAGAAATACAAATATTACTTTGTAGTATTCAAATTCCATTGCTAACTCGAACACTCTTTTACTTATCGATCGGTCGATAGCTCTGAAAAATGTCTAGTTTCATAAAAATTGGAAAATTAAGATAAAAAAATGTATAAAAATAAGGGTTTAATTCTTCAATTTTTAATGCATTGAATACACAAATATCTGTAAAAACTTACTATCCAAAGTTCTTGAAGAGTGTCTTAAGGGCACTCATTAGTATTTCTCAAAAATTAATAATCATGAAGATAAAGAAATGTAAATTGGTGCAGATAATTCTCTGCGCGCTGTCTGCCACATAACTAAGAAATTTTGGCTTGAATATATGGACAAAATGCATGGTTATTGGGAAATGATTATATGAGTTGATTGTGTTGGAACGTACAGAACTATTCCGGCTTCCACTACACTTAACTTTAGGAGAAGATTGAAATGTTGTTTGTGAAGGAATTAATTAGTGGATTGGTGGAAAACCTTTCTTGTTGCGTACAATACTGCTTTCATAATGGACATTAGTTGAGAAAGTACAAGTTGTTAGTTCCAGATCGTTGAGAAATTCATGATTTGCTGGTTGACAACAACATTTACCGGGGTGTGTTTGGGTTTCCATTGGGGTGGGGATCGCCTACGGTCCAAATTCACGTGGTTTCAAACAATAGTTAATCTCACTGGTTAATTTGAAATCGTACAAGTTTTAATGTGTTATTACTATATTTGCTTCCTTAACCAGTACCTCGGGGCACCGGTTAACATTTCCAAAAAAAAAAAAATGATGAAACTCACTTGGTTGACATGGTGGTGTTGGTTTGAGACTTTGGAGTGCACTTCTCACAAAGTCTAAGGTTCGATTCTCTACATTGTCAATTTCGATGGACACGTTTGACTTCTTTCTTTGAAGAAAAAAAAGAGTAATGATCCAATTTAGTTCCTCTCAATTTTTCCATGGCGCAGTTTAGTCCACAATAAAAATAATAGAGTATAAATTACACTCTCGTCCCTTGAAAGATACTTGAATTACACTCTACTCCCCTCTTATACAAAATATACATTCACCTCCCATCTTATGCAAAACATATTAGAAAATATTTCACTCTCCTCCCTTGAAAGAAGCTTGAATTATATCACCCTATCCTCTTATGTTAAAATCTATAGTTTCCTCCCTTAATATTTTTTTTTGTAATGAAGATTTATTAGTCTCTCTTTTATAATGATTTAGGAACTAATATTTACTCCGTATAAAAATGTTACAGACTAATTTAAGTATTATTTTTGGAATGATATTTAAGTATTTGTGGAAGACCAACTTAAGTCTTTATTCTAAAAGAAATTGTATTAAGATTTAAGAGGGGGTTAGCCATTTATAAGTTGAGAGATAATTGCTAGAGTTTTTTTATAAGGTTGATATTATTTTCAATAGCTTGTAATATTTTATCTGTAAAATTATAAAAAAAATAAAAAATTTGAATCCAAAAATAATAAAATCTACCATATTTTCATCATTACAAATTTATGCTTGTATATCTTTTTACTCTAACCAATTATTTTAAGGGTTATGTTAACTTGTGTCCTAAGGAAACATTAAGAAACTCGAAAGTAGAAAAAAATTCTTAATTTTTTTTGCATTAAATTCAATGCACTGATTCGAACAAGATATTTTTATATTTGATTCATTAACTTATGTCTTAAGAACACAAGTGAGCATTCTCATATGTTTAAAAGGAAATGAACTACTATAAGATTTTTCTTCAAGATATTTATTTGTACATTTTTGTCTTAACCATTTTGTTCATGTGGTCTCCACTTGAGATGTTGGTTGCATATTTTTACTTTTTACAAATGCCAATCTCATTGAGTCATGAAGTAGTTATAGCAAGTATACATATGTGCATTATAAAAAAAAATTGATTAATCTAGGGAAGAGGCTATGGTGGGTGAGTTAAGCATCTCTCACCGTAGGCGAGTTATGTGAGCTGTTAGATGGATGATGTTCCATAGACTTATCATGTACCCCTAATACCTTACACGTTTTCTCTCTCTTCGCCTATCATCTCCCTCATCTCTCAGCATCTCTTTTTGGCGTTCTTTGACATCAATAAACTTGCCATTGATATAGTCGTTACGGTTGTTGCCACCGACGAGGTCGTACATTGTAACCAACAACACCAAAGCAAGTAGTTCTTCCTAAAGTTATGCTTGGACATTTTAATGACAAAAGAAATGTCTCTTTGGGAGCTTAGGAGAAGATGACTTTGGAGAAAAGAAAGGATGGAGTGGAAAGAATGAAAGACTTTGTTAGAAGAGGATTTTGGAGGATATATTTTCTTCATGATACAAAATCTCTTTAATTTTGGGAGCTCAAAATTATATTACAGGATGACTTTAGAGGGTTTGGGTAAATTTTCTAAACTCGGTCTTTGTTGTTATAATATTCTCAAGATTAAAAAATATATTAATTTGAAACTTTCTACATAAAAATTTTCTCTATTTTTTCCTCCACTCTCATATTTAAAGTCCTACACTTTCTTCCCCTCCAAACTCTCAAACAGAGTTTAAGTCTCATCATAAAACAAGGAGTGTGTCTAGGAAACTCGACCATTTTTTCTGATGTATAGATATATATTTTTTATTCAAAGTATCTGTCATCGACACCATAAGCGAACACTCTCTCCACCCTTTACGAAGGGTTCAAGAGCCCACTTAGTGAGGAGCTTGACCTAGATAAAAGGGTACACCAAAAGTTATCAAACAGACCACCTAAAGAGAATTACTCATGCTGCAATAAAACTAGACAACAAATTTAGACCGAACCAATTAGGAAACTTAATCTTTTCACCGAGGCTTTTTTGTGTCATTGTTACAACTAATTTAGGCAAGGCAACATTCTTATATAGTAACATTCTTATATGTTAGTTGTTCTTATGTGCTTTAGGAGTGTAACCAATTTAGTAGGTATAAAGTTAGTGGTCTTTGTGAAAACTGATAATGTGGTTGTGGAGAATTTCGCTTAAGCTAAGATAAGGGTGAGATGATTCCCACGATATAGTGAATGAGTGTTTGATCATCAATTAGGAGATTTATCCGACAACTTTATAAAAAGACACAAAACTTTAAAAAAAAAAAAAACTATAAAAAGTAAGAAAAAAATATAATAATCTGAAGAGATCATTCCTATATAGAAATATTACATTGTATCCCAAAAAAAAAAAAATATTACTTTGCATGTGTCCTTCACAACCCCATTAGCTCTTCACAACCCTATTAGCTCTTCATGCCTGTCGTAATGGTGCCGGTAAAGGCGTGACAGATTTGACACACAACCATGAAACTCTTAATACTAACATCTTCTAAATTATTTTCACTCTTTCAATTGAATTTTTTGCTTTCATAAAGCATTCATCATTGTTTAGCAAAATTTTCATTGACCCATGATCGATCAGTGTCTTTTGAAGAAATGATTATTCAATATGAAAATTGGTATTAAATGTGGTATATCTTTTTGTTTTTATGTGTACTAGTATATGAGTATGTGCCAAGCACAAAAAAAATACTTATAGTTTTTTTTGGTAGAATACTTATAAAATTTTAAAAAAATAATATTTTAAATAAAATTGAAGATCAACTTATGCACAAAAAATATCTCATACAAAATTAGTGTGAAAATCCTCTAAAAAAATAGTTTTTGACATGTAAGTCAGTATAAATTTAAAGCAAATTTAGATCTAATCTATATCTTTTTACAAAATAGATACATAGTTTTTGGGATGATTTATTTAAACTATTTTATATTCTTTTTATAATATTATTTAAATTATTAATGCTACCATAGATAAGGACTACTTGCACCGTGCAAAGCCATTTGATACTGTTAGATTGAGAAGGTCTTTTAGTTTAACAATGGACCCTCCACACACAAAAACTTGCCCCTCCAAATTCCTAGTCGTTCTCTTTCTCTCTTGTTTCCCTCTTTTCATGTTTGATGTCTCATGTTTTCTTTCATATATTAAGAACGTTGATGGGTGGAAGTGTAGTTTAAGGATCTTAGACAAAGATCATCTTAAATGAGTAAAAGATAAAATGATAAAATCAAGAGTTGTTATTGTAACAAGCTCATTATTTATTATGATGTAGGGTCGCCCTAAGGATAAGACCACCAAAATCCTCGTTTTAGGCCCACTAACAAAAAAATATTTCCCATTAAATATTTTTCATTAATTTAAGTTTTTTTAATTTTACAAATATAAAGCACATATGTAGTTTACAACTCTATTATAATTTAAATGTCTCTTTATCCTAACAAATAAATTGTTTCAATATTTATGTGAAAGGATGAAGTTAGTGATTAGAGAGATGAACCGGAGAAAGGAAGTATAGTGTGAGAGATTTTATTTTTTTTAAGAAGGCAAACTAACTCACCGAAGAACTTGAATCGGAGAGGTAAAGGGTTGAGAGACCTAGAAATTTAAGTCTTAATTTAAAAAAAAAATCAATTTCTGAATATTATATATCAAGCTTTTATTTTTTAGTGGGGATTTGAATTTCAAAAGAAAGATTTCCCGCCCAATTTATTGTTTGTGGTCCCTCTTGTTGAAAGCCAGATTTGGCTAAAAAAAATGTGTACCTTTTAGGTTTTTTTTTTTATTAATTGGTGGAATGTTTAAAATGTGACATGTATATATAGAAACATTTTTTGTTTGGAGGACATGTATAAAAACTTGTCAAGGTTTAAAAAGTCTAGGGTTAATTAAGTTGTTTGATCCCTATAAAATATAAAAGCTTTTTGTATTAGTCTTTTTAAAAAAATTCTTCGACTTTTAATCTCTCAAAAGTTTTTCATCGTCACTTATGATCTTTATGTTTAAGTCAACTCGTGTGTAGCCTTCATATTTTTGAATTAAATTTTTTAGGAATGTTTAGAATGTTATAAGAATTTCTTCCGAAAAAAAATTAGATTTTTTTTTTAACAAAACATCAATTTTGTTGTTTTTGGCGCCTAAAAATTCATATTTTGTTAAAAAATTCAAAAGATGTTTGAAGCGGTTTTTTTAATATCTACACATTTTTGCAAAGTTTTATTCAAAAATAAAAAATTACACATGAGTTAACTTAAAAGTGTGAACCAAAAGTGGTGATAGAAAACTTTTAAGAGACTAAAAGTCGAAATTTTAAAGGAACTAAAACAAAAAGCTTTTCTTTTTTTTTTTGGTACAAAGATTTGTAGATTCATAGGGATTAGAAACATATTTAACCCAAAAATCTATTATAAAGATAGACTATTACTTTTTCTACCTTATTGGTTACTCACGTGCCCTATTTTTTTCCCAAAATATTATTTGCTCGACAAATATAATATGAGCCCCTATCGAGGGAATTTTGGATTATACAAGTTGAAACCTAATGAAACCCTGAAAATGGTTATGTAATTGATATCAAAGGTCTCTGCTGACCATATTACAATCCCTACATAAACTGTAAAGCAATTGCAGTGATTGTATGAATGGGCAACATTGACCATGATATCATAAACCACTCAAAACTAAAAAAAAAATTGAATGGATGATAAGTGAAGAATGGATGAAAATGTTGAAGGATGCAAGGCTATTTATAACCATAAAATGTCCTATGAATGTAAATTGGGTCAAAGGAAACGGGTTTACCATTTAAAACTCATTTAACACACTACAAACCATCCAAACCTTTGTGTAACACCACCATCCACAATTTGGGATGGTTCAGATTATAAATGCCAAACACCTCATAAACATTTCAGATTATATAATCTGAATTGTCCCAGACTGTGTTTAACCTTGATCTTGAGAGGTTTTTCATGATGAATAACACAGGAAAAAGTAAACGACATAACACAACAGCGTAAAACAACATAATAAGAGAAGTAATGATGAAATGGAACGGGTTCCAAGAGGTGTTTTTTAACTTGATCCAGCTGCCATGCCAACTGACATATTTATATCGACAGGTCAACTAGATCAAATTCACAACAACCTCTTCTTGTTCAGATATGTCGCATAATTTTCCACAGTGCTTGATGGACGAAATTGGCAAGTGCACCAAATCGTAACAAGTAATAAAGTAGTAAGTTTATCGTTCTCCACAGGGATTGACGTTCAACTTAGCAATTAGTAAAAGTCATTTTTGAGAGTGAAATTAAAAGAGATTAAGAATGGGTTGTAGGGTTTAATTGCTTTGTCCAATGCGAGATTAAGTTTGTGATTCAGAGGTTTAATTAACGACGATTAGGGAATACTTGTATCCCCCCTTCGTCTTTGTTGGAATTAATTTAGTAAAACATCAGTTATGTGGTGTCTACTTATGATTTAAGAAACTGAATTTAGAAATCCTATTAACTCTAACGACAACGTGCGGTAAGTTAACCTAGTTAAAATTACGGCGTTCCCGGAAGGAAGATTTAGAAATTATCAAGTTTCATACTTAATTTCATTACTATAATTAAGAAATAAGCAATTAGAACTACCATGAACAAAAGAATAATTCGGGTTGTCAATCCTATTATTCTATACGGATCAATTTTCAAGATTACCGATACGGATTCTCAATTGAAAAAGGCATTAAGTACAGGCAAGAATGAATTAAATCGGACACAAGAAAAGCATAACTGAATAGAAACTTTATTAATTGAATCCAACAAATAAGAAGGAGATCATCTTAGAACCCTAATCAAAGAGGTTTAGTTGCACATGACAACAAACATCATGACAAAACAATAGAAAAACATACCCTAGAGAGAACAAGATGAAGATGGAGATCCTCTGCCTTGGACTCTGATGTTTGACCCTTGTCTTGAACCGCTAGCTTTCTGAATGAATAAGAATGTGTGCAAGGGTCTCTATTTATAACATATGATTACTTAGGGTTAAGAGAAGAAAACTGGGCTTTTCCACCGACCCAGCTTGAAAAACAAGTTGCGGGCAGTTTTTGCCCGCAGAAAAGCACAGGGGCGCAGGAGGCGTGCGCAGAGGCACATGGCATATGCGCAGAAGGCGGCCCCTGTGTGCGAATTCTTGCGTTTTCGTCCTTTTTTCGATTGTTCTTGCGTTTGGAAACTCCGAGGAACTTGAAATGAATTTTCTTCACTTTGTATTATCTTCAAAAACCTTCTAAGAACCACTGGTCTTCAATCTTCATATCCTTGATCCTTCATGTGATGTCTTGATTTGTCGATTTACATGATTTCTTACTACAAAACACTCAAAACACCTATGGAGTTGCATGATTTAGGATAAAAGTAAATTACATCGACTCAAGTGAAAAAAATACATAGTTCTTATTTGTTGTTATAATGCAAAGAAAAGTACTAAAATTATAGCCATAATTACCATATGATGCTCCGTCGTCAGTGCTTTGTTGAGTTTTTAAGATGAGTGCTGATAAAAGGGAAGGCGTTCATAACAACGATGCTGGAACACCTTCCCTCTGTAACGCCTAGAATTTAATTTTATTATTTTATTGAATTATAATGAATTAATATAATTTAATAGATTAAATAGAATTAAAATGGCATTAAGGGCATAATGGGAAATTAAGAAAGAGGGAAGTGGAATAGAAAAAGAGGTATACGCGTGAAGAGGTTTCATTTTGTTGTGTTTTCACGTGAAACAGAGAAGAGAAAAGAGGAGAAGCAGAGCCAAGGAAGAAGGTGAAGAACTTGAGAAGAGGAAAAGCTGAAGGGGGCGATTTCTTCATAACAAGGTAAGGGTGGGACTAGCTTCTATAAATCTAAGTTTCATAATCCCTAAATTTTGATTTAACATGTTGATGTTGGTGAATTTGGGAATTAGGGTTGTTTGATTATGATAAACTAATGATGGAATGTTAAATTGATGATTTCTATGTTGAGATGTTGATTTTGTTGTGATTCTATGGTGTTGTTACTGATTGGTGCCATGCTTATGCATAAATTGATGAAGTTTTGAATGTTCATAAACATGTGTCAGATGAATGAGTTGTTGGATGATTTTGATGTTAAAGTTGCAAATTTGGTTAAATTGATGATTTCTATGTTGAGATGTTGATTTTGTTGTGATTCTATGGTGTTGTTACTGATTGGTGCCATGCTTATGCATAAATTGATGAAGTTTTGAATGTTCATAAACATGTGTCAGATGAATGAGAAGTTTGAATAATATAAGTTACTTTTCCTGAGTTTTCTTATCTCTGCCCCGAATTCTGAAATAAAAACTGGTATTGATCGGTACAGAATTGGTCTTAGGTGTAAACACAAAAGTTGTAGGTATGGATGTTAGTTTTCTAATGCCGTTGGTCTGACGTCAAAACGATTTATAGAACTTGAGTTATGGTCAAATTACTGCACGTAGGTCACAGTGAATTTTTATGGACTTTCTGCACAACTTTTCCGAATTTGAAACGAAAACTGGTATTGATCGGTACAGAATTGGCCTTGGGTGTAAACATGAAGGTTTTAGATAATTTTGTTAGCTTTCCAGTGGCTTTGGTTTGACGTGAAAATGACTTTTAGTTTTTGAGTTATGATGAAAATACTCCAAGGAGGTCTTAGTGAAATTGTACGGTGACAGCATTCTCTGTTTCATGTTTTTGCGTCTTTCTTTAGTATAAACATGAAAGTTGTAGATAATTGAGGGACTATGTTTTATAACTTAGAGGCAAGAACTTTACACCGTACCAAATTGAACCTTAACTTAATGGCATGATAACTAATTAGATGTAAGGATAGGAAGTCTTATGTAAACATGAGTTGTTTTAAAGTGAAGTGTAAGATGCGTAAATGATGAGGTATTGTGATAATGATGTGTTGTGATAATGATGTGTGATGATAACGATGTGCTGTGATAATGCTTTGTTGTGATGATGATAATACACGATGATGATGTTAAACGATGATGATGATAACGATGATGATGTATATGATAATGAAGTTGTTGTTGACGTTGTATTTGTTGTAAATGTTGCATTGTCGAGTCCAGTACATATGCATTAAGTGATGGGGGTGTATGCCCGACATGTCCTATTATGACATTATGAATTAAGTGATGGGGGTGTATGCCCGACATGTCTATATGACATTTACGATGGGGGTGTATGCCCGACATGTCCTATTATGACATATTTTGCGATGAATTGGTACCACATGCATGTTGCATACTTGAGTCAGTGATGTTGCATTGTTGAGTCGGTCGATGTTATTGTATTTGATGTTGCATTGAGAGGTGAGATTATGATGTGTATGTGTGATGTATGTATAAGATCTGATGGTGTTGTTTGATGATGTTTATGTGAAATGTTAAATTCATCTTTATGAATTATGTACTTATGTTTATTGAATGTGAATCTCACCCCTTCTGTTTGAATGTTGCCTCTACGTGGGTAACGTGCAGATAACCAGGAATAATCGCTGAAGTGAGTTGATTCCTCGTGTCATTAGGAGTCGCTCTGATATGTAACGGGATGGGAAACTTTTTGATGAATTCATGTGCTATGTATTTTAATTTCAAACTGATGTTGAACCACATTTAGTGGAGTTTTAAACTACGTTGATTTTGATGTGGTCTTGTGCCTAATGATGTTTAGATTTAATTATGAAGTTGAATTTCCGCTGCGATGGTTTTGACGTTATTGAAAAGTCTGTTTCGAAATAAATAGCAAATTATCCTATTTATAAATTGTAAACGAAGTGCGACATCCCGTCAAGGTTGAAACTCTGATTTATTTTAAATGAAATTTTCAAGTTGGGAAAACGGGGTGTTACAATTGGTATCAGAGCAGGTCGGTCTGTCCGGCCAATGTTGTCTAATGTTGTTTGTCCCTTAGTACTCGACATGTGTGTGAAACACTGTCGGTACTTGTTTGTTAGCTCATAGTCGTTGTCTGCAGGAGTTGGTTTGGAATAAGTGGGGGAGAAGCTTGCCTCCCGGACGTGTTGATAGTATGTAGAAGTTGGTTCGAGGTGATGTTGATTGTAAGAGTGCAAACGTTATTGAAGTGATGTTGTTGGGAACCGGCGAGAGTATGGACTCATGAATTCGTATCAGTCGAGTTTGAGATGTGTGTAGATTATGGATGGTGAATTAATTGAGAATGAGGAATTATTCCAATGGAAGTGATAGTTGATGGATTAATTCGGTAGATGGTATGTCTTGAGTGTAGTTGGATTAAATTCGGGTGATTTTCGTAGTTGGATGAAAAGAAAGGATGTTGGTAGATCTTGGAAGCGAGAGGGAGAGATGGAACTTATGTTCATCAACCTCAAATTCTGATTTTTACAATTATGGAGCAGCTGTCAGTAAAAGGGGCATAACTTTTTACTCGTGTTTCTGATGGAAGCGATTCTGGACTTTTTGGAAAGCTCAAGAAATTCCCTACAGTTTGCATATAAGATTTGTCTTCAGGAAGTTTGTGAAGAGGAAGAAAAGTGCATTTTAACGTTTGGGTCTGATGCTGATTTTTGGAAAATTCTGCATACGGGAATTCTGGACCAGTCCCATTGCAAGGATGATAACTTTTTACTCGTAACTCGGATTTGGGAGATTCTTGAAGTTCTGGAATCTACACGAAATTCCCTTCATTTTGGAATATAATTTTGTGCTTGGGAGGTCTGTATTGGAAGATATAATGGTGTTTGAAGTTGGGTGATTCTTGCTGAAAATTGAAAAGGTGAAGAAGGGTGTAAGATGTGGATAAGGAATGAAACGTTGGTATTTGTAAGAATGCGAAGGTATCGGAAAATGCATGGAGATGCAAATTATGTTGAATAAGAATGATTATAGTGACGGATTGTGGTAGACTTCATTGTGGAATATTAGTGAGTAATTATAATGAGTTGCTGAAGTTGTTGGAAATGCGAAGAATGAGATTTCAAGGATAGGAAGTGTTGGTAATGACCTAAAAGAAATTATGTCTGATGTTATCGTCAGAAGTGTATTAGTATGTAGCTGCAAGACGTAGGTGTTAGCATGTTCAGATGATTTTGGGAATTGTTGAAGTATGGTGCTTTTGGGTGACGTGAGTATAAGTTGGAAAAGAACTCTATTGTAGTTAGTAACGATAGTTTATGCTCCATTACGGTTGTCGGATATCTCTTGACAAATTGAGGACTTGATCACCCTCAATCTCTTGTTGATAGTAGACGAGATCGTGTTGGATGGTGTAGATTTGACTTGCTATCTTGATAGTGCATGAAGTGAATAATGTTATATCGTGTTTGTGTGAATTAATAAGGGAGTGGATAGGAAAGAGTCGAGAAGTATTGAACGATTCAGAGTAGAGGATTTATATGCGAGCTAACGTCGCAAAGTGAAAGATTGAGGATATTAAGTTAACGATGATGTTATGAGGGATGTTAAAGAAAGTCCGAACTTAAATTAAGACTTGTAACCCATGTAGTTGATGGAAGTTTTAATGAGTACGATGACTTAAGATAGATTATCAGAGTTGCGCAGCAGAAGTGTATGTAGCGCAGTTGACTTGTAAAGGTAAAGCTTTTGTGTGGGATGTTCATTGTGAAACCAGTTTTAATGAATTGAAGCAGCGTTTGACGACGGCTCCAATCTTGATTTTGCCGAAGCCAGATGAGCCTTTTGTGGTGTATTGTGACGCGTCCAAGCTGGGATTAGGTGGTGTGCTTATGCAAGATGGTAAAGTAGTGGCTTATGCATCAAGACAGTTGAGAATTCATGAACGGAACTATCCTACGCATGATCTTGAGTTGGCCGCAGTGGTATTTGTGCTGAAGATTTGGAGACACTATTTATATGGTTCAAGATTTGAGGTGTTTAGTGATCATAAAAGTTTGAAGTATCTATTTGATCAGAAGGAGCTAAATATGAGGCAGCGAAGATGGCTTGAACTGTTGAAGGATTATGATTTTGGACTGAATTATCATCCAGGTAAAGCTAACGTTGTTGCTGATGCTTTGAGCAGGAAAACCTTGCATATGTCTGCTATGATGGTTAAAGAGTTTGAGTTGCTTGAACAATTCAGAGATATGAGTTTGGTTTGTGAATTGGCACCTCAGAGTGTGAAGTTGGGTATGTTGAAGATTAACAATGAATTTTTGAGTAATATCAGAGAAGCTCAGAAAGTAGATGTGAAGTTGGTGGATTTGATGAATGAGGCTGAGGGTAGTGATTTCAAAATTGATGATCAAGGAGTGTTGAGGTTTAGAGGCAGAATTTGTATACCTGATAACGATGAGATGAAGAAGATGATTCTTGAGGAAAGTCACAGAAGTAGCTTGAGTATTCATCCGGGAGCTACAAAAATGTATCATGATTTGAAGAAGCTGTTTTGGTGGTCTGGTTTGAAGCGAGATGTGGCTCAATTTGTGTATTCATGTTTGACTTGTCAGAAGTCGAAGGTTGAGCATCAGAAACCTGCTGGGTTGTTGACACCGTTGGATGTGCCAGAGTGGAAGTGGGATAGTATATCCATGGATTTTGTGACGAGTTTGCCGAATACTCAGAGAGGACATGATTCAATTTGGGTGATTGTGGATAGGTTGACGAAGTCTACGCATTTCCTTCCGATAAATATTAGTTATCCTGTGTCGCAGTTGGCAGAGGTTTACATTCGAGAGATTGTGAAGTTGCATGGTGTTCCGTCGAGTATTGTGTCAGACAGAGATCCAAGATTTACTTCTAGATTTTGGAAGAGTTTGCAGGAAGCATTGGGTTCTAAATTGAGGTTGAGCTCGGCTTATCATCCGCAAACAGATGGTCAGTCGGAAAGGACGATTCAATCACTCGAAGATTTGTTGAGAATATGTGTTCTTGAGCAGGGTGGAGCTTGGGATAGTCATCTACCGTTGATAGAGTTCACTTATAACAACAGTTACCATTCTAGCATTGGAATGGCACCTTTTGAGGCATTGTATGGTAGGAGGTGCAGAACTCCTTTGTGTTGGTTCGAGGCTGGTGAGAGTGCAATTGTGGGACCAGAAATTATTCAGCAAACTACTGAGAAGGTCAAATTGATACAAGAGAAGATGAAAGCATCGCAGAGTCGGCAGAAAAGTTATCATGATAAGCGAAGAAAAGACCTTGAGTTCCAAGAAGGTGATCATGTGTTTTTGAGAGTCACTCCGATGACTGGTGTTGGACGTGCATTGAAATCGAAGAAGCTGACTCCGAAGTTCATTGGTCCTTATCAGATATCAGAAAGGATAGGAACAGTTGCTTATAGAGTGGGATTACCACCGCATCTTTCAAATTTGCATGATGTGTTTCACGTGTCGCAACTTCGGAAGTATGTTGCAGATCCCTCTCATGTGATTCCGAGAGATGATGTGCAGGTTAGAGACAATCTTACGGTGGAGACATTACCACTGAGGATTGAAGGCCGTGAGATGAAGAAGTTGAGGGGCAAAGAGATTCCTCTCGTGAAAGTTGTTTGGGGAGGACCAACTGGTGAAAGCTTGACGTGGGAGCTGGAAAGCAAGATGTTGGAGTCTTATCCAGAGTTATTTGCATGAGGTACATTTTCGAGGACGAAAATTTTATAAGTTGGGGAGAGTTGTAACGCCTAGAATTTAATTTTATTATTTTATTGAATTATAATGAATTAATATAATTTAATAGATTAAATAGAATTAAAATGGCATTAAGGGCATAATGGGAAATTAAGAAAGAGGGAAGTGGAATAGAAAAAGAGGTATACGCGTGAAGAGGTTTCATTTTGTTGTGTTTTCACGTGAAACAGAGAAGAGAAAAGAGGAGAAGCAGAGCCAAGGAAGAAGGTGAAGAACTTGAGAAGAGGAAAAGCTGAAGGGGGCGATTTCTTCATAACAAGGTAAGGGTGGGACTAGCTTCTATAAATCTAAGTTTCATAATCCCTAAATTTTGATTTAACATGTTGATGTTGGTGAATTTGGGAATTAGGGTTGTTTGATTATGATAAACTAATGATGGAATGTTAAATTGATGATTTCTATGTTGAGATGTTGATTTTGTTGTGATTCTATGGTGTTGTTACTGATTGGTGCCATGCTTATGCATAAATTGATGAAGTTTTGAATGTTCATAAACATGTGTCAGATGAATGAGTTGTTGGATGATTTTGATGTTAAAGTTGCAAATTTGGTTAAATTGATGATTTCTATGTTGAGATGTTGATTTTGTTGTGATTCTATGGTGTTGTTACTGATTGGTGCCATGCTTATGCATAAATTGATGAAGTTTTGAATGTTCATAAACATGTGTCAGATGAATGAGAAGTTTGAATAATATAAGTTACTTTTCCTGAGTTTTCTTATCTCTGCCCCGAATTCTGAAATAAAAACTGGTATTGATCGGTACAGAATTGGTCTTAGGTGTAAACACAAAAGTTGTAGGTATGGATGTTAGTTTTCTAATGCCGTTGGTCTGACGTCAAAACGATTTATAGAACTTGAGTTATGGTCAAATTACTGCACGTAGGTCACAGTGAATTTTTATGGACTTTCTGCACAACTTTTCCAAATTTGAAACGAAAACTGGTATTGATCGGTACAGAATTGGCCTTGGGTGTAAACATGAAGGTTTTAGATAATTTTGTTAGCTTTCCAGTGGCTTTGGTTTGACGTGAAAATGACTTTTAGTTTTTGAGTTATGATGAAAATACTCCAAGGAGGTCTTAGTGAAATTGTACGGTGACAGCATTCTCTGTTTCATGTTTTTGCGTCTTTCTTTAGTATAAACATGAAAGTTGTAGATAATTGAGGGACTATGTTTTATAACTTAGAGGCAAGAACTTTACACCGTACCAAATTGAACCTTAACTTAATGGCATGATAACTAATTAGATGTAAGGATAGGAAGTCTTATGTAAACATGAGTTGTTTTAAAGTGAAGTGTAAGATGCGTAAATGATGAGGTATTGTGATAATGATGTGTTGTGATAATGATGTGTGATGATAACGATGTGCTGTGATAATGCTTTGTTGTGATGATGATAATACACGATGATGATGTTAAACGATGATGATGATAACGATGATGATGTATATGATAATGAAGTTGTTGTTGACGTTGTATTTGTTGTAAATGTTGCATTGTCGAGTCCAGTACATATGCATTAAGTGATGGGGGTGTATGCCCGACATGTCTATTATGACATTATGAATTAAGTGATGGGGGTGTATGCCCGACATGTCTATATGACATTTACGATGGGGGTGTATGCCCGACATGTCCTATTATGACATATTTTGCGATGAATTGGTACCACATGCATGTTGCATACTTGAGTCAGTGATGTTGCATTGTTGAGTCGGTCGATGTTATTGTATTTGATGTTGCATTGAGAGGTGAGATTATGATGTGTATGTGTGATGTATGTATAAGATCTGATGGTGTTGTTTGATGATGTTTATGTGAAATGTTAAATTCATCTTTATGAATTATGTACTTATGTTTATTGAATGTGAATCTCACCCCTTCTGTTTGAATGTTGCCTCTACGTGGGTAACGTGCAGATAACCAGGAATAATCGCTGAAGTGAGTTGATTCCTCGTGTCATTAGGAGTCGCTCTGATATGTAACGGGATGGGAAACTTTTTGATGAATTCATGTGCTATGTATTTTAATTTCAAACTGATGTTGAACCACATTTAGTGGAGTTTTAAACTACGTTGATTTTGATGTGGTCTTGTGCCTAATGATGTTTAGATTTAATTATGAAGTTGAATTTCCGCTGCGATGGTTTTGACGTTATTGAAAAGTCTGTTTCGAAATAAATAGCAAATTATCCTATTTATAAATTGTAAACGAAGTGCGACATCCCGTCAAGGTTGAAACTCTGATTTATTTTAAATGAAATTTTCAAGTTGGGAAAACGGGGTGTTACAATTGGTATCAGAGCAGGTCGGTCTGTCCGGCCAATGTTGTCTAATGTTGTTTGTCCCTTAGTACTCGACATGTGTGTGAAACACTGTCGGTACTTGTTTGTTAGCTCATAGTCGTTGTCTGCAGGAGTTGGTTTGGAATAAGTGGGGGAGAAGCTTGCCTCCCGGACGTGTTGATAGTATGTAGAAGTTGGTTCGAGGTGATGTTGATTGTAAGAGTGCAAACGTTATTGAAGTGATGTTGTTGGGAACCGGCGAGAGTATGGACTCATGAATTCGTATCAGTCGAGTTTGAGATGTGTGTAGATTATGGATGGTGAATTAATTGAGAATGAGGAATTATTCCAATGGAAGTGATAGTTGATGGATTAATTCGGTAGATGGTATGTCTTGAGTGTAGTTGGATTAAATTCGGGTGATTTTCGTAGTTGGATGAAAAGAAAGGATGTTGGTAGATCTTGGAAGCGAGAGGGAGAGATGGAACTTATGTTCATCAACCTCAAATTCTGATTTTTACAATTATGGAGCAGCTGTCAGTAAAAGGGGCATAACTTTTTACTCGTGTTTCTGATGGAAGCGATTCTGGACTTTTTGGAAAGCTCAAGAAATTCCCTACAGTTTGCATATAAGATTTGTCTTCAGGAAGTTTGTGAAGAGGAAGAAAAGTGCATTTTAACTGTTTGGGTCTGATGCTGATTTTTGGAAAATTCTGCATACGGGAATTCTGGACCAGTCCCATTGCAAGGATGATAACTTTTTACTCGTAACTCGGATTTGGGAGATTCTTGAAGTTCTGGAATCTACACGAAATTCCCTTCATTTTGGAATATAATTTTGTGCTTGGGAGGTCTGTATTGGAAGATATAATGGTGTTTGAAGTTGGGTGATTCTTGCTGAAAATTGAAAAGGTGAAGAAGGGTGTAAGATGTGGATAAGGAATGAAACGTTGGTATTTGTAAGAATGCGAAGGTATCGGAAAATGCATGGAGATGCAAATTATGTTGAATAAGAATGATTATAGTGACGGATTGTGGTAGACTTCATTGTGGAATATTAGTGAGTAATTATAATGAGTTGCTGAAGTTGTTGGAAATGCGAAGAATGAGATTTCAAGGATAGGAAGTGTTGGTAATGACCTAAAAGAAATTATGTCTGATGTTATCGTCAGAAGTGTATTAGTATGTAGCTGCAAGACGTAGGTGTTAGCATGTTCAGATGATTTTGGGAATTGTTGAAGTATGGTGCTTTTGGGTGACGTGAGTATAAGTTGGAAAAGAACTCTATTGTAGTTAGTAACGATAGTTTATGCTCCATTACGGTTGTCGGATATCTCTTGACAAATTGAGGACTTGATCACCCTCAATCTCTTGTTGATAGTAGACGAGATCGTGTTGGATGGTGTAGATTTGACTTGCTATCTTGATAGTGCATGAAGTGAATAATGTTATATCGTGTTTGTGTGAATTAATAAGGGAGTGGATAGGAAAGAGTCGAGAAGTATTGAACGATTCAGAGTAGAGGATTTATATGCGAGCTAACGTCGCAAAGTGAAAGATTGAGGATATTAAGTTAACGATGATGTTATGAGGGATGTTAAAGAAAGTCCGAACTTAAATTAAGACTTGTAACCCATGTAGTTGATGGAAGTTTTAATGAGTACGATGACTTAAGATAGATTATCAGAGTTGCGCAGCAGAAGTGTATGTAGCGCAGTTGACTTGTAAAGGTAAAGCTTTTGTGTGGGATGTTCATTGTGAAACCAGTTTTAATGAATTGAAGCAGCGTTTGACGACGGCTCCAATCTTGATTTTGCCGAAGCCAGATGAGCCTTTTGTGGTGTATTGTGACGCGTCCAAGCTGGGATTAGGTGGTGTGCTTATGCAAGATGGTAAAGTAGTGGCTTATGCATCAAGACAGTTGAGAATTCATGAACGGAACTATCCTACGCATGATCTTGAGTTGGCCGCAGTGGTATTTGTGCTGAAGATTTGGAGACACTATTTATATGGTTCAAGATTTGAGGTGTTTAGTGATCATAAAAGTTTGAAGTATCTATTTGATCAGAAGGAGCTAAATATGAGGCAGCGAAGATGGCTTGAACTGTTGAAGGATTATGATTTTGGACTGAATTATCATCCAGGTAAAGCTAACGTTGTTGCTGATGCTTTGAGCAGGAAAACCTTGCATATGTCTGCTATGATGGTTAAAGAGTTTGAGTTGCTTGAACAATTCAGAGATATGAGTTTGGTTTGTGAATTGGCACCTCAGAGTGTGAAGTTGGGTATGTTGAAGATTAACAATGAATTTTTGAGTAATATCAGAGAAGCTCAGAAAGTAGATGTGAAGTTGGTGGATTTGATGAATGAGGCTGAGGGTAGTGATTTCAAAATTGATGATCAAGGAGTGTTGAGGTTTAGAGGCAGAATTTGTATACCTGATAACGATGAGATGAAGAAGATGATTCTTGAGGAAAGTCACAGAAGTAGCTTGAGTATTCATCCGGGAGCTACAAAAATGTATCATGATTTGAAGAAGCTGTTTTGGTGGTCTGGTTTGAAGCGAGATGTGGCTCAATTTGTGTATTCATGTTTGACTTGTCAGAAGTCGAAGGTTGAGCATCAGAAACCTGCTGGGTTGTTGACACCGTTGGATGTGCCAGAGTGGAAGTGGGATAGTATATCCATGGATTTTGTGACGAGTTTGCCGAATACTCAGAGAGGACATGATTCAATTTGGGTGATTGTGGATAGGTTGACGAAGTCTACGCATTTCCTTCCGATAAATATTAGTTATCCTGTGTCGCAGTTGGCAGAGGTTTACATTCGAGAGATTGTGAAGTTGCATGGTGTTCCGTCGAGTATTGTGTCAGACAGAGATCCAAGATTTACTTCTAGATTTTGGAAGAGTTTGCAGGAAGCATTGGGTTCTAAATTGAGGTTGAGCTCGGCTTATCATCCGCAAACAGATGGTCAGTCGGAAAGGACGATTCAATCACTCGAAGATTTGTTGAGAATATGTGTTCTTGAGCAGGGTGGAGCTTGGGATAGTCATCTACCGTTGATAGAGTTCACTTATAACAACAGTTACCATTCTAGCATTGGAATGGCACCTTTTGAGGCATTGTATGGTAGGAGGTGCAGAACTCCTTTGTGTTGGTTCGAGGCTGGTGAGAGTGCAATTGTGGGACCAGAAATTATTCAGCAAACTACTGAGAAGGTCAAATTGATACAAGAGAAGATGAAAGCATCGCAGAGTCGGCAGAAAAGTTATCATGATAAGCGAAGAAAAGACCTTGAGTTCCAAGAAGGTGATCATGTGTTTTTGAGAGTCACTCCGATGACTGGTGTTGGACGTGCATTGAAATCGAAGAAGCTGACTCCGAAGTTCATTGGTCCTTATCAGATATCAGAAAGGATAGGAACAGTTGCTTATAGAGTGGGATTACCACCGCATCTTTCAAATTTGCATGATGTGTTTCACGTGTCGCAACTTCGGAAGTATGTTGCAGATCCCTCTCATGTGATTCCGAGAGATGATGTGCAGGTTAGAGACAATCTTACGGTGGAGACATTACCACTGAGGATTGAAGGCCGTGAGATGAAGAAGTTGAGGGGCAAAGAGATTCCTCTCGTGAAAGTTGTTTGGGGAGGACCAACTGGTGAAAGCTTGACGTGGGAGCTGGAAAGCAAGATGTTGGAGTCTTATCCAGAGTTATTTGCATGAGGTACATTTTCGAGGACGAAAATTTTATAAGTTGGGGAGAGTTGTAACGCCTAGAATTTAATTTTATTATTTTATTGAATTATAATGAATTAATATAATTTAATAGATTAAATAGAATTAAAATGGCATTAAGGGCATAATGGGAAATTAAGAAAGAGGGAAGTGGAATAGAAAAAGAGGTATACGCGTGAAGAGGTTTCATTTGTTGTGTTTTCACGTGAAACAGAGAAGAGAAAAGAGGAGAAGCAGAGCCAAGGAAGAAGGTGAAGAACTTGAGAAGAGGAAAAGCTGAAGGGGGCGATTTCTTCATAACAAGGTAAGGGTGGGACTAGCTTCTATAAATCTAAGTTTCATAATCCCTAAATTTTGATTTAACATGTTGATGTTGGTGAATTTGGGAATTAGGGTTGTTTGATTATGATAAACTAATGATGGAATGTTAAATTGATGATTTCTATGTTGAGATGTTGATTTTGTTGTGATTCTATGGTGTTGTTACTGATTGGTGCCATGCTTATGCATAAATTGATGAAGTTTTGAATGTTCATAAACATGTGTCAGATGAATGAGTTGTTGGATGATTTTGATGTTAAAGTTGCAAATTTGGTTAAATTGATGATTTCTATGTTGAGATGTTGATTTTGTTGTGATTCTATGGTGTTGTTACTGATTGGTGCCATGCTTATGCATAAATTGATGAAGTTTTGAATGTTCATAAACATGTGTCAGATGAATGAGAAGTTTGAATAATATAAGTTACTTTTCCTGAGTTTTCTTATCTCTGCCCCGAATTCTGAAATAAAAACTGGTATTGATCGGTACAGAATTGGTCTTAGGTGTAAACACAAAAGTTGTAGGTATGGATGTTAGTTTTCTAATGCCGTTGGTCTGACGTCAAAACGATTTATAGAACTTGAGTTATGGTCAAATTACTGCACGTAGGTCACAGTGAATTTTTATGGACTTTCTGCACAACTTTTCCAAATTTGAAACGAAAACTGGTATTGATCGGTACAGAATTGGCCTTGGGTGTAAACATGAAGGTTTTAGATAATTTTGTTAGCTTTCCAGTGGCTTTGGTTTGACGTGAAAATGACTTTTAGTTTTTGAGTTATGATGAAAATACTCCAAGGAGGTCTTAGTGAAATTGTACGGTGACAGCATTCTCTGTTTCATGTTTTTGCGTCTTTCTTTAGTATAAACATGAAAGTTGTAGATAATTGAGGGACTATGTTTTATAACTTAGAGGCAAGAACTTTACACCGTACCAAATTGAACCTTAACTTAATGGCATGATAACTAATTAGATGTAAGGATAGGAAGTCTTATGTAAACATGAGTTGTTTTAAAGTGAAGTGTAAGATGCGTAAATGATGAGGTATTGTGATAATGATGTGTTGTGATAATGATGTGTGATGATAACGATGTGCTGTGATAATGCTTTGTTGTGATGATGATAATACACGATGATGATGTTAAACGATGATGATGATAACGATGATGATGTATATGATAATGAAGTTGTTGTTGACGTTGTATTTGTTGTAAATGTTGCATTGTCGAGTCCAGTACATATGCATTAAGTGATGGGGGTGTATGCCCGACATGTCTATTATGACATTATGAATTAAGTGATGGGGGTGTATGCCCGACATGTCTATATGACATTTACGATGGGGGTGTATGCCCGACATGTCCTATTATGACATATTTTGCGATGAATTGGTACCACATGCATGTTGCATACTTGAGTCAGTGATGTTGCATTGTTGAGTCGGTCGATGTTATTGTATTTGATGTTGCATTGAGAGGTGAGATTATGATGTGTATGTGTGATGTATGTATAAGATCTGATGGTGTTGTTTGATGATGTTTATGTGAAATGTTAAATTCATCTTTATGAATTATGTACTTATGTTTATTGAATGTGAATCTCACCCCTTCTGTTTGAATGTTGCCTCTACGTGGGTAACGTGCAGATAACCAGGAATAATCGCTGAAGTGAGTTGATTCCTCGTGTCATTAGGAGTCGCTCTGATATGTAACGGGATGGGAAACTTTTTGATGAATTCATGTGCTATGTATTTTAATTTCAAACTGATGTTGAACCACATTTAGTGGAGTTTTAAACTACGTTGTTTTTGATGTGGCCTTGTGCCTAATGATGTTTAGATTTAATTATGAAGTTGAATTTCCGCTGCGATGGTTTTGACGTTATTGAAAAGTCTGTTTCGAAATAAATAGCAAATTATCCTATTTATAAATTGTAAACGAAGTGCGACATCCCGTCAAGGTTGAAACTCTGATTTATTTTAAATGAAATTTTCAAGTTGGGAAAACGGGGTGTTACACCCTCCACCAACACTCATCTTATAACCAACATGTTAATAACAACGTTCGGTAATGTTTTCATAGTTCTTTGTTGCGTTTTACAGCAAATGAACCAATCACATCTATTTATATAATTTTTTGTACGTCATGGACCATAGAAACTGTCGATGCAATATGGACCACAGAAAAATCATATATTTGACAAGTTTTAACACATGAAACTTAATTTCAGTGACATAAATTAAATATAACAATTCCAAATACATCAAACGACATGATTCAACAACGTAAAACACGTAATAAAACAAAACATAATTGATAACGGATCAGTCAAACTAACTTCTTCGTCTGGTTCCTCCAACAAAGCCCTGATATCTTCATAGTTCCAGGGTCGGATCAAACTTTTCTGAATTTCTTCCACAAATCTTACCAATGAATCGTGCAACTCGATCCGTTCTTTAGTACTGTACTGACCAAATATCGAGGACGTGGTTCTCAAATCGTTGTTGTTCTTGAGTTTCATCTGACTGAAATGCACTCTTCCGACCGAGCTGATCGATGGACGTCGATACTCAACACCATCCATGCTCCTATCTTTGTGGTTGAGTTGACGGTTGATTTCATCCAATTGTCCTTCAACCTAGAGAGCATGACATCATCCTGAAACCTGAATAATTGGGGTAGTTTTCCTCCATTGTAGTAAACTGCAGCTAGTTTGTTGTTCAAGTCAAAGACCAAAGTGTCCATGATTATTGGTGTGGTTTACAGCATGAAAACAAGCACACTAATTTATACAAGTTTATGTGCTTCGTGTACCACAGAAATTGTCGGTACATGGACCATAGAAAAAAGCATGCACTGAACTGGTTTGGATTATATAATTGGAACTCTCCCTCACCCTATAAAGAACGAATTTAACACAGTCTTGAAATAGTTCAAATTATATAAACTGAACAATTATGGGATGAGTTTGGATTATATAATCCAAAATAGTTCAGAGCTTGGACGGTTACTTGCTCAGCAAGAGTAACTCATTGAACACGTTTTTTCTGTGGTCAAGCCAGTTTCATTGACTGGTCAGACCAGTTTACCGCTTTGTTTGACCCTATTTAATGGTCTGTTGCACTCTATGCATTCATGTGACACAAATTATCCCTATAAATATCCATCAATCCTTCACAATTTCTCATTCCATCATCTCACATTCTCTCCTTCTCTTTTCTTCTATAATGTGCTTCCACTGTTGGCCTTTCATGCAAAAAGGTTACTCTAGTGTTTTAGGGATTGTATGAATTGGCAAAATACATGGTGCCACTCTACAAGTTTGCACCATTTGTCTTGATGTAAGGTTGATTTGCTTGGGTGTAACGTTGACCATCAAAGTCTCCTTCGCCCTATAAAGGAAACAAACCTTGCCCCAGCCTCCTTCCCCCTCCATCTTCTTACACCATAGGTTTAGCATTAGGTGTTTAATAATTTTGTGTGATAAGCTTCAATATTAACGTAAATGTATTATGAAAGATAAGATATACTAATAAAATGAGAGTTTTATTCATTTGTTTATCTCTTTACATTTTTGTCTCTTTTAATTTTGGTTATTTTCAATTATGCGTTCTTAATATTATATGCAATGTTGTCCTGCAACTCTAGGAACATATGGTTTCACCTTATATAATCTGAAATATGGTTCAAATTATATTTGCCGAGCAAAGGGTAATTTTAGAAAGAAAAAAGGGTGCGTGAGTAACACCTAGGATTGAAAAAGTAATAATCATTGTACATTGGCTTGTTGTAAACATTCGGCCAGAATCTTGGGCTTTATATAGTGAATTTACATAAGCCTAATATAGTTAATCAATATATTGGTTTTGGTTTTCGCACCTATTCTTTCTTATACACACCCGTTGGTAAACAACTTCATTTAAACAGTGGAAAATGTATTTTATAAATATATATATTTTTTTATAATTATATATTTATATATATATATCATCGGCTATGTATGAATAGGTAGTTGCATTTTTAGTGTGGTTTGATTATTTTCTTTTTCAACTTTTAAAATGTAGATTTATTTGTATAAAAAAAAATACAAAATACAGTTTCCACTGTTTAGAATATATATATGGTGTGCTTAATGCTAAATACTGTGTTTTGGGTTAAACCAATTGAATTATGAGAAGAAGTCTTGTATGGTCATAAGTACTTTGACACATTATTTTGGCAAACACATATAAAAATATATACTAATTAGTTATTTTAAAAAGGCTTAATTGCAGTTTTAGCCTCCTAACTATCACGAACTTGCGATTTTAGCCCCCTATAAAAAAACAATAACAAACCAGCCCCCTATGTTTAGCCCTTTTTGCAGTTTTGGCCCCCCAGACCAATTTTGACCAATTCAACGCTGACGTGGCACCCACATCACTTAAGTGAGGTGCCACGTGTTAGTGAGGTGCCACGTGTTGATTCTCCATTGGTCACGTCAGCGTTGAATTGGTCAAAATTGGCCTGGGGGGCCAAAACTGCAAAAGGGGCTAAAATCGCAAGTTCGTGATAGTTAGGGGGCTAAAACTGCAATTAAGCCTTTTAAAAATACACATTATTTAAATCTTTTTTTTCCATCTTTTCTCAACTATGTGTGTCCATGTGCTATTATCAAATCATTTATCAAAATAATCAAATGATTCAGCCAAATGCTTGATGAGCTCCAATTAAGGAACCAATCAATTAGAAGAATTTAAGTTTCAATACTAGTTGAAATAATTTTTTGTCAGAACTTACTTATCTTCCGACTGAACTTCAGATTAACAAATTTATCTTTCCTCAGAAAAAGAAGAGGGTTATGACAAAAAAGAAATCATTATCAAAATAAGTTTAATATCCTTTAATTGTGTCATGGATCTATGATGTTTGGAAAACAGAGAACCCCCCTTATATAATTTCTTGTGGATTTGCAAGTGAAATTTGGTATAATTTTTTTGATTTGATTGGATTTGGTATAAATTTTTTGAAGTACTACTTGTTATCTTTTCCATTATCATTATTCAATGAAGCTTTGCCATTCAGAAAAAATGGAACCCCCTTATATATACTATCCCCTTCGTGATGATAAATATTCCTAGAGTTTCATTAGCTTTAATTTGTAACTGATTTTCCTTAATTAACATTTCCCGTTGTAAATAAGGGGAAAAAAGGAGAATAATCACACAAACTAAGAGAAAGACAAAGGGAATGAATTTCAAATCAAATTTGATATTTATTGTATTGTTTACAATTGCATCTTGTACTGTTGTACACCTATATCACCTAACACTAAAATATAACAAACTTACAACTCCACATTGTTCCTAGTGTTATAAACAATGCTAAATACAATTTCAATTAAGCTACTTTTATTTGCCTCTTTTGACATTTCTAAATGACCACTATTCACATTTCTCTTGAACATATAATATCCTTTGATTATTTGTACCAACCTACATAATACCGAAAAATGACACAGTGCTTTACAAGGAAACCCACAAGGGCACAAAGAATGCAAAAAAATCCGAAGCAAGATTATGTGTACACATACTGCAATTTTCATTGCAAAACTATGTATACATATCTACCACAACATACAATTGGATTGTAATTTTGTGAAACAAGAAAAGAAACAATGTATGTGACAAGACAATATATATGTAAGAAACAAAAGGACTTGTCTTTGTTTATATTTTGGAAGAACTAATTAAAGACAAGAAAGAATGGGTGCGCAAGATTCCATAAGGTGTTTAGGTCACCTTGCATATTGATTGAAGACATTTGTGTATATGCAAATTGGATAAAAAAGACTATGAGAAGACATAAACTTGGAGAAAGATAGAAAGTCTAAGAGAAAAATGGAGATAAAAGAGAAGGTTAAGAGAAATTGAGGAGATAATGAAAAGAAATAAGAGACAAAATACGAGAGAGATAGAAAGACTTTGTAAGGATTGCCATGGAGGACGAGATCCTCTTCAGCCCATCTTCCTCTTATAGTAAAATTTCAATTGTTGAATTAATCCAACGGTCTATAGTATTACCTATAGCCATTAGACTATTCCAAAAGCTGGGATTTTAGTGAAGAAGTAAGAGGGGTCATAGCAGATCTAATTTCTACAAAGATATTCAGGGACAAAGGAAGAGTGAAACTCGAATCCTCTACATTCAACTTTACAATGCAGCTGGTTGTACCGTTAAATTTAGACAGAGAAATTTTATATATTCAAATATAGTTGTCTATAGCCGGCTGCACCATAAAGTTGGTTGTAGAGTATCCAATATAGAGAGAGATCGGATGGGATAAGGGGGGATTGGAAATTCAAAAGAATGGAAAGACAATTAAACTTGGAAATCAAGAGGAGGAAAATAGGATATGTCTTGCATCAAACCCTCCAAATCCCATTCTCCCATTCTTAAGTTTTCTCCTTGCCCATGATTTCCAAACCCAAACAAGTCCTCATTGGAGTTTTGAATGTGATTAGTGTTATTGAAGCAACTATTACTGAAGTGGTTGTTATGGCTTTTCACATTATGATCACCAATTAGGGTACTCTTATCTTCAATGCTAATTCTACTTTCTAGTGGAGGAAGTTCAAAATCATTTTCTAATAACCCCATTTTATTAGCCTCCACAATCCCATAATCATCACTATGAAGCCCAATATCATCAACCATATTGCCAACTTGTGTTAAACAACTATTTGGCAAGTCATGAGCATGGAAACTTGTCATGTCATAAGTACGGTTATTAGACAACAAGGAAAATGGATCAAATTGGTCAGCTAAACCCATGGTATGCATGTGCATGGATTGCATGGATGATGATGAAGTTGATGATGAGGAATCCATGCATATTGTCATTAGTTCTTGTTCATTAATTGGCATGATCATGTTATTTTTCACATCAAAAACATTATCTGTTGGTTGATCCGATGTGTCACTGTTGTTTGGAGATGGAGTGGAGTTGTTGTTGTTGGTTTTCAATCTCTTCTTCAGTGTGGAATTCCAAAAATTCTTTATTTCATTGTCGGTACGACCAGGTAGACGTGCTGCAATCTGAGACCATCTGAGATTGTTCATAGTAAAAGTTAATGATCCGAAAGAAGAAAAATCCAAAATCCAATTATATCCAAAATAGGTTACACTTTTTTTTAGGGAAAAATAGGTTACACTTATTAACCCTCTCAAAAAAAACGTTACACTAATTAAAATAGAGATACTAATAATTGAAGAAGGGAAGAGCTCCACTCTCAACTTATAAATTATTTTTGCCAATTATAATAATTCCTTCAATATTTCCTTATAAATTTTTGTATAACATGAAAATCTTGAATTAAATTAAAAATCGTAACTGGTTAGTATACAAATTTCGTAGAATTCAACAATTATTTATAACCATTTTTAACAACTTTATTTGAAAATATAATATATTTTTTATCTATTTTTTATTTATTACATCTTTTGGGTAAAGTAAATCCATCAAATAAATAATAAAGTGAATTAAAAAAAATTAGGATGAGTAATTAAAAAGCTTAACCACTATGCACATGAGAGACCTTAATAATCAATGCTTTATGGGTAAGACTATTCTTAAGTTAATAGCTAATGCTGCCATAAACCCTGACATGCTTATATGCTACGTCAATATTTTAGCCAGTTGGACCAAGGCCTATTTTCACTCAAATTTCAACAAAAAAACAAAAACCAAATTATTCTATATGTATATACGTATAAATCTTAAGATCTTAGTGGGGGATATATTTATGATTAAATTAAACCTTATGTGATTGAATATGCATGTAAGTTAAATTTGCATCTGGAAAATTAAGTCCATTTTTAAAAAAATTAAGGGTACATTTCCCTTTAAAAGGTTTGGAATCTGCTATTGTTATGAAGAAAGTATCATAAAACGAAATGTACTTAAAGCAGTGAAAATTGTCCAGATTGGTTACATTTTAGGATCTCTTTTCATTTTTTTGAGAGAAGGATCTCTTTTCACTATGCATTTATATCATTAACATTTTAATAAATAATTAATTCTTTCAATGACTTTTGCACTTGCATATATTGCTTGTATACTTATTCACAAAAAAAAATATATATATATAATATTGCTTGTATACTTTTTTTTACCAATTTCTTGTATAACACATTATTGTATATTCATTTTGTTATTGAATGGAAAGGGTAATCTTATAACTTCTTGATTAATAAGGCCTTTTATATCGCATCACTCTCAACTTAATTATTGTATCAATTTCAGCAAAACAATGGAAGAAAATTATTCATATTTTTTGGATCTCTCAAAGGTTTCATCCTTCGAAGGTAGTCTTGTTGGAGTTTCATGTATCTGTCACCCCTTCAAGATTTATTTTTTGACGACCTCTCAGCTAAGAGTATCTTTGTTGCATTCTGACGTAAGAATTATGGTTTTAAATTGCAGGTGCAGCGATTTTTAAAATCATTATATGTTTGCAATTACGGTTGCATACCGCAATTTATAACTATGGTGTGGACTAGTTACATGACCAAGGGTTCAAATATGAAAATAATTAGCATTTTGAAATTTGAAGTGAAAATGAAAATAGAAAAGAATGTACCTGTTGCCAAGAATGGAGTGGAAATGAATGATGAGGTCTTCCTCTTGTGGCGAAAACGCGCCGCGCTTAAGATCAGGTCTCAAGTAATTAATCCAACGAAGACGACAACTTTTGCCACACCTTTGAAGACCAGCATTCCTAGCAATGTCACTCCAACATCCTTGTCCTTTTGTTATCATATATCTTACCAACTTCTCATCTTCCTCAGGTGACCATAAACCTTTCCTTAGCTTGCTCTTGTTAATGTTGTTGTTCATTTTGTTGTTGTCTTTTTCCATGATCAAATCAGGTTTCCCCATTTGCATTAGAGAGAGAGAGAGAGAGAGAGAGAGAGAGAGTTTAGTAGTTCTTATGAAGAAGCACTTTGAGGTTGTTTTTTCTTGTTTTGAGTGATTTGTGAAAGAAATCTTTGAGAAAGCTATATAGGTGAATGATGTTTTTAAGAGACAAACAGAGAAAGCTTCATGGGGTGGGAAAATGTAATGATGGTAGTGATGGTTTGTGGGGTTTGCTTAAAATTTGAATATGTATTGTAGAGAGAGAGAGAGAGGGGGGGGGGGGGGGGGGGGGGGGGGGGGGGAGAGAGAGAATGGATTGTGTTGGTTGATATAGGGATTCCACTTGTGTGACATAATGTCACGTGACATTGTCCAATCCAATTGTGACACGTGGCAATACAATTTTTTTAAACATAAAAAGATGTGAGAGTATAGTTGAATTGGATTATGTGTCACAATTGGATTGGTTAATGTCACAATGTCACGTGACATTATGTCACACAAGTGATGTCCGTTGATATAGGTAGAGTGGAAAACGGATTGGAGGGGGACCCCAAAAGAAAGAGATGGAGAGACAGAGAAGGATGGTTGGTCTTCTTGTCTTTGACTCAATTCTTGTCTTTTTCGATACATTTTACTTCACTCACAAGGTAATCATTCATCATCTTTTATATAATGTATGTCGAACAGAAACTCTTTTGCTTCCACTTCACATAATAACTCTCTCTCTCTCTCTCTCTCTCATTTGATTTTAAACTTCAATTTCACGTGTATTGAGCCTAGAGAGAAGGGGGAAAAAAAATAAAGAAAAAAAAAAAACAGGCCTATGCTGCCTATGGATTGTTTATTTGGCACATCTTTGGTGTCCACCGTGAAGCTTAATTTCTCGAGTTTGGAACAACTATATATATGTATATAGACAGCAAAACTTTTTTAAAAGTTTTGATGGATTGTTTTTATAAGATTGAGTTCATATTTGAGACCACATATAAATTAAGTTGGTAGAGACATGAGATTGTTTTGATGAGATAGTTTGGATCTCTTCTTACTTAGTAAGAGGTTCTGGATTTGAATGCAACTCTAAGAATGCAGAGGGGTTAAAACTCTTGAGAGAAAATTTTATCGTTGTAGTACCAAACTTGAAAAATTAGTTTATGCAATTGTACGGATGATATTTGGGCTACACCAAAAATAATTAATCTAAAAGAGATACAGATCATCTCATCCGGCATTCTTGAATGTGTGTGTATTTTAATTTAATTTAATGGCAAAAGTGAAGCATTCTTCACATTTGTTTGTTAATGTGAACAATTATATTTATATTTGTTGTTGTGTGAAGCTTACATTTTTAGCATACATTTGTTTGTTAATGTGAAAAATATTATTTTTATATATTGTTGGGTGAAGATTACATTTTTTGCATGAGTTTCATTAGGGGGCTAACCACTTATTGGCATACTTCACAAGCAAACAATGAACACCCCCTAACAAAGCAATGCTTCCTTTATTTCTTTTCTTTTCATGGCATAATTTTGTCATTGATATACATTGGAGATTAAGGCTCTTATTTTGTAAAGATGAAAAGGACATACAAGATATTATGACTTTGAGCTGTTTTAAGTACAAAAATTTTACCTTCTAATCTTCTGAAATTCACTATGATAACTTGTAGAATTTACCTGATCTCAATGAGGAAAATTACAATTATATATGTTGCAATACTTTTTTTGAAAATTATTAATTAATACTTCTTTCCAAAAGCTAATTGGTTGCAACACAAAAGATATACTATGAATGAAGATTATGTCTCAATCAGAAGATCACCTTGTCTACTGCTTGCCCTAAAAAGATTTTAAAAAATGAAAAAGTAAAACATGGGTTGGTCCCTTCTATTTTGGGGTTGAAAAACATTGGTCAGTCCTTTGAAAGGTTAAGAAAAAACTTTTTGCATATAATATGTTATGTTTCCAAATTAATTTAGTAGTTTTCTTGTGTATGCACTCTCAAAATATTTTTGGTTTTTCATTTTGAAAACCTTATCTTTATGTCGGATATCCTGCTAACCATCTAAACACAAGTAATCAAGTTTTAAATTGTGGTCTGCGACCGCCATATAATAGTTTTAGAAGTTTTTGCAACAATACTTAATTATAATTGCATCCGCATCTGTCACATTTAACTGCATTTTACCGCAATATAAAGATTCCAACATTAAAGTGACTACAACAAAAGTTAAATTTAGGGTGTTCTCCTCCATCTTATCTTTCATGTTTGATAAGGACTTCTGCTTGTCATTCAAGGACAACACGTGTATTTCTTATCCATAGTAACTACCGTTCTATGTCTAATTTTTCCTAACACTTTCAAATTAAAATTAAAATCTAACTATTTTTTCCTACAACAAATTAAAATTATAATTACAACAGTGAAAAAAAACCAACATTTATTTGTGTAAGACTGAACTCGGTTATCTTAAACAAGATTTCAGTTCAAACTATAAATACAAAAAAATCGTTGAAACGGGAGATTCAACTAATAATAATCATGTTAATTCATCAATAAAGTCTTGATACTTCACATCACTAATATGTTTATAACAAAAATTCAAACAATGAAAATTTTTTTGCTGTATAACAGGACCTCTCGTATAAACAAAGTGAACTATATATTACAGCTTTCATGAAAATTGACCATGTTTAGATCCATGATTAGATCCATTTCTTAAGATTTTTCAACTGTGTAGATAAACTATGACACATTCTTTGATCCATCCATTTCTTCTTAGCTGTCAAATTATATATCTCCCTAAGTGATTCCCTTTCCATTACCTAATTCTCCTGCATAGGTATCAATATTGTTTTTACACAAAAATATCGTGAACTTAAAAATTAGTCACTTTCAATTCAGAATCAGATACACATGGGGGGAGTCTTTGTCAATTCCTAAATACTACAAGGGTAATATAGTTATTGGACATTTGTCCAAATCTCTATTTTGATAGAGACTTGTATTCAATCTTTTGAGCAAAAGTGAAGGAGAAATCTCTCAAAATACTCTAATGCTTTTAAAGCATCAATTTTCCTATCTACAGGTGTCCTAGAAAGAAGAGGGTATAAAAAAAAACAACAAATATAATTTATTTTTTAATGCTTATGAGGGTGTACCAAGCAACATTCTACTTTGTTACAAAGACAAGAAAAAACAACTCATCTGGTTATTATGTGTTACACCTTGTATTGCATGCACTTTTATAGTAAGAAAATATGTTACTAGAATGCCAAAAAGTAGTTGTACTTTAAAACAAAATCAAAGAGCAAAAAAGGTGAGAGTACTTTGAAAAAAGAAACATGGAAGTACAAGGTTGAGGTTTATCAGTCTCATATTTATACTAATCTTATTTCCTTTATCATGATTAAAATATAGTGTTGCTAAATCTTACAAAACAGTTTCACAAGAATGGCAAGACTATAACTTTGCATTGTTTTAAAAAATTAAAAAACTTGAGTCCCTCATTAATAGAAATCGTAGGCACGTGCTAGTGTAAATGATCGGAAGATGTTTCTTTTGTGTTTTTCGATCATTATCCATTAAAATACTACGTTATGAAAGTGATTCATGATTAATTTTGTGTTGAGTTAGATGTGTAAATTAGTTTATGCTTAAATATATTCATGTAAACGAAATTTTTATGATTTCATGTTGTTTTTAGATATTTTATATCAAAATTCCTTGAGTTTGAAATTATCAAAAAGACTTTTTTAACATGTATATAAAAAAAATACTAAATATTAGAATTGGTTCAACCTCTACGATAGTTTCTTCAACTTAGAATTGAATCTACAACCAAAATTATTTCCCATTATATAAACAAATTATCATAAAATGAAACTATATTGGACCATTGCAAACTCAAGTTGGGGACGGTTTCTTTTGAATTACTTATTTATTATAAATTGTACTACCTCCGTCCCTAAATATAAGAGCATTTTGCCAAAATCACGGGAATTAAAAAAGTTGGTAGTAGTATTAAATTTGTATATAATTACTATTGTTTTTAAAATTTTATCCTTAAGAGAGAAGGTTTATTTATGTTTTCAACATAATATTCATTGTTGATTGAAGAAAAAGATACAAAATAAATAAGGATATGTTGGTAAAGAAATAATTAATGTAATTGGAAATACCTAAAGGGTCTTATAAAAAGGGACAAAATTTTTTTCTCAAAATGGTCTTATAATTAGAGACGGAGGTAGTAATACTTTTCTTGAAAACAGAAAATATTAGTATATAAATAAGAGAAATGTTAACTTGTGCCCTCAAAGCATAAGTTAATGAGTCAAATGTAGAAACTTTTTGTTGGAATTCATGTTTTGAATTTAATTTGTTAACTTTTACTACCTCCGTCCCTAATTATAAGACTCTTTTGAGAAATTTTTTTGTCCCTTTTAATAACTCTTTTGTTATTTCCAACTACATTAATTATTGGATTTAATATATTTTTGGTCCCTATAAAATTGGAAACTTCTAAGTTTAATCCTTACTTAATTTTAATAGCCTTTTGAGTCCCTATAAAAAAAATTACATGTAATTTTAGTCCCTGCTGAAACTAAATTTGTTTAATTATCTTTAAACTTTTAAATTTTTGAACGATTTTTTAGAGACAGATTTAGAATATTATAAAAGATTCATTTACTAAAATTTAGAATGTTTTAACATGAGATAAATTAAATATGAATTTTTTTAAATGATAAAAGTTCAATATAAAATTCACAAAAATCTAGACGAATAAATCAAATTTTGAGCTGATTTTTTGTGGAGAAACTTTTAATAATGTTTTTAACACGTCTACAAAAATTATTCAAAAACTTAAGAGTTTAAGCATAATTCAACAAATTTGGATGTAGTAAGGACTAAAACTGAAAGCAAATTTTTTTTATAGGGACTAAAAAAGCTATTAAAATTAAGTAAGGACTAAACTTAAAATGTCCCAATTTTATGGGGACCAAAAACATATTTAACCTTTAATTATTTTTTTTACCTACATACCCCTATTTATTATACATCTTTTTCTTTAATCAACAATAAATAGTATGTTGAAAACATAAACTAACTCTCTCTCTCTTAAAGGATAAAATTGTAAAAACAATAGTGATTACAAACAATTTTAATACAAATATCAATTTTCTTAATTCCCGTGATTTTGGCAAAAGGGTCTTATATATAGGGACGGATGTAGTAATTAATTGATTGCGCAAGTATTAAGGGAATATTTCTATTTTAGGATTGCTCAACATGTGCCCTTAGGGCGCAAGTTAGCATGACCCTGCTTGCAAAACACATATGAACATATTTTTTAACACACTACTATCTTTTATTGATTGAAATTTACACGGATCCCACCAAATTCATATGACACCCATATGATTTGGTAAAAGTCATGTGAATTTTAATCAATAAAAGATAGCAAGTTGAAAAATGTGTGTTGTTAGTCTCCCCCTCATATTAGCATCGTTAGTTTTTATGATGGTGAAGATCAAACCCTTGACATCTCTTATCACTACACTCGCTAACCATTTAACCCCCGTCACCTCAGCCACCAAATTATCTTGATATCACGTTATTAATTGTAACAAATATATTTATTCAAAAGCTTGTTTATATTATTCCTTGAATAAATTTTAAAAACATTGAAAATAAAAAACAGTTATGTATTTAATACAAGAAATGAAAACAAAAACATTTTATCAAACTACATGAACAATTACTTGATAAAAAGGTGATTCCCAAACAAAATTTTGCTTGCAGGGACAATGTATTAGAATATGCACGTAAAGGAAAAATTCTAACCACTAGACCGCTTCAACAAAAAAAAATTGTTTTATACAGTACATACTATTTGCATGAACTTTAAAAACATAGGTAACACATAAACAAGAAAAAAAAATCATTTTTAAGAAAAGAAAGTGACTTATGGATCTCTAGATTCTTTCAACATAATTTTTTTTTTCTAAGTTCAAACACAAACACACCCCAAATCACATTTATATCTAGACCCAAAACTTCTAATGTAACAAAATTGCATTTATATAATCTAAACTTTAGAAATAGTGAAAAGAGAACGAGAAAAGATACTTCATCTAAGCATTATCGTCTCCCCATAAACCATAAGTCATAGCTACTTAGATACAAAAGGCACCCACCAAGAACCTTTATGGCAAACACATAATAGTTTGTTACTGAACAGATACATGGGGTCACAGTCCTCCATTATGAATCGTGCAATAACAAAGCCATGATGAAAATGGTAGGCGCCACAATCAAGACGATGATTGATAAGCCATGAAGAATCGCCACAATGGAATCTTAGCCATTGATAAGATTCATTTTTATAAGTTCTAATCCTAAAACTAAAGAGTTTCATCCAAAACTATTTTTATTCGTCATATGAAGGTAACATATATAGGAGTCATGGACCAATTAGTAAGAGCAAGGAAAAGCCACAATAACTAACATTAATCATAATGGCTGCATGATAACTCTTACTAATTGCCTTGTCTAATCTCAAATGCAAAACGGTTACAAAATTATCAAAGAAAAGTCAAAAGTCATTTTCCACCAAGAAAGTTATGGCTGCAACACCCCCCCTTTTGCTACCTCCTATTTATTTTATTTAGATAATACTCTAATGAAGCCCTTAACACAATGAAATCATTAGAAATCCGTGCTCAACTTCCTGGACGAATTTTATCATGATAGAAGCCGAATCAAGTTAAGACACGTGAAATAGAAGTTGTAGAAAAAGTTGTTATCTTTCGAACGCATTAGAGAACAGCTCAATCGGACTTCTACAACTCTAGATATTACCAAAATACGACAGATGTATGATCACCTTAAAATCACATCATTCTCCCCCTCTTCAAGAGGATTTGTCCTCAAATCCAAACCTGATTTGAACTAAGCTCTGATTACCAAATGATGAGTGTCGCGGAGCCGTCGGAAGTAAATTAGGAATATTGCTGGTGGAAAGGTGAAAGGACTCAAAAATGAAGAAACGGAATGGATAGACAGGGGCGCCACACTCTTTCTAATCCAAGAAAGATTGATAAGTCGACGGATGAAGATCGCCACAAGAAAATGATTTCTTGATAAGATCAAAGAGAACCACAAGAAAATCCACAATCAATTTTTACTCATTCTAAACTTTCATCAATTCCATGATGAAAATGGTAGGCGCCACAATCAAGACGATGATTGATAAGCCATGAAGAATCGCTACAATGGAACCTTAGCCATTGATAAGATTCATTTTTATAAGTTCTAATCCTAGAACTAAAGAGTTTCATCCAAAACTATTTTTATTCATCATATGAAGGTAACATATATAGGAGTCATGGACCAATTAGTAAGAGCAAGGAAAAGCCACAATAACTAACATTAATCCTAATGGCTGCATGATAACTCTTACTAATTGCCTTGTCTAGTCTCAAATGCAAAACGGTTACAAAATTATCAAAAAAAAAAGTCAAAAGTCATTTTCCACCAAGAAAGTTATGGCTGCAACACCCCCCTTTTGCTACCTCCTATTTATTTTATTTAGATAATACTCTAATGAAGCCCTTAACACAATGAAATCATTAGAAATTAGTGCTCTACTTCCCGGACGAATTTTATCATGATAGAAGCCAAATCAAGTTAAGACACGTGAAATAGAAGTTGTAGAAAAAGTTATCTTTCTAACGCATTAGAGAACAGCTCAATCAGACTTCTACAACTCTAGATATTACCAAAATACGACAGATGTATGATCACCTTAAAATCACATCAACAAGGCATCCAAGGAACTCGGCATATTTATCCTCGGCAATTTTGAAATCTAACTATATGCTCAGTAAGATAACATGATGACTATATGTTCTGTAAGATAGCATGATGTCAAACTGTCGTTAACACGACCAAAACTAATCACAAATATCGAACTATGTTGAAATTTCGCAATTCTTAGCATGACCAACTCAACATTAATTGAAAACAGGAGCCAATTCAGACCTCAACATGCCAAATAAAAATATATTCAGACACATGAAACAAACAAGTATAGCAAAAAGTTGGAAAAAGCAGTTTTTTTATTTGCAAAATGATGGCATATTACCATCATCCCATACAAATCCATATTCAAACAATTTATAATAAACAATAATGTAACATTTCTTTCATCAAACGATGAGGACAGATTGTCAGGAGAAAATTGTTGTCTTCTAGACGGAAATATTTATCGGTTCTCGGAGCATCCTTTCCATCTGTTGTGCCCTAGTCCTTATAGACATGTCAAAGACTTTTTGGCTGAATTCCAGCACTATACCACCAAGTATGCTTGGATCAATCTAAAAATACAAAACCAAAGTGTAAAGCTTAGAAGAGGCACGTAAATACCGCATATAAAGTGAGAATGGGATAAAAGGAGCTAATCTTGATTAGATTTGAGTTAAAACAAAAATTGACTATTTATGATGATAGTTAGGCATGTATATATTTTGTTTAACTGTGATGATACTTAGGCATGCTTGCATATATATGTATATTGTTTAAGGGAAAACATGAAAGAAAATATCATGTTAATATACCTTCTGTTCAAGCTTAACTTTGGCCCCAGAACCCAACATTTCCTGAACAGTTTGCTTCAATGCGTTTTCCTCCTCAGGGGGAAGTGGCTGGTACGAAAAAAAAATATGGAAAGTTAGGTGATGTAGAAATTATTCACTCTGCTATTTGATGAAAAGACAATGCTGAAATAAATCCCAAAAGCACTGAAATGAGTGAGCTTTTAGACACCTTGCAGTAAAAAACATGCAGCAAACAAGTTTTACACACACACACACACACACACACACACACACACACACATATATATATATATGAGCATGTCTTAAGAGTAAAAGGAGTAAATCTTGGCTATGTAGCAATACATGAATGGTAATTTAAGAAACTGAAGGTTATGATAAATAATGAGAATGGGGGAGAGATAAACCAGGTATGGTAAAGTAGAAAGATGTAGTTGAATTTAATTTCTATTGATTATTTTGAATGAAAATTGATTGAGATAAGGACTTATTGAAATATTTCTGACAAATTATACATATGAAATAGTGACTCTCCAGCTCTTTATTAATAATAAAAGAATTGAAGATAAGTATTATGTCAACCAAAGTGATTCACATCATAATATCAAATGTAATCATCCTTTTACAAAAAAATAGTTTCTTAAACAAATTCTGCATTTAATTGAGAGTATAAACATGTAATAACATGCACTAATTTCATAAATAAGCTAGCCATCAAAGAAGTACAACTTACAAAAACAGTGGTCACAATTGCTTTCACTTCTCCCTTGTATGCCATTGCCAACTCCGCAAACCTCTTTGCAATGAGCTCTACGTGTTTAAGCCTCCCATTCACAGCAAGGAGAGCTTTAAAACAAATAAATTAATCAGCACATTGAAGTTATAGGTTTTAAATAAAGAGGAAAAAAAAAAGAATAAAGACACTGGGTTAATACAATACTATAATTTCAAGTATGCAAATGGATAAATATTCCAAAAAATACTAAACACTAACCCCTTCTAAGATAAGAACTAATCCTATGAGATAGTATAAGGTACTCTAAGATATATCAAGATATTTTAATATCTTCTAACGCATTACCTTAAACTATAGCTCACTAAACTCTTAGCGGGCACCCTTTGAAAGAGAAAAGTAACCAAATAATATAATTTGTTGTTGAAGCTTGTCAAGGCCGAGTACATTTGGAACAACAGTCAAGACCAAATTGAAACTACAAAAAAAAAGCTAAGGCCAGACAAGAATTGTGAAAAAGAAAAGTGCCAAACTGCAGTTGAAACAAAACCAGTGAAAAAACTGACAAAAACTGCAACAGAGACAATGGTGCTAAACAGCAACCAAGAAAGATAACGAATGAGGAAAAAATATGAACACAGCAGAAAATATGACAAGGCAGAGGAGAGAATTTGAACATGTGATGACATGACATGGGAGGAAAGCTTCAAAACAAGGCAGATGGGTGACACCACAGTGGAGAGCTTCAAAACACAGAAAACTTGTTCAACTCAAAGAAAGAGAAAGCCAAGTGTGTGAACGACTGACAAGAAAATAGAGTTTCAAATTGTATTGGGGTTTCAGACTTAGGTGAGCTACCAATAAAATAGTAACAGAATAAGTGACGAAGGATCGGACGATGTGATTCCAATGCTGAAGTTATAGGATTCTATGTCACAAGGAAAGAGAGAGAATGAAGTCTTAGAACTATGAATATGGTATGATATTATTTGATTATGATTTCATACAAAAAGATTAAACACTAACCCTTACACTAATACAAGACTCCAAATCCAATTAAATAGGGAAACAAATCATGATAAAAACAAGAAAGCATAATTACATTTTTAGTCCCTTGACTTAATTTCAGGTAACAGTTTGGTCCTTTATCTTTTTTTCATTTCAATTTTGTCCTTTTGTAAGCTTGGATCGAGAAGCTTGGTTTGGCTTTCAATGACAAACTGTCACGATAGAATGGAGCCACCACCATGGAAATGGATATGATAACCTTAGAGTCAGAGGCGCGAAACTCTTTCTTTCTTTTTTATTTCTCTCTCTTTTTTTATTTTTTTATCTTTTAAGTTAAAAAACCGGTTTTTATCACAAACCGTAGTCGAACCGGTTTTGAACCATAATCGAACTGGTTTTGCTAAAAAAGCGGTTTTTTAGAAAAGTGGTTTCAAGAACCAAAACCAAAACTAATATTTGGTTTGGTTTTTAAACCATGCACACCCCTAAAGACAACTGAGAATAAAACATCCAAATACAATGATATTACATACTATACACTAACATTATATTATTATTGAATGACCATGTATACATTCTAAGTGGGTGCAAAAGAAAAGAAAACAAGTCTGAATCACCACATATGTGAATTCTTGTATGCAGCAGGTTCTAACACAAACTATTGAACTGCGGATTAAGGAATACATACTCCAGCATAATATACGAAGCCTGCTGATACACACAGTTGAGTCCTATGACTGCAAACAGTATTATAGGATTACAATATGTGACACCACATTTGTTAGCACTATAACAGGAGCCCTTTCCATTTTTATGTAATGCATCAATGGATTGAATTATTTAATGCTACGACACTAGATGGTAAACTATATTTAAAAAAGAGCTCCTTTTCATATTTATGCAATGCATCAATGGATTGAATTAGTTAATGGTACTAGTCTAGATGGTAAAATAAATTCAAAAAGAGTTCCAACTTCAAGTAACAGTTTATCTATTGCAAGTGCTAGACGACTGAAAGAAAAACAAATTAACATTTACGAACAGGAGAAACTTGTTAAAAATTAATATTTTTCGGCATTCTATATTCATAATTTAGTTTTTATTAAAATTGAAAATAAATTTTATCAAAATATTTGAGGTAAATGGGTGATAAGGACAGGAAATTGAAGAAATACAGATAACCCGGTGAACTATGTGAGCTCTTCACAAACAGAATTGGCTCTAATAATTTGGTTGTACTCACATAACATCATACCAAATAAAGACATAAAAGAAAGTAAGGGAAACTTCAGGTAGAAAATTAAAAACTGGATAAAGCAAAATGTAGCACAATGCTATGTGATAGTGTATGAGGGAAAAAATCATTACATCCATTTCAGGATTGATGAGACAACAGGCATTTCACAGGTATCACTCTAGTGGATTATAATTATATATCAAAAGAGATAACTTTGCCACTTTAGATTGAGGCCTGTGGGATACCTGTGACTAGAAATCAACCCAGAAAAGGCTAATAATCATGTTATACCATCCAAGTTAGAATAATAAGTTAATAATTAACTCAATTTTTTTTTTACAGATTGTTGGCATTCTTGAAGGGAACCAATTAAAAGTTGTTTGAAGGATCATTTAGTTATGCAAGAAACCAAAGAGGCTCAAAATGCAATAAAGCCGTCTAATCAATCTTTGAAAACACTCTACTCATCCCACCCCATTCCATACTATACACTTATACCTTTGAACGGCGAACATTCGACCCCAAACAAATATACAAGACTGCATAAATATTTTGTCAAGGGAAATAAAACCCAATGTGACAAGTTTGTAATTTACATTAGATCTCTGTATTGCATCAGAAAGTGAATGTAGATGCTTACATCATTGACGTGCAATTTCTTTTTGCATTAAAGAAAACTAAAATGTAACAATTTCTCTAACCCAAGCATATAATATAATCATAAAATTAAAATATTTCAAGTTTTAACTTACTTTAGCACCATAACTGAAACAATAATCTAATAAGTAAAAACCTATCTTACCAAGGAAGTTCTTTGTAGTATCAGAAAACTTGGCTTTGCTGGAAATATCCTCGATGATTTTTACCCTGACATCCTTTTTTACAGATATGTCCTTAATGAACTGTGAAGTTATCTTACTACCCTTTACCATTTCAACGAACTGAAGAAGCTCGGAATCAACCTTCTCAACTGCATTAGCTTTCACTGCTGCAATATACAAAGCAGAAGCATAGTTTCCCGAACCTCCAAACATAGCGATGGGGACCTAAAACAACAATGAAAAATCAACAAGACCAATAAAAATCAATCCAATAAAAGAACTATATGGTAAAACAAAATTAACAAACATTCAACCTGACCTAAAAAGGTTAATATTATAATTATAATGTTAATTAAAATACAATATACAAAATAACATAAAAAAATCAATAAAACAGCTATTGAACCAGAAAGAAAAAAAATATAATTGTACATTCTTTCTACTCATCATAGAAAAGAATGCACAATTCAAGACCAATATATTTGATTGTTACCTTAATCTTGGCTTCCCTTGCCCCTGGCACGTCAGCATAATTTCTGGTGGCCTGCACAAGCAGAAGATGAAAATGAAACACGTTATTACCCTGAAACAATTGCATCCAACAACATAAAAAGCTGAAATATGATGCAGACAACTAAATACAGTGTACAAGAATCGCTCTTGAAACCTCA
Source organism: Medicago ruthenica (assembly GCA_018208015.1). Lineage (NCBI taxonomy): Eukaryota > Viridiplantae > Streptophyta > Magnoliopsida > Fabales > Fabaceae > Medicago > Medicago ruthenica. Next base: position 7,172,635 of record CM031373.1, read on the forward strand.
AAACAGTCAACGCATTATGAGAATGCAAGTTCATACACTTCAATCACATGTCCAAGTGCAACAATAACAAAACACTACAAATGGTAGAAAACATCTTTCTAACATAAACAGATGACCAAGTTAAAAAGAGCCGTTTCACACACAACCACACATAAAAATGGAGGTAAAAAAAATAAAAATATATCGAAGAGAAAACATTTTCCAACAAAAATGGATCACCAATTTAATCCTTCCAATGCATAAAAGGGGTCATTTCTCAAACAACCACACATAAAAATCGGTAAAAAGAAATTAATTTTTCCAGAAAATATCAAGTTCTAAATCTAACCCATTTGATCAATAAGTTAAAGAAAAATGTAAATTTTGAAAACCAAAATATATAATGTCAAGTAGAAAACTTTTCCCAGCAAAAATGGATCACCAATTTAATACATTAGGCCATTTATCAAACAACCACTCATAAAAATCAAAATCAAATTCTAAATCTGACCCAGTTGATTAAAAGGTAAAACAATTGTAAATTTCGAAGCTTAAACGATTTACGAGTATATCAAACATTGATTTAACGAATTGAATTAAAAATCAAAGGATAATCGATAGCGATGAATAAGAGATTGAAATTAAGAATGGATTATGACCTGAGAAATGGAAGGAGCAATGAGAGAGCGTTGAAGAGTGGATCTCTGAGAAGAAAGAAGCCCTAATTTGTTGCAGAGAGAGATCCCTGATTTGACTCGGCCGTAAAATGCCATCACAGCGATTCGAAACCCTAATTTTCTGTTTTGTGAAGATTCTGCGTTTTCTGTGTTTGGGAGAGTGAAAACGAAAGTCTTTGAGGTGAAGGTGTAGCTCAAGTTGAAACTTGAGCATATGAAGGGTAAATAAGTATTTTTATCTTTTATTGCATTTTTTTAGTGAAGAGTTTGTACCCAAAGAAAAAAAATAATAATTATCAAAAAATAATAAAAATAAGGTTTAATTGAACTTTGGTCCCCCAATTTATTTCTTATTTTTATTTTGGTCTATAACTCTAAAATTTTTCTTTTTTGTCCCTCAAATATACCTTCGTTAGTCAAAAAAGTCCATGTTTGTAAACTTTAACCTCAAATGTCTACGGTGGACCAACATTATAGATGATCCACCATAGAACTCATTAATTTTGTTAATTTTAACGCTTTGATCTTTTTTTTAAAATACAACCATTAGATCATGCAAGTCTATTGTACGTTACAATGTACCACCACCAACTAATTTTTGTTCAATTTTCTTCATCTTCTTCTCTCATTCCCTTCTTCATCTTCATAGCATCTTCATCAACCTTCATAACACCAAACCCAGAAGAAAAAAAAATCAAAAACCCTCTTCCGCATCCTCTTCTTCCCTCAACCTTCTTTTTTCCTGGGTTTGGTGTTATGAAAGTATCTTTTTTTTTTTCTGGGTTTGGTGTTATGAAGGTTGATGAAGATGTTATGAAGATGAAGAAGGGAATGAGGGAAGAATATGAAGAAAATTAAAAAAAAAATAGTTGGTGGTGGTTCATTGTAAGGTACAATAGACTTGCATGATCTAATGGTTGTATTTTCAAAAAAAAACATATCAAAGGGTTAAAATTAACAAAATTAATGAGTTTTACGGTGGACCATCTATAATGTTGGTCCACCATAGACATTTGGGGTTAAAGTTAACAGACTTGGACTTTTTTGACTTACGGAGGTATATTTGAGGGACCAAAAAGAAAAAATTTAGAGTTACAGGACCAAAAATAAAAACAACAAATAAAGTGTGGACCATGTAACACCCCGATTTTTAAATATTAATTTATTGGTATTATTGTTATATAATATTAGTAATATTAATATTATTAGGAATTATCTGTTTGGTGTTTTCAAAATAAGTTTTTGGATTGTTGGTATTGAGCGATAAGATGAGGTAGTTAGTTGAAAAATAGGAGATTAAGAGAAATTAAAGAGAAAGGGATGTTTTTAGAAAAAATAAGAGTATAAGTGTAATAGTAAAGAGGGGGGTTTGAATTAAGGAATTAAGTAGTGTTTTAATTAAATAGGATAGACGGAGGTATAAATAATGGAGAGTAAACCTGTTAGAAAGTGATTTCTTAGTCCCTAAGTTTTGCTAAAATAATTTTGGAATGCAATCTAAAATATTTCTATTCACAATCTAATATATTTTGGTTCGTGATCTGAAATTTATTTTGATACTCAATAATATATTTTTATACTGAATATGATATATTTTGGTACTCAATTTGAGATATTTTTGTACTAAATATAATATATTATTTTTATACTGAATATGATATATTTTGTTACTCAATTAGAAATATTTTTGTACTAAATCTACTATATTTTTGTACTCAATAATATATTTTAATTATGAAGAGTAAATCTGTTAAATAGTTATGAGTCAAACCTAGCCCAGTTAAAAGGTTATAAATAGAGGAGAGCATTAGAGAATTAGGGTTACAACAAACTGAGAAAAGACTAGACTCTAACCCGAGCGATGCACGGGTTTTGTAGAGCTTCATATATAATTATCAAATTTGCTATATTATTACTTTTATAATTATATTCAATATTATGTTATCAAACTACCTTAAAAAACAGCAAAAACAAAAGATGGACAACAATAAAAATGACAAATCAAAATAAAAAATATATATAAAAGCTTGCACCAAGAAATTGGTCTTAAATGTAAAAGCTGGAACTGTTATGTGGTAATCGAAAGAAAAATAATAATAATAATAAAAAGGATATGTTAATAACTTATATATAATGATGAATAGAGACTCCCCCTTACCTTTGGTTTGCAGAATTTGATATTCCTGCGGTAAAATCTCTCTCCAGGTTCTTCTCACTTGTCTCCTTGCTTCTTCTCTCCACAACCCTAGTTTTCCTTTGATCTCTAATCTTTTCTTGTTTGTTGTAACCCTAATTCTCTAATGCTCTCCTCTATTTATAACCTTTTAACTGAGCTAGGTTTCTCTCATAACTATTTAACGGGTTTACTCTTCAATTTTAAAATATATTATTAAGTACAAAAATATATTAGATTTAGTACAAAAATATCTCAAATTGAGTACCAAAATATATCATATATATCATATTCAATATAAAAATAGTATATTAGATTTAATTCAAAAATATCTCAAATTGAGTACCAAAATATATCATATTCAATATAAAAATAGTATATTAGATTTAATTCAAAAATATCTCAAATTGAGTACCAAAATATATCATATTCAGTATAAAAATATATTATTGAGTATTAAAATATATTTCATATCACAAACCAAAATATATTAGATTGTGCATAAAAATATTTTAGCAAAACTTGGGGACTAAGAAATCACTTTCTAACATATTCAATATAAAAATAGTATATTAGATTTAATTCAAAAATATCTCAAATTGAGTACCAAAATATATCAATATATTAGATTGTGCATAAAAATATTTTAGATTTTTTTTCATAAATTTCTTTCAAAAGAAAAGTTAGGGAGAAATGTGTCATTTTGGGTGCTATTTAACGGGTTTACTCTTCAATTTTAAAATATATTATTAAGTACAAAAATATATTAGATTTAGTACAAAAATATCTCAAATTGAGTACCAAAATATATCATATATATCATATTCAATATAAAAATAGTATATTAGATTTAATTCAAAAATATCTCAAATTGAGTACCAAAATATATCATATTCAATATAAAAATAGTATATTAGATTTAATTCAAAAATATCTCAAATTGAGTACCAAAATATATCATATTCAGTATAAAAATATATTATTGAGTATTAAAATATATTTCATATCACAAACCAAAATATATTGGATTGTGCATAAAAATATTTTAGCAAAACTTGGGGACTAAGAAATCACTTTCTAACATATTCAATATAAAAATAGTATATTAGATTTAATTCAAAAATATCTCAAATTGAGTACCAAAATATATCAATATATTAGATTGTGCATAAAAATATTTTAGATTTTTTTTCATAAATTTCTTTCAAAAGAAAAGTTAGGGAGAAATGTGTCATTTTGGGTGTTAGGGTTGCATTAGGGTTAGGGATTCATGTAATCAGACTACTTAACATTTATATGTAAGTGATTAGAGATCAAAGGAAAACTAGGGTTGTGGAGCGAAGAGGCAAGGAGGCATAGCGAGAAGAACCAGGAGAGAGAGATTTCACCGTAGGAATTCATTCAACTTCTGCAACTAGAGGTAAGGGGGAGTCTCTATCCACCATAAGGGTTGTAAGAACGTATGGGTAGTGGAGGGTTTTGTTTTCCATTGTTTTTTTCATGATCTTTTAATGAATTCATATTAAATTCGTGCTCTAATTTGTTGCTGTAATTTTGGGTAGATTATTGTCTCTGAATTCATTATTTTCATGTGCTAAATTCATGATTGAAAAATGGTTATGTTATGTTTTGAATAAATAAGCAAAAGTGAGTAAAAATAATGGAAATTAGAGGTATAATTTGTATTTTTAAAGTGCATTCAGTAAAGTGAAATCTTTGTGAGAGGTAAAATTTATTTACATGATATACGACGTTTGTGTATAATACCTTAATTAGTGCCTTGAAATAGAGTTTTAATTTCTCTTACTGTGTCTAATCTTGGTGTAAAAATAGGTTAGTGTACAAACTTTATCACTATATGACTACGGCCTTGACCTTGTATCACCTACAATGTACTAGCTATAGGAATATATATAGATAATGGATAATTTTATCACAGTTTTAATATCTTATGAAGAACATTAGCTTACTGGCTAATATATATGGGGTTATAAATAGTTATGTGGAGAGTACTCTATTTCAATTATGTATTCATAGTTCAAGTGATCCATCTGATCACTATTTAAATGCATTAATAGTCGAAGGAAGGAAAGCATGTAAACAGATAGTGCTGAGATAACTCATCAAAAGCTGATATAATATTAATGTACATGTTAGAGAGATTAGTTAAAGTTTGACATATCCTAGGTGGTGACATCATTCATTCGAAATTAATATTCAGTTCCCATGTTGGAATAATTTTGCAACTTTATGTGTGATTTTAAGAATCATGTGATGTTAGTTTTGATCTCAACTACTGCGTGTACTTGATTATTTGAATTTTATGGTGTGTGTGATTAAAGTTATAACTTTTATTACGATTATAAACAAAATTTGGGGCGTTACGTTATGCTTAAAATAATATGAATTATTTGATGTTGTGAAATTGGTGTGTTATATAAAGATGTCATATTTGAAGGTGTGTGATTTAAAGATGTGTTATATAAAGATGTGCTATTTGAAGATGTGTTATTTAAAGATGTGTAATTGTTGAGTCATATAAAGATGTGCATTGTTGAGTCATTACTTGGTGTTCATGCATTCATGGTCAGTCCGATTTAAAGATGTGATTTAAAGATGGGGGATAAATCAGTAACATACCTCTGATATCCAAAACCGGTACCACATTCATATAGAGTCGAGTTAGGGACATTGCATACATAACTGCAAGTCTATTTGAAGATGTGTAATTAAAAGATGTGTCATTTAAAGATGTGTAACTATTTAAAGATGTGATATTCAATGATGTGCTTCTATATGATTGTGTGTGAATGGCATGTATTTTACTATATGTCTACTTGATATTTTTAAATGATGTTGATACTTGTATGTTATTATAAGATGTCGATTGATGCCTATTGATTTTATTAAATGAACGCTTATGATTAAATGTCAATACTACCTGTCTGTGATGTATACATGCGTAACTACAATTGATGATTATTTTATCTGAATCTATACATGTGTTTGTACCTCTCTTGTGTTGGATATATTCTCACCCTCTAGTGGCGGGTTGGGCGCCTACACCTTTGTGGTGTAGATTTGCAGGAAGAAGAATCTTAGTGGCAGTGAGTCTCGGAGGACGGCATTGGAGCCTTCTCTTTTTATCGCTTTTGGGAGCCTTTATCGAGTCGATGCTCTGATTAGTAACACTAGGGATTGAGAGTTTATTTTTATTTAAGACTTTGTTTTAGAATTCATTTTGAATTCAGTTTTGATGTCGATTTAATGATGTGACAATTATTTTGAAAGTTTTGAAATTTATTCCGCTGCGACGTTTTTAATATTAAATGAAGTATTTTTGGATTGATTTAGAAATGTGACACCCTTGCGTGTTTAATTATTTATTTAATTTTATTAGAAAATAAAATGTGTAGTTTAGGGTGTTACAGACCAAAGGTTCAATTAAGCCTAAAAATAAATTACATAATAATTCCTTTCAAAAAAAAATTACATGATCATTCAAGAGTTTAATTTTCATAACATTTGCATTTTCATAATTCCTATCAACTAGTGTAAGAACACGTGCAATGCACGGGGTAAAAACTCAACTATAAATATTTGACAAACAAATATATATTTTAAATAAATTTTAAGATCAATTTATGTTAAAATAAGATTTGAAAAAATGAAATTTGGTTTGTCTCAACGTTTGGGATTTCTTATTACACACATCGGTTAAAGTTGTCCACCACTTTGAGGTTAGATCTATAACCCAATTTTTGCCGGTTGAGGTTTAGGAGAAGTTCAAGCTCATTTTGCACATGAAGGGGAAGTTTTTGTCGACTTCATGGCGCTAGTTAAATTTTAACGCCTGAATGGATATGGTTAGCTTGATGGTTTAAAGTTGTGGCCGTATATGCGATTGTGGTGTGAAACTAAAATTGCATGTATTGTGGTTGTCGTTTTTATAGATAAATGTTAGTTGTTAGTATGTTATGTTAGTCTCCAAGACGTAGCTCAAGTGGTTAAACTCAGACATTTGAATGAGTGTGAGAAAGAGAATATTAACCTTATTATTCACATATAAATCTTAATATAAAAAAAAACATTATTCTTATATCTAATATTATTAAGATGAAGTATAATTTCACATTATTATTCTTATGAATAAATTTTATAGTTTTTAAATTTAAGTTGTTTTTGTTCAAATAGTTCATTTTTTAACAAAAATAAATATCATATTAGTTTAAACGTATTATTAGTTTAAAATATCATAAATTAGTTTAAAATAAATATCATAAATATCATATTATTAGTTTAAAATCTTCAAAAAAATATTATTAGTTTAAACGTGGTAAAATAAATCTAAAATATCAACTACATTTATATTGTAATTATATACATAAATTTTAAAACAAATACAACAACTAAAACCAAATATTATCCCATAAAAATCAAGCGGTTAATGAGCTCCACCAAAAACGAATTATTCAGGAGATCATGAGCATGATTCTGGGGTGGAACAATTTTATGCCCAACTTTACTTACTTCCAGATCATACTCTGAATTATTAAGGCTTCTTTCCCCTGATAACCTGAGGGTTAACAACGAAAAAAAAATCTTATCCCATAAATGAGATCGGCTACATTTATCACACAATGTCATAATATTATATCAAATACCATATTTATATTCAACTCATTAACTTCAAGATCTTTTTTTTAAAAGGTTTTTTTTTATAATTTCAAGATTTTTCTTATAGTGATTTGAATCCACTTCATCTAGTATACTCTCTCTTTAATATTGTCATTTCTAGCCATATCACGTTTAGTTTTATCACACTTTCAATACAACATCCTCATATATACCACACTTAGTTTAATTTCGGGTTGGTTCTTTAGAGCCCAACACCATGTCTAGTACAACATCAATAACTTTAGTATCTTTTCTTAATCTTTGTTTAATTAGTCTTGCATAACTTCATGGTATGACTCATAATTTTAATCCCCCAATAATTTGCATAATTTTTATATATCTTTGAAAAGTTTGTGTATCCCATTGTTCTTATAGGTCGGAATTAAATGATTCTTGCAGCACTCATCCAAAACTTTTGTTTGACCTCATAAATTTGTTAATAAGTTTGGTGATCCACCCAATGCGTATATCTCCAAGAATTCCACACTTCAATATGTATGTTGTCTGATCCAACTGAATTACCCTTACTCATCAATTTGAACACTTCTTTAGCCTCATGTTCTTGAATTCGACAATAGTAATTATAATTTCGACCTTCCTCTCTAATATCAAGTTTGTTAGATTATTAAATAGGGTATGGAAATATTTTTTCCATATATCCTTTATATTTTTTTTGAAGTTTTTTTATATAAACATTTACAAAACTAGTTTTTGTAGTAAAAATGTGTAACAACGGTTAGTAAGTTTTATCCTAACAAACTTGTAACAAACATATCTTTTATGTAATTATGAACCTTTAAACAACTTTGTTGCACTCATAGACCAAAGAGAGGAAATAACTATTTAGTTTTCATAGTAGTAATAATTAACTTACTACTTTAATAGTACGATGAAAAAAATAAGCACCTGGAAATTTTAGTAATCGATCACTAACATTTTGCACATTTAATGTCATTGATACATTTGTTTAAAAACATTAATCATGAAAAAATATCATGAGTGTAACTGGAAATTTCTAATTTGCAATTTTACATTTCTAAAATATTTGTGGATTCATTGCCGCGTCTTATATTAACATATAATAATTTTGTGATGATGAACTTATCTAATTTTATTAGTGATTGATCGTTATCACTGGTTGACAACAAATTGCTAGAAATAGTAGTTTTCAAAGTATTAGGAATGTTCTCCCTCTCCACTCGATCATCAATTTTCCTTCTCTATCTTAATTTTTTTTCTCTTGTTAATATTTCTCTCTCTGTTTCAATGGTAAATAAAGAGAAGATCCAGTTGGTTTGTTTTCTTCTAGTGCAGATATGCTTGGATGCAAAAAAAAAATTGCTATTTAGAAGTTAAGTCTAAATTTTGCCTCAGGTGCTATCACTTAATGAATAATAGGGCATATTTAGAGGTACTTCCTTACAATTTTGTGTATCGAATTCACGCGGGGGGAGTCACAGTCCCTTGCTATAAACATACGTACAACAACTAATAACAATCATTTAACTATTTTATTTCTCCCCGGTCTTTGGAATCAAATGCCGTGAAGCAAAGAGAAAAATAGATAGCTTATTTAAAAAGTTTGTACCAAATTAATTTCATTCAAAATATTACAATGTTTATTCCAAATTTACAATGTGATCACTTATTTAGAAAGTTTGTACCAAATTAATTCCATTCAAAATATTGTTGATCCTTAGAGATATTTGTCTTAATTAAAAAATAATAATGTGTAGACTTTCCATGACTTTTAAACATAAAAATATAAACTGCTTAATTATTTGGTCAAAGGTTTGATTCATGACAATCTTAAATTTTTCTCAAAAAAAAAAGAGTTTTTTCTCTACTCTTTTGTGAAAATGAATGAATGAGCTGTAATATAACAATTAATATTTTTTATTAATTATCATTTAGTGTCGAGTAAACAACTGGCCATATTTTTCTCTGCCAACTATAGAATGAAAAATCATTTTTTAAAGAAACTATTGAATATAAAATCATAACAAACACTAAAATTTGGAAGCAATAAATGAATATAAAATTTACTGAAGAAAATAGGACATGGGATCACTGGTTTGGAATTGAAACTTGTGTTGCCATTTCATAGTGTGTGGGCGTGATGTTTATTTGTCATTTCACTAAATTGACTTAAAAATTGGAGAAAATGATAAACTCAATTATGAACTAATTGTAGTAAAAAGCATGGAAATGAGAATTAAGTTATTAACTAATTTCATCAATATAATACTCCTTTTTTCCATTTTTCAGTCCGGTACATACGAATCCGAACAAAAAACAATACAAACATTCTTTGTATAAGAGACATAAAAGAGTAACTCATCCTAGTAGAAAATTAATCTAAATTCTTTTCTAAGAATGGCTAATTCTTTTTGGAATCTCAGTTTGTCATAAGGTTGTCTATTTTTTTTCCTCTAGGCCCTCGTGTGAAGAATATGTTGTCTTGAACTCTGACCATCATTTAATTGGTTTCATATATAAAATAATTTCTCCATATTCTTATTTTTTTTCGTGCTTGTTCTTGATTTCTCAATTCAATGTACTTGTATGTATAGCGACCACAAAAGTAAAAAAAAAAAAAAACATCTATATAAAAAACATCCATAAATTTAAACAGAATAATAAAGAAATCAAAAAAGAATAAACAATGTCATCAAAGCGTAAGAGAGAATAAAATAAGTCGTAGGAAAAAAATTAAAGGAGAGATGAAGAAAAAAGTTATAGGAGAAATTTAAACAGAATAATAAAGAAAACAAAAAAGCATAAACAATGTCATCAAAGCATAAGAAAGAATAAAATAAGTCATAAGAAAAAAAATTAAAGGAGAGATGAAGAAAAAAGTTATAGAAGAGATAAAGAAACTATTTCTTTGTGTGAATATTTGATTCATTAACATCACAACATGAAGGAAATATAACTTTTGGAGCATTGATATCATTGACAAAAAAAATATGAAAAACAAATAGTAAAAAACGAAACAAAATAGAAAAAAAAGGATGATATAGAAAAAAATGGTGAGAAGAGTTGTGAATTGTGATATGAAATTATGTCAACCCATATGTCTAACTCATAGACTTGTTTCACATGGTAATTTGGTAAAATAACCATTATTTTTTTTAACATTCTTAAAAAACAATTGTTCTATACAGGGTAATTCGGATACAAAATTATTTGGCCATGAAGCAATTTTAATGTCCATAAATTGTTTTAACAGCCATTAAAAGCGTATCATAAAAAAAGTCTCCTATTCTAAGTTTTTTTTTAGGAAATCTCCTATGATAAGTTAGAGGTAGTGTGTGTAACAAAATCATTAAAAAGTATCATAAAAATAGAGGTTTTTTTCTTTTCTGATTATGCTTTTTTTTTTTGATTAAAATATATGTAATGGTCCAAGCATAATAAGCAATTAAAATTTTGGTCAATGATAATGCCTATTAAATGGTGAATATTTTCTCACTAAATGTTTCATTAAAAAAGATAATTCTTATTAATGGTTTGTTTTCATTATAGTGACATTTTAGCTTGAACCGTTTTTTTAATAATATTACAACATATAAACTCCTTTTTTTCTTAACAAAAATACAACATATACTGTTTTTTTAAGAACGAAAATACAAAATATAATGAAGTGTATTATTTGGTTTTGTTACTTTTAATTTCAATCATAAAATAATTTAGATATATCATATGCATTTTTTTTTGGAAATGGTGAATTTAAAAAAATGATGTTTTTTAAAAAATAATGGTAGAAATATGCTTGACGTTAAACAAAAAAAGTTAACATGTTGAAAAATCATAAACTAACTTTGTTATCCATCTAATATTTATTACCAAAAAAATAAGAAAGGGTGTCTTGTTCATGTCTCTCATAAATCTTAGGCGAACGATTTGAACCATATTCAATTTTTCTTTAAAATGAGATTTATGAGAACATAATCACATTTAGTGTTATTGTACAAAGCAACAAAAAACAAACAATAAAAAACAAAGAAGTGAAAAAAAGTGGGATAGAAGTGTATGATGTGCAAACAAAGAAGTGAAAAAAAGTGGGATAGAAATGTGTGATGTGCAATGGTGTCATTATTATTTTTATTTTATGCATATTAGTTAATTTTGAACTAAAATTAAATTTATGGACAAACATTAAAATGTGTTTAAAGTGTATTATTTTCTATTTGAATGTATTGATGTGTTGACGTACTTTTTTTGCAGACACAAAATAAAACTCATTTAAATCACATTTTAATGTACGGATTCTCACATAAAATACATTAAAAAAATTAATGTGTGTCCATAATTAAAATAGATTTTAAAACCTCTATTATTTGAAAAATTAGTTCACATTATTATTATTATTATAAAAATAAAATTATAATCAAAATTCATTTCATTAATTGTCAAACTCACCAAATTGCTTGGTTTGCTTCTAGGTTCGAAGTGTCATGTGAGAAAAACATTTCCATATATACATTTGAGGAAAAGTCTCAAATGTATAGTATATAGATTAAAAATGAGTTTCTAATGAAATCAACTCTTATATTTTTAAATAAATAACTGTTGTTATTATTATGAAAGCGAAAATACAATAGAAACCCATTTCATTAATTATTATTGTTATTATGAAAATAAAAATATAATAGAAGTTCATTTCATTAATAATCAAGGGTCGCTTATCAAATTCAATAATCTTCCATTATTTTCGTCAATCTAATTTGTTTTTTTAGGATTTTTGTAAATAAATTTTTAATGTTTGCATTTAATAAAATATAGGATATTAAAATTGTGTCACATTATTTTTATTATGAAAGCAAAATTACAATAGAAACTCATTTCATTAATTATTATTATTATGAAAATAAAAATATAATAGAAGTTCATTTCATTAATTACATTAATTTCGTTAATTCATTAATTGTCAAACTCATTAAATTGCTTGGTGGTGTCACGTGTCATGATAAGAATACATTTGAGGATATTCCTATGAAATACTCCTCAAATGTATAGTATATAGATATAGATTATGTCAACCTTCATTGAATGTCAATGTAATAAGTTTTGCATAGTCATTTTTATTTTTTAAGAAGACAAACTATCCTATCAAAATTGTACATTGTCATTACATCACAATCGCAGAATTCACGAATAGTAATTATGCTGTGAACTCTTTAAAAAATGTAATGTACAATTTCCAATACAACATTTGCATCATTAATACATTAACTTATGTTCTAAAGACATGTGTTAGTATTTTTCTAAATTAAATATGTCTTTTGATCAGAGTTGTAACTTTGTTATATTATTTTTCAATTGGTTTATTCATGATGTTTTCTCTAAATTCTATTACTACTACCTCCGTCCCTAATTATAAGACCATTTTGAGAAGAAAAAAATGTCCTTTTTAATAAGACCCTTTTGGTATTTCGAACTACATTAATTATTTTTTTACCATCATACCCCTATTTATTTTTGAAAACATAAATTAACTTTCTCGAAGAGATAAAATGTAAAAACAATAATTACAAACAAAATTTAATATGATTAGCAACTTTCTTAATTTCCGTGATTTTATCAAAAAGGTCTGATATTTAGGGACGGAAATAGTATGATTTTAGTTTTATTCTTGAATTTGAAACTCTTTATTCTAGAGTCTTAGATGGATCTCAAACTTGAACAACTCATTTTTCTCTTAGTTTTCTTTTGAAATAGTCAATTGTTCGATTTTAACACCCAAGCTTCACAGTTGTTCAATTAAATCATTTTTTAAAAAATTATATTTAATTTATTAAAACAAATTATGTTAAAATTAATTTAGAGATTAACTAATTATACATAAAATAATTTGAAATTAAGTAAAAAAAACTAAATTAAATATTAAGGGGACATGATGAAAGAGATAATATCTAATTTTTTGAGATATTCAGATAACATAAATAAAAAAAGTAACTTATTTTACATATACTATTATTTTTTATTTAAAAATTTTACATCAACGTCTTAACAGTCAAAATATTAACAGGCAACTAGCAAATGCAAAATGTAGTAACCTCGAGGGCTAAAATCGAGCAATTGAAACTTGAGGTGTTAGAATTGTTTAATTGTAAAACTTGAGGGGGCTACAACCGAGCAATTGAAACTTAAGGGGGCAAAATTGAACAATTGTAAAATATAGGGGACCAAAATTGCATTTAAGCTTTGTTAATATTACATTGAGAGTATGGATTGAACCTTTAATCCTCTTATCATTTCGCTCCTTAACTCTGACACCTTAACCACAAGATCAACCTTATATCATCTTTATATGTCTTAAATTAGATTTTGGTTTGGCTAAATTAAACTTTTATTTTTAGGTTTCGTTTTGGCCACTTAAATTTGTTTCGTTTTATTTTGGTCTCGTAGGTTACAAACGTTATACAATCTGGTCACTTAAGTTTTTTTTTTTTATTTAAGTTTGGTCCCTTAAGTTATGAACGTATGATATTTTGCTCCTTAAGTTACAAATATTAATATATTTTGGTCACTGATAAGAAGGACTAAAGTGTCAAAATTATGTAACTTAAAGGATAAAAAATCTAATATTTGTAAGTTAAGTGACCGAATTGAAACAAAATAAGCTTAAAAGATCAAGTTGTTTAACAATTGTAAGTTAAAGGATCAAAATTAAATGAAATAAATTTAAGTGATCAAATTGAAACCTATAATTAACTTAAAGACCAAAAGTATAATTTAGCTTTTGGTTCTTATTTAATCTTCTTTTTTTTTTCTTTTCTTTTCTTTTTATTCAATCTTGATATTGCTACTCTTGGATGTTTTTTATTATATTTTATACAATACCTATGTTCTATGTACCTCATGACAAATCGGTATACCAAAGGTTGGCATAATCTCTAGCATGAGGGTGATTGCAACTAGTGATTTAAGTCTATTTCTATTGTTCTTAGTAGTTTATAAATGGTCGACGTAATTGCTACTATTGTTTAATTAGTTAGTTAACTCTCAATTTCTAGTTATTTCAAATGGTAGTTATTTTTAAACTGATTGTAACAGTTTAATTTCATTTTTCAATTACATGTTAGAGCTTCCTCACTAGCTATATGTATCTAATGAACTCACAACCTACACAATTCAGTTGATCATAATTAAAATGCATTTTGCAGCCTCAACCAATTTTCTCTCTAGTGTCAACTCTAATATGATATGAGAAGATATTTCTTAACAAACTTTTTCCGCTTTTCTCGATCATTATGATATTTCTTCTCCTCGTCGATTCCTCCAATGGTTAACCATGAAGATCCATATTTTATGCATTCTTATGATCATCCTGATGTAATCTTAGAGTCACAACCTCTTACCGTCGACAATTTCAACTCTTGGCATCGAGCAACGTAAATGACGCTCAATGGCAAGAACAAGATAGGTTTCGTTGATGGTTCTCTTTCCAAAACATGCTAAAAAAGATCCAAAAATTCATTATTGGATGTGAAACAACATCGCCATCTCATCACGGCTGTAAAATTCGATCTCCAAGGAAATTTTCAGATGGCGCAATCTATGTTACAAATGTTGCTACAATTAGGAATGAGTTTCATAATCGTTTTCATATATGCTCAACTTCTAGTGAACCACATGTAGCTTTTTCTATTCAAAACACTGCAAAAATCACCAAAAAGGGTTATCATATATGCTCACATTGTGGTGTTCTTGAACACACAAAGGGGAAGTGCTTCAAAATCAATGTGTATCCCCTTAGCTACAAGAAAAGTCACAATTCAAGACCTTCTTCCAAGCTAATCAAGTCTGAGATGGTGTTATTGACAATTCAGCAAATACTCCAGATGCATCTGTTATGTCTACTTAACATTGTCAACAACTGATTCAATTTTTGGTTGCATGTGTTACACATCTACTATACCTCAACATCGCAACAAGTTCCGACAAAGGACAAATAGTGAATACCAACATCACATGTGAACCCCCAACTCAGACACATAGCCAATGTTTGGTTTTACGGTGGATGGATGTGTTGCGGATCATAGTGACCTATCATAATTTTTTAAAAGCTACACTTTGTAGCTTCTTCAAAATCACGTTGAGTCATCGTGATTTTGGCATACTCACCGCGATACCAAACATACATAGAAGATCCTCTAGACCACATAAAGCCCAACTCAAATGCTTATGGTAACTAGCTTCTAAGTAATTGTAACAATTTAGTTTTGGTTGCATGTGTTACACATCTACTATACCTCAACATCGCAACATGTTCCGACAAAGGACAGATAGTGAATACCAACATCACATGTGAACCCCCAACTCAGACACAGCCTATGTTTGGTTTTACGGTGGATGGATGTGCTACGGATCATAGTGACCTATCGTAATTTTTTAAAAGCTACACTTTGTAGCTTCTTCAAAATCACGTTGAGTCATCGTGATTCTAACATACTCACCGCGATACCAAACATACATAGAAGATCCTCTAGACCACATAAAGCCCAACTCAAATGCTTAGTTGAGATGGTAATTAGCTTCCAAGTAATTGTAACAGTTTAGTTTCATCGTATGTATTTGTGACAACAGAAATTATAGGTATTTTTGTTTTTAATTTGATTAAGGAAAATATATTATATGTTAACATTTTTTTTTGTTGAATGATTCATTTATAGTACTTGTAGTTCCTTGTATCCTTTATCTTTTCAATCAATAACTAGGACATAATAAGTTGTATTTTCTTTAATAACTTTCGTACGATGGAAAAAATTATAAGACGAAAAGTTAATCAAATATGAATAACTGTAAATCATATATTTATCATAACAATTATAATTTTCCTTCATTCTGTAACAACTTACAAGATCAGTATATCTACACATCCATTTTTCATTCCCTTTTCGGTTGAATAGGACCTCTTTAGAACAAAATAATGAATAAAGAATAAATTAAGATTTACAAATAAAAATTTTAATGAATAAAGCTCATAACTTTTCTCACAAGAAACATAACTTTAGTTTCTTTTTTAAGAAAATTCTTGAACCACAATGCAGAAAGTTTCTGATATCTTTTCAAATCATTCTTGTAATCTACAAAGGTCAATCCAAATCTCACAGAATAACCTGAGGACCATTCAAAATTGTCGAACAAGGACCATATGTAATATCCTTGGACGTTTGCACCTTGCCTGTCATACATATTTAAAGGAAAATGGTTTAGAAAATCGTTAAATTGATTGGCGAAAAATAGAGAAACCTTTTAGAGATGTAAAAGACTACGTACTCAATTGCAGATCGAAGATAATATAGATGACGATAATGGTAATCAATTCGAAAAGTGTCCATGAGCGATTCTTGAAGCGATAGTGTAGGATCATCATATTCATTAATACCTATAAGTGAAGTATGCATGTAAATTGTCATACATCTTTGATTCAACAAGTTTAAAAATCACATATAAAGATGTACAATGCTACATTTAAGCAAACTAAATATGATATATAGTTAGGTGTTATTACCATTTTCAGTGATGTAAATCAAAGGGTTATTGTATTTTTCCTTGGTGTATAACAAAAGATCACGAATTCCTCTTGGATAAACATACAACCAATCAGAAGCAATCTGCATAATTATTGAAGCACATTAGTTTTATATTTTTAGAAATGAATCAAACCAGCAAGATCATTACAAGAAAGGTCGATATGACGTACCTTAATACCTATGGGTTTCCCATTTCGCTCAACTGCAATTAACCACAAATAGAAAAGATATGCAATTGTCAAAATCTTTAAATTCAATGTATATAAATAGTTAGAGAACTCATAGAATAGTAGAAAATTAGTTTCTTACATGCAGGATTAACCAAAGAATCTGTCAAGTAGCTAGGTCTAGCATTGCTTAGAAGAGGTGCATCAGAGGCATAAGTTGAAGAGTAATAGTTCAAACCAATAAAATCAAATGAACCAATGAGTAGCCTAGCTTGTTTTGTATTGAATTTTGGTAATCTTGCTCCAGCAAGGGATCTCATGCTTTTTGGATAGTCTCCTGATGTTAGTGGATCCATAAACCTGAAGTCAATCAACTTTTGATTCAATATTTTGTCCATAAATTCATTTAACCATATCACAAAAAATATATGACCTAGAAATGTTTATAAACCTTAGAAAACCAATGATAACAAAATCCTAATGTTAATCCATATTTTTATCTCTTGTATACCACATCCAAGATTTTTTGCTTTTTAAAATCGAAATATGCATTTACATTTTGAAAATAAATCAAAAAGAGTGAGGGGAAGAGAAGCTCTTACCATCCATACATGAAGTCAACAGCTCTTTCAGCAGCTTTCTGGTCAGATTTGGAATCTGAGAGTGGCAGGTACCAGTTAGCTACCAAGGTTATTCCTATTACACCCTTTTGAGTTTCCTGCACATGTAACATATAAATATTTTAATTTTTGTTACCATTTAATATCTTTTAAATAGAAATATAAAGAAACACTTTCAATAAATCTTCTACTCATCGACACTTTACATGGCAAAAGTCTAACAATTGTTTGAGCTATAAGATTCTCAACAAAGTAACATACCTGATACTTTGTCTTGTACACATTGACGGCTTCGGCATGAGCTAGAAGTTGGTAGTGCGTGACAATATAGGGCTCAATCGCAGAATTACCACCGGTGCAATTTGGATTCAACCAACTAGAACAACGACCTGGTGCCATTCGACCATTTGCATAGCCATTTTGACTGTAACTCCATGGTTCATTCAAAGTAACCCAATATTTCACCCTATCACCAAACTCCTTAAAGCAAAGTTCTGCATAGTCTTGGAAATCTTTTCTGAAAAATGGTAACAAAAATTACAATCATATCTTGATATCTATATTTTATTTTCTAAGAAAACATTAAGCTATTGTTTTGGAAACTCACACTATGAGAGGGCTTAAGAAGCCACCATACTCATCTTCTAAAGCTTGTGGGAGATCCCAATGAAAAAGAGTCACCAATGGTTTTATACCTAAAATTATTGACAAATTATTATGATCATCAACAACAAAATATAGGGTAATATAGTCAAATTGAAATAAACATTGAATTTCAAGATCTTACCATTAGCCAATAACTCGTTGATGAAATTGTTGTAATAGTTGATTCCTTCTTGATTTATGCCACCACTAAGCTTTCCTTCTATTATGGATAAATAGTTAAAAAAATGAAATTGTTAATTAAATTAAAACATTCAATAAGATGAAAATTAGTGGAGAATAGTAATTTATCAACATGAAACTTACTTGGCAATATTCTAGACCAGGATAAGGAGAATCTGTATGAATCCAAGTTCATATCCTTGATGATCCTAACATCTTCCTATAATATATATGAACAACAATATATTAATTAGTTTATTTAATTTTTATTCATTACTTTTGATTTATAGCTTTAGACTCCATAATTTATCCCAAAGTGTAAGTACTTTTATTTTTATCCCATAATTTATTATTCAATTACTTAAATTTTAGATTCCACATCTTTTATTAAGAAAATACAAATATATACTTTGAAGTTAGTGTACCTTGTAGTTGTGATATGTATCAATGGCTACATCTGCATTGCTTCTATCTTTGATCTTTTCTGCATGTCAATTAAAGTTGCACAAATTGTAAATTATTATGCTTATGAAAATATCAACTTGAAAATTGTACATCAGAATAAAAGAGAAATTGTAAATTATATATATACCTGGATATTTATGGGTGAAAGTATCCCATATACTTGGTGTTCTACCACCTTCATTTGCTGCACCTTCAAACTAATCATAAATAAATTTCATTCATGTCAGAAACACACAATATATAATCAAGATTATTGTATGTTTATATAATATGTGTAATTATTATTTTCTTTAAAAAGATTCTTTGATGTATGTAAATTAAGAGATAAGATATAGCCATTAATAATCCCAGTAACTAATATACTATCAGAAAAAATGTTATTAAGAGAAATATATTTAATTTTGTCACTAAATTTCGTCACATAGAACCATAGAAGAATTTCTTTTAAATTTAGTTTCTAAGTTTGTTATATTAGACCTCATTTTAAATCAAATTGGAGTAATTAATTACCTGGTATGAGGAAGATCCTGCCCCAAATATAAATCCTTTAGGGAAACTGTTTCTATTCAATGAAGCAACATCAATAAGTGGGTCAACTTCAATAGTTTCTATGCAATTGACATTATATTTGCTAAGCACAAGTGCAAAAGCAATTAGGCAGAGAAGGTAATTGAATGCCATATATCTGATTACTTTGCTTAATGTTTCTATGTTGATTTTTTGGTATCTCCTAAAAATAAGCTGATTTTTTGGTATGAATTGTTGATTATGCTTAATCGTTTTGATGTTTTGAAACAAACACGTGTGTGCTTTCTTATATAGGGAACTAGTCTGCTAGTGAGCTTATAATATTGTATGTGGTCAAAGTGGATAAAACAGTATTATAAAGTGCTCTCTTTTGATTCTTGACTAGTCAAAACAAATAAGGCGGCTATATTTTTTTAGTTGGTCAAATATAAAATCAGCATTTTAGTTGTACACGTATATAATTATTTTACACATGCATTCCATAGGGTGTTGCTATGTAAGTTAATAAATATGACAATTTATGTGTTTCTATATTCGTTAATTTATGTGACAACACATCATTAGATGTATGTGTAAAACAATTATACACCGACAATGCATACTAATTAAATTCTTTTTAAAAAAACAAAACGATATTCATTCATGAAGTTAACAAAGTACATCAATTAAAATCACATATTCAACATAGTTAAAAATATAAGACATGAATACGAACAAACTCACAACGTCTAATTTAATAACATACACCAACAAAATTCCTACAAATCTTCATTTTTTTTTTCCATTTCTTTTAATCTAAATAAATGATTTTCACATAAATCATTTCGATGTCAACATACGAATCCGAAGACATGGATATTCCGACCACTTTAATTTTTGTTATTTCTTGTTTGTATTTACTTTATAAATTAATTTTTCAGTTTACTTTTACTTTTAATGAAAAACCAAAAACTTCTTTATTTAAACCAAGTCTCTTGACTCAATAATATAGTAGTATAACCAACCGTTGGATGAGTCCACCTTGGATGAGTCCACCTAATACTCTTAGATTTGCCCAGCAACAACTACGCACCACAACTATTTAGTCTTCGTTAAAAGATTTAGAATACAATGAATCTTAGATTCAAAGAAAGTCTTGATGATATTTGCTTAATCATAATGTATTAGTCATAATAACTTCAAATTGCAAAAGTCTATTGCTTTCTCCATCCCAAAATAAGTGACCTTGTTGAATGTGTACATTATTCACATATCATGCTTTGACCATATTTTTCTACTATTATATAAAGACAAATGGTAGCATATAAGATCTTGAATTTGTCTAAATGAATATTTTCAAAATATTAAATTTTTATTAACTTTTGTTAATACATAATTAAAGATATTTAAGATAAAAAATGTCATTGACATGTGTAAAACAGTCAACTAGATCATAGATTTTGGGACAGATGGAGTAGTATTACTCCAAAAAAGAGTTGATAACATATTAGAGAAATGCTAGGAACACTCGCTTTCTCGCTTTAACAAATATGTTCTCAAACCAAACATGTCTTCAGAATTTGGTTTATAACTGATCATGCATTCAACATCTATTCTTACCAACTATGAATCACGGACAAAACACCAAACATGACATGGACAACGACATATCGACAATGATAATAATTTGAAAAAATGACATAATTTAATGTAATCACACGTGTCAATGTTGTGTCGGTGTCACATGACGGACACTGAGACACATCTTCGATCAGAAGTGTTAGGTGCTACAAAGTTACCAACCTTTTCTTATCAAACTTTGTTGTCTCGCTTTAACAAGTGAATGCAGATCTAACCATTTTATACTTGGTAGCTGTTTTCTGTTCCCAATTTTTCCATTTGCACACATGGTATAGAACATTTTATATACAAGAATATCATAGAAGTATAAAGTATTTGCATTTGATGTGTACTTGAAATCAAAAGGTTAACCATGCAAGTTTTCAACATTCACCGGAAAATACCACATTCAAATCTCTTTATCAGTCTTTCATGTTCTTTCTTACACAGTTAAACTTGATATCATATTTACTGCTAACTGATGCAAGGCTAGGAGCGCAAAAAATATTAATATGAAGCAAAAACAATGTGTACCATTCCACTCAGACATATCAGTTTTATCAAGATACGACCATCCATTTTATCACGTCACATTTCACATAACTGTATACCTACAGAGTTACAATTGAAAAAAATGAGAATTAGCAAGGCAATTTAATCACCCCCAAAAAAACAAAGCAAGGTGATTTGTTGCTCTACCATGTATGATCTCTCACCTGCATTGTAGGGCACTTTAAAAGGTACAATTATTACATCTGTTACTATTTTCTATTTCTATTTCCATATTTTTTTTATAAGTATTTCCATGTAAATTTGGTCACAAGTTTGGTCAAATATTTGTGCAGAAGTGACTGCCTAAATGCTTGTAATTTCTACATGCACGTCTGCCTTACCCAAATGAATGGAACGGAATGAAATATGTTAAAAGTATTATTATTTTTTTGCTGAAATGTCACAAGTTTTTGACAAAAGTTACTTGTGCACAAAATTTTGCTAGCGAAATGGATGATCAAATTTATTTAGAAAAACGGCCCCATGTGTAAAATATTGCAATATACTAACTATGTGGATGACACATTGCCTATTTTAATACAAAGAAAGAACTAGTTCGATCATCACAACTTACCTATAGGAATTAATATTTGATTTTCCAAAGCAAAGAAGAATTTTCGACATCGACAGCATATTTCAGTTCAGGTGACACATTCCCAGAAATTCTATGTGACAACAACTTTGACTTCAAAACTGGCAGCAAATTCTTATGACATGATTCCTTTCTCTTTAGTACCTGTATAAAAGCATGAAATCCAAGCCATTCAACCTCTCCCTTCTTCAACTTGAGAATTGGCCGGATACTAGAATTCTGACGCATTGAATTCATCCTTCTCTTTATCAGTAGGTGCATGTATCTGATAGTTGACAATGAAAGAAAACATAACTGACTAAACGGTTATAAGTTCTAGAATCTAAGTATTCAGAAAGAAATACATATGAATTGATTGAGACCAAATTGAGAAACTAAAGTGGTAATACCAATTCAACAATATGATATTACATCCATACCTCAAGGATTTCTCAATAATATCTGAACAATTTCTTTTGTGAAGTTTGCAAACAAATGATAGGTGGCGGATGTAACAATGAAACTTCATTGCACATATCAAAAACATTTGATAAATATTTAATCTGACAACTGCTGCTGAATTGAGATTTGAATCGAAGAATAAAGGATGACATTTAGGTCTTAGAAAGAAACGCATCTTCTCCTTCAGACGAGTGCCTGGTTTTCCTTGCCAGCAAACAGTAAGCGTTGAGCTTAAATGGTTATTCAAGTACCTGTTTGGAATATAGAATTAGTTATTCCAAGAAAAAGAACCCAAATAAAACTACAATGTGAATAATACTTCAGAATAAAAAGATTTCAACAATAACAACCAAATACTTTTCCGACTGAGTGAAATTGACTACATGGATCAAGCCATGTTAGAATGCCCTGTCAAATTAATCTTATATTCCTATTCCATATTTGAAACTAATAAAACCCTCCCCCCAGGTCTTATTCCCGACAAAAACATATCAAAAGGATATCAATTAAGGATAAATCGTGCATGCATAACAAGCCACAGCGTGTAAAGTTCTTGCTAAAATAAGTTCTCACAAAGCACTTTTCCATCTGAACAGCCCTTACAAGAAACTTCGGGATCAAAACTTAAGATTTCAGTTTAACATACATAGAACCCTTTCCTTAACCAGGAGTTAATAAATTGAGATAAAACAGCATAATATGCTTGATAGAGATATTTTACTAGCTCAGTAAAACAGCTACAGCAATCCCATCTTCAAAACTGAAGGCAGAAAATCTATGAAATTTATAGAAGGTAGATATTACGTAGAACCCATTTCTTAACCAGGAATTAACAAATTGAGATAAAACAGCATAATATGCTTAATAGAGATATTTTACTAGCTCAGTAAAACAATTACACCAATCCCATCTTCAAAATCGAAGGCAGAAAATCTATGAAATTTATAGAAGGTAGATATTTTCATATAACAATGAAAATCTTATGAAAAGCTTAAAACGCCGTAGTCAATGATTGATGGTCATAAATACAGAAGAGTATAAATGTATGAAACATGCGAGTAACAAGTATACACATATGGCCATAATATCAATCAGAAAGCTTTCAATAGAGATTTACTTTGTGTAATCAGCCTGAATTTCCATAGTGGTACAATTGATAAGAAGACCACTCCATTGAACGAATGAAGTAGCACTGTCTTTGCCCACATAAACTCTGTTCAATGAGGAAGCTGGTGTCTGTTCTACATCAAAGTTTGCACCAAACTTTTTCTCATTCATGTAGCAGTTGTAACCACGAAATCCTCTTTTCAACCTGGAGAAAAAGCTGGCAGCCTGCTTCTTTGAGTTTGATATAAAAAAGAAGTCATCAATAAATCGCATTAGCAGGTAACATGGTGATGAGTCACCACTGTTGCTTTGAACAGAATTATTCTCCTTGCAACTTCCAGATTCAAGTGTTTTTTTAAAGAATGGAAATATCACATGCCTCTCCAAATGCCCGTAATATAAGGAGCAAAGCAAAGATGACAAAATCCCTCCCTGGGAAATACCAACACCTTGTAAGAAAAATTTTCCATCGAATTGCAACACATTGTGCTTCACATGCTCTCTTAGATATGAAAATAGCGATTTCTTTTTCACATTCTTCTGCTGCTCCTACGATTTAATAAAAAAGTAAACATAAGCATAGAATAGGAGCTTTTTCCATAAAACTCTATACTCTCCGATAGAATTATCTAATATATATTCTTCAAAAGTAAAGAAACAATATGTTAACACTTGAGCAATTTGGAATATATTTTGAATCCATGGATCAAAGGGAGGAAGATCATAGGCATAGGAAAGATAGAGATCATTTTCGTACTCATGGGGTTGCATATTGGTCAACAATAACAAATGGATTGAATAGATTCTGAAAATGAATACCTTATAAAAAAAACATTGAATACAAGGTGCTCTCTATATATAGAGTTTACGAATGATTAACTACTTACTAACTACTACTAACTCACACCTAAGGAAATTGTTACTAACTTTTTTTTCTAACCAATTAAATAATTTTATATTTCTTTTAAACACAGAGCAATCCAGTACTAAAACAGTCATTATAAACCTTCTAAAAGAGATTGGTGATTAACTCCTTGATTTGTTGATGGTTTCAAAGATGGCGAATGCACATGCAAGAGCATAAGAAAAATTCTGCTGTGATTTTGTTGTTCCTTGAACATACACTTCTAGATCCAACAACAACCATGGTGGAACAATTATTGTCTCTTCCTCAATGCTGAAGAGATATTCAATATCCAAAGCATGATTGTTATCATTTTCCGTAGTTTCGTCGTCATCACTATTTGAAGTGGAAACATCAGCAGTAGCTTCACGGTATCGCTCTAATATTATGTAACGAAGATGAAGATTCTTCAGAGGATGACCATCCTTATTTGGATTGATTATGAACTTGTGTGATTTTATGATGAGCTTATGTTGAGTTGCGTGTTATGCATTGGATCATGACTTATGATTATGAATATTCTATATCTCTGTTATCTTTTATGTTTTATGTATATGTATATGTAAAAGTATAGCTTTGCTTTTTCGTAGGATTTTTTATCCACGTTACAATTACAAAGTTACAATCTTTCGTCCCTCCACTTGATCCTAGACAGGATCTCAAAAGTTGACAACATTGATTTGAATCATGTTTGATTTGAGACCACATAATCTTGCATAAATTGTATCAAACTCAAAGAAAACCTCAGTCTAAAAGAAGTGTAATTTTAATGTTATTGTCGGCTTAAGTATGGGTGAACAAAGGGTTTAGTCATCAAAAAATTCAATTGAGATACATGCCAGATACCCACTCAATAGTAATGAAATGTTTCAAAAAATTTATGTATAATATGTAGAGGGAATAAGTATAAGACATTTAAATTTGAGTTGTGTGTTATGTATTGGATTATGACTTATGATCATGAGAGACAACAAAACAGAACAGATGATGACAAAATATGCAAATAAACTGACCCAGATAACTTTCTCCTGCGCCTATTAAGAAAAATGAAAAATTATACCTGATTAACAAAGACAGCATGCCGGGATGGCGCAAATGATCTGAACTGTGTATGTCCAGTGTTGCTCGTTTCATCCATCATAGTAAATTGCTTTTGAACCCACAGAGAGTTCTTTGTACAAATAACTTGATCATACTGTTTAAGAAAATATTCACTTTTCCAAAGAACTTCTTTCACTATGTCAAGCAGCTTCTCTTGATCAACAGAATCAAATGCTTTCAGAACATCAGACGTGACAATGAATAAGGAAGACATAGGTGTCAATCCCTTCTTCTGGCTAACCAAAAATGGGCAGAGTCTTTTATAAACATCATTGTAATCAAATACTGAAGAACCTAGTCTCTGAGGCTCCTTGAACTGAATTCCTTTCAGAATAGTATGCGCATCACGAAGAACGTAATTCACAGATCGGTAATTTTGAAACATTATTTTCTGGTGTTTTTCTTTCCTTTGAGTTTTGCAGTATCGAACTCCCATAGTGGACTCAACCAATGGCAATCTTGAAGAACCTTTAAGATTCGCCACCAACCTTACTCCATTTTCTTTAGGTTGAACTCTGAGCTTTGAAAATCCAAATGGTCTACCTCTAAGAATATTATGCAAGGCCACATCATCCAACTGACTATATCTCGAGTCTTTGAGGCAAGCAATAATGCTTTTAGTCAACTTCTCCCAAACAGGTTTCTTATAATAGTAAATATCTTGTTTTCCTTGCTGACTTTCAGTAACATAGAAGTTTGCTTGCACCAAAGGCACAACCAGAAATGAATAATACCAGAAGATCCACTTCTCCAGAAGCTTATGTTTGACACCATGTACATCATTGTTCCAATTTCTGAATTCTTTATGAAGGACTTCATCATGTCCTTCTAAATACTTCAGAATCCAAGCATTTTGACTACTCAAGAAATATTTATTTGATAGGAATGGAAACCTTGATGTTTTCAGCTCATGCAAACATAGCTTTAAAGGGAATTTTTCAAATTTCCGTAACTGTATGAACCTGGAAATATTTCTTCTCATTATTCTCCAATTAGAAGGAGTACCTAGTAATTCAGAAGGAAGTAAACTTCTAGAAACAGCCCAAATGAAAGATACTACTTGACTTTTTGAGCAGCATAACTCAACTGCCTCACGCTGTGAATGTTGGGTATCAAACTCCATAGATGTCTTATTTACATTTGTGTCTAATACATTGTCCTGCAATAAGAAATCTGATAAGTACTACATATTCAATTGATGATGAAAAAAATAATTGTATGTAGTGCAAAAAAGGTAAAAAAAAAAATCTTGTAACCTCAATGACTTTGTAAAACTTCTTAACCCAGCCAAAATAGTAACACTTTAGGAGGAAAAAAATACCTCAAGTCTGGAGTTATTACTTTCATCTGTATGTTGATCCAATGATGAAACAACACAATGCTTATCCAAGAACTTTGCAGGCTGGCAACACCGTGCCCTACGAATGACATTCTTAAACCATTTAACAAGAGAGTGATACCTACAAAAGCATTGCAAATATTAACATTTGGAAGAATATGCGCCTAATCATTGAATTTGAATATTAATACTAAATAGATTATTGTATTGCTTAGGATATTGTGCTTAATCATAAATTCAACTAATATGAATATGAACAATTTTGATCTGTTTCTTAATTCCTCCACTTCTTTCTACACCCTTTCAATACCCATTTCATTCTACGTACAAGGATCCATATCCAAGATTATTTATCAAAAATCATGTGTTCAAAGACAGTTATTAATGTGATAAGTCTGGCAAGATCCTCAATTTGCATGTTGATCAAGTAATGGAACACACAATGCTTATCTGAGAGCTTTGCATCCCAGGAACAGTTTGTCCTACAAATGAGATACTTAAACCACTTAACAAGAGACAGTACCTACGAACCATTGAATTATTAATATTTCAAAGAAATACAAGCTTCTTTATTTAATTTGGATGCTAATGCTTATAAAAGGCTTATTACCTGTCTGATGATATTGAAATTTATTTGTTAAGCTTTATCATTATAGTTCATCAAATCAACTATAAGAATTTGAATGACTTTGATTTTTTTTTTTTAATTCTTCACCTCCTACATCAATTCAATACATATTTCATTTTATGCACAAGGAAGCATATCAAGGAGTTATTCAAAGAAATTTATGCGTTTAAGGAAATAGTGTGTCATAAGCTTTTTCTTTTTTTCATTTCTTCCTTGGTCAACATATCATTCACGAATTAGAGTAAACATCAATCAAGAAACCATCTAAACCGTCACCACATAGCAACCTTTGGACCAAAGAATATTCAACTTCCAGGTTCTAGGCACTTCTCTTCCATGAACTAATACTAAGGCCCCTCCAACACCCAACACGGAAAAAGATTAAGGTCAATGAGTCTTCTAACAATCATAGAAAAGTTATAAATCAGTCCTGCAGCATCATGAAGTCCAAACTCCAAAGCAGATAGAAGAATGGACTATAGAGCATAATGAACTGGGGATCTTGTACAAAGTATTTAACATTTTGTAGAATGCTCTGTAATTTAAAGGGCCTGCCTGAACTTACAGGCATGCAGAGTCAATGAGACACGAGCCACTGCTGTGGGAACATGGCAATGGCTGAGCACTGGCATTTACATTTGAGAAGCCAAAAATATTGCCAATGAGCAATTTCGAACAAGCCAAATTTGGTTTTAAGGAATGTAAAATATCTGAAGATAATTTGTGAAGGAACATGAACTAGGGCAAGTGATTCTGAAAGAACTCCCATACCAATTTGCTCCCTTGTAAAAATAATCAAAGATGGGAATGATAAAAAAAATAAAAAATCATTTCACGGTGGGCATGTACACCATGTTAGATTCAAAACTCATTGGTGGATACGTTGCTTCGGAAGAACTGAGAGTGAAGACTCCAGATTATAAAAGATGTATTTCCTATTGATATCAGTCCACTTAGGAATAGTTGGAAGAGAATGTAAGATCAAACAGCAAGAACATTTCCGCAACATCTGCAGCTAAACAACATATAAACATGATGTAATAACATGACATAAAATGATATCTGCAAGACAATTTATGCACTATATCAAAATGAAAATTACAATTGATGAAGATTGAAAAGAATCCCACATCACTATCTTGCATTTCAATACTAATAACTTTGGGTAATGTGACCTATCATCAACATCTCACTATTCCAACTCCCTTTATCATAAACACATTTCATAACTAAAATATGTATATTAAAAAAGATAAATTTTTCTACTGTTAAGTAATAAGAACTTTACGACAATAATAGTTTATCAAATAGCTTTATCCAGACAGACTAGTTTTCCTTGCTTTGTTGTGAGCTTTGCTCATGCGATATTAAAAGGTATTTCAAGGAAAAGCTTGCAAAAGGATTGAGATCTTTTGGGTACACACAGTTTTCTTTTATCCGTTTATGATGGTTGTAAGTCTATGAAGATCGTACGCCAACTTTATTTCCTTTTCTATCTAGACAGATTTTTCTTTTTATAAAAGCAAACGAAAATTAAGCAAAAAAGCATCTAATTCCTACCCGAATTTCAAGACAAAAGTTGGTAAGTGACTTTCACAATATTTCACAGAAACAATTTGTCACCTTTTCATGACAGCTTAAGCTGGTGTTGTCATGTTGTAAATTAGCATGCAAGACATCTGTATTAGTAGGAAGCAAATTGCATTGCATATTTAGATTATCTTCTTCAATGGTTGATTGCTTCTGCTTTTTTCCTCTAACCCTTTTCCAACGACAAGGTCTAGATCGCTTTCCAGGTTTAGTTATAATACAGTTCAAGTCTGGTTTCCCTTCTAACTCTGCCTTCCTTATAACAGTCACAGTTCTTGTAGACTTAGGAGCTTCAGAGACACTAACATCATAACTCCTGCTACCATGATGCCTACTCATTTGCATTGAAGACTTATCAGTCAATACATTACTTCCAAAGCCAACAGAACCATCAGTATTGCAAGATATATGGCGCTTTTGTTTTTGTACTGTTGTGTCATCAACATCCACGGATCTTTTTCTCTTTTGCGCTCCTGTTGCAAACATAACCCCTTATATCAACATCATACACATAACCCCTTATATCAACATCATACAGTAATCAAAAGGCAAAAGGACATTCTAGTATGTAATGTTGCTCAAACACTCATGACATTAGAAAAGAAGCCAAAAACAGAAAAATAAAACAAGGGTAACCAATTCACAAATTTATATAGTTACTGATAATTATTTTTAAATTGTAACAGTTAATGATATCTGGTAATTTGCAATGAAATTTCTAAAAGAATACAGACTGGACATGTAATTTCAATATGGTGATTACAGTAGCAATTAACAGTTTGGCAGTATAGCTAATGAATACAGGATTAGAAGTCCATATGATTAAAAACAAAAACATTACAGCTTAAAGAAACTAGAGGCATTTAAATATGCCAAATGCATATCTTCTCTGTCAATAAGAAAAACCATATTCAGATAGAAAGTGCACAATGCTACAGTTAATGTTTACTGAGATAACAGTATGATAGATTAACAATTCTTATTACCGCTTTTATGAAGTGAAGGATGTTGATTGTCAAACTTTGATGAACATTTCTTTAACATATTAAAGCATAGACAACTGATTGGAGGACCTGCCACCTGGTAGTGTTTTCCATGGGGAGTGGGCAAGAATATTGATGTATTCTTTAGTAGGTAAACCATTAAATCATCTCCAACCTGCATGGATACAATTATAAGTTTTTACCTAATTATGATAAGAAAAAGAATAAAAAAAATAACATCATACTTCTAAAAATAATCTTCATAGAATTACATACCCTGCTCAAGAGAAGACACCACAATGGACAAGATAAAAGCTCCACATTTGGGCTTGAACATTTACTCTGCATATTGATAGCAAGCCAGTAGTTAAGAGAGTCTCTGTTAGGAAGAACAGGGGAGTGGCTAACTCAATGCAACTCAATGAGTGATTGGTAGCTATTAGTAGTTAGTTAGGCCGCAGCCATATAAGGACCAGCTGGCAGACAGAAGAACGATTTTTGGGAATCAGAAAGTTTAGTGAGGACAGGCCAGGATTCTTGAATTCCCTGGAAGCCACTGTAAAAAAAAATTATCGCCTAGGAATGGTAGCGTAGCACTGAAAAGAATAACTTTTTAGTGTTGTCAAATAGTAGCTATAACAATGATATATCACGATAGAATAGCAGAATTTAAACAAATTCATATTATTCCTCAATACACAAGTTGTACAAAAGTGTTGTCAAATAGAGGCTATAGTGGTGCTATAGTGTTGTCACGTAGCGTAATTTCAGGAAACGCTGTTTTATGCAATCCGCAATTGACAACACTGATTTTCCTCTATTCTGCTTCATAGATGTTTCTCCTTCAATCTGGTGAACCAATTCAATCACAGATGAACAAAATTATCATTTGTGAAATAAACAAAAGTAAAACCGGTAACCAAAATACATCACACATTAGCCTTCATAAAAAAAATTACAGGTCCTCAAAAACATTTCACATTTTGATCACCAATGCACTGCAAAGAACCTTCAATTTTCTGAGTTATATTATGTCAACAATCAACAGTTAAATAAAAGTCAGGGAAGAGAACTATTAGAAGATAGAAAAATATCTTGTAATAATATCTTGATAAACATATTATAGTACGAGTATCTTATACTTCCTCTTATAATGCTGATGGTAATGAATCCTGGAATATCTGCTGATCGTATTGTATCATATAGTAAGGAGAAGGTGGAGATTACATTGTTACATGCATGGCCTTCAGTTCTTAAATGACAGGCAAACAAAAACCATGCAAAGCAAGAAGGCTTATGGCATGTAACAGCACAAAACCGACCCGTTTCACGGTTTATAACCACATTTGAAACTTTTGGGACTAACAACTCAGCAACTGATAAAACATACCAACTTGGGTAGAACCAAATTAAAACTGAAAAGTCACTGCATTACAACCTCTTGAAATATCTAATCCAACTTCAAGAATACACTCATAATGGCAAAAAACAGAAATTGAAATTACTAAACTAAATGAAAGCTCGAAATTTAAAAGTCGCACGGATGAACTACAGAGTTGTATAGCACTAAAGAAGAGAAGAAATTTCTCACCGTATCATAACCAGAGCACAAGACATTGGCGGAGACTGGGTCCACTTCACACAACATCAGTTCCACAATGCTATTCACAATCTGAAAATCAAAAACAGAAATTCCTAAAACATCCACTCCAGCTTCCAGACTTCAATTTAAAAAACCAATCCCCAATAGAAAGAGGAAGACATATATACATATATATATATATATATATATTCACAATCAATGAACTGAAAACACTTATTAAGATAGAAGGAGGTCCAAGACTCAAATCCTGATTCCTGAATACTAACATTGGCAGAGAGTGAGTGTTTCATAACTACCAGTAGACTACTAACATTGAGGTCAGAACGTTGGCGCTAGAAGCAGGGTCTAAGTCACACACGAGAGCTGACAGACCCTCAATCCCTCAACCTCGACTGGGGCTAATATTCTGTTGCTCACTGCTCGCTAATCGAGATTAATGGTAGTTTATAAACACTCTCTCTCATGACATTTAAAGAAATAATAGTGAATACTTAAAAACTCAAAGCGGACATAACCTTAAAGACATACATGAGATTGGAGCAAAAATTATTCAAATATTTACAAAATTGTTTATAGAAATGACTTATAAATGTCCGTAAGACCTAGCTCAACTGACAATGTCAATAATGTTAGGCTGGACACCTTCACCCAGGTTCGAACCCGGACCTCGCAGTTGTGTGTGTGGTGTTAGGTGGTGCCAATCACTTCATCTACAAACCAAACAAAGATGACTCATAAAATTAATTTGTCAACAAGGGGTTCCTTAACTTTATCAATTTATATATATCAATTTATAAACTCTGCAAACATGTCATTATGGTGCATTTGATTTGCTAAAAAAAAGGGACTGGATTGAACAACTTTTTTTGTACCCTGTTTGATTTAGAAACTCATCATAGAACTGGACAAAATAGGTAGCAAGGGCTTGGACAAAAACAAATTTTTTTGTCCCTTACTAAACTATGGGACAACTTTTCGTCAAGAGTCCTCTAAAAAAAAAAACTTTTCTTCAAGAATATAGAATATAAAAAATACCAATTTAACATTTTTATTTTCCAACATAAAAAATGTTATCTCTCCAGTCCGGTTGTATTGTCCCATACTTACTATTTTGTGAATCAAAAGCACCATAAATTCCTAATCTCTTAAACAAGCCTATTTAAAACACTAATAAGCTTAAATCAATGTAAACACTGATTGTAAGAGTTAAAAATGAAACTGAAATAAAAAAGCACTTTACACAATATCTATGAAGCACCCACAAACACGTCGGCACTGGTAAAAATTTGAAAAAATGAATTATTGAACGTAATCACATGTGTCAGTATCATGTCAGTGGACATCAGATCTTAGAATTTGTGGTTGGGTCTAACTTAACCACACAAAACCGGTTGTGAGGTGAAGATTGCCCCCACTTATAAACACATACTTATACCATCTCTCATTCAACGCGGTACACTTTAACACCAGACAGCCTTACATGAGAAGTGTCGGTGATACAGGTGGACATGACTATTTAAAACACTAAGGGTCCGTTTGGTGCGCATGCCTATTTAAAACACTAAGGGTCCGTTTGATGTGTAAGATATGATAAAACTATCATAATAAGCTTCAATCAATATAAATGTTGAATCTAAGGGTGTGTTTGGTAAGACATGTTTTTGACCATATAGCTTATGTTTTAAAAGCTCATTTCACCAAAAAAAAAAAAAAAAACCTGTTTGGTGACCGTCACATTCTCACAACCTAATAACTTATTTTTAATAGCTTATAGAGGTTTTTGGGAAGCTAATTTAAGTAGTTTATAGCTTATAATTATTTATCTCAATTTTACCTCTGCAATCTTAATTTTTTTTAAAAAAATGTTAATTAAATACATCATTTTTATGTCATTTCATATTTATATGCTAGTTCAACAACAAATTTTACCAAACACTATAAATTCAATCAGCTAGCTTATTGCTATCAGCTATCCTCTACAAGCTATCTTATTAGATATTCGCTATTTTTTTACCAAACAGAGCCTAAGAGTTAAAAAAACAAAACATAAAAAATAAAAAAAAAACCTAAGTTTTATGTAACCTGATATTGGGAGCAATGTGAGTACGGAATGAAAAACCAAATAGGATTCACATTTTCCTTAACAACAACATAACAATCCGAAAGCAATTTCCTATAATCATCAGGATCATTCGGTCCCACGAGAAACGACTTTGCATCAGAGCTACAACCAAGACAAATCCGCCCATTACAGCAACAAAGGTCAGGAGAAGGATGTGGAGATGGAAGCAAGGAAAGGATTGTTTCTGTTAGGGTTCTTGCTCGGTTTCGGAAGAGACGCCATAGTACTCCTGGAATGGGTTGTTTTCGTTTTCGAGGCATTTTCCCGCGAAAATTGAAGATGAAAGGGTTTTGAAAATTGAAAATGGAAATGCGTGTGATTACGGTGGTTGGAATGGTTTGTATATTATATATATTAGTGGTGAATGTTGAAGGGTGTTTTTGTCTTTTGCAGTTTTGGTTGAAAAAGGATACGGTTTGTTGGAAAATAATTTTTTAGAGTTACAATAGTAAAAAATGTGTGAACATTTTGACTCATCTCCTCAAAATCATAATCAAATAAACGTTAACAAAAAAAATAAGTTATTTGACGGAACACTTATCCATCCGTCTCAAATTATATGACGTTTTGAACATTTCACACGTATTTAAAAGTGTAATTAATTATGTAGGGAAAAAATATATTATGAATTGTTTTACAAAATTGTCTTTAATAAATGGTATCTAAAAGATAGATTAATGAATTAAAAGTATAGAGTAATAAATAGTTAAGGATATAATAGAAAAAATAACATTAATATTTCATAAAAATTGTAGAGCAATTTATAATTTAGGACAATTTTTTTTTTCAAAGCAATTTTTAATTTTGAACGGAGGGAGTAATATACTGTGATTTTGTCTCTCTCTAAATGAGAGTGTCCATTAAAAGACGAGAATCATTACTTTTTTATAAGTGGCCCTATGTGGACTAGTACTTTAAAATATTTAAAACTACGATGACATACTTCATCTCTTGGTAGTATATGTTATTTCTTCCGTCCTAAAATAAGTGACATTAGTTTGACGATGTGTATTGTATTTTTTTACTACTTCCTTCGTCCCAAATTGTATGACGTTTTAGTCATTTCACACGTATTAAGAAATATAATTAATTTTGTGTGGGAAAGAGATATTATGAGTTGTTTTACAAAATTGTCCATAATAAATGGTATGGAAAAGATAAATTAAAGAATTGAAAAAATATAGAGTAATAAATAGCTAAGGATATAATAGGAAAAATAACATTAATGTTTCATTGGTATTGTAAAGCGACATATAATTTGGGACAAATTTTTTTTTCCAAAACGACATACAATTTGGGACGGAGGGAGTATTATATAAAGACAAATGGTAGTATATAAAATGTTGTTGGATTTGTCTCGATAAATATTTTTAAAATATAAATTTTTATAAGTTTTACTAATAGTACATAATTAAAGATATTAAATGTTAAAAATGTACATTGACATGTGTGCAACAGTCAACAAAATCATTTATTTCGGTACGGGAGGAATAATGATCCTCGTCATTTTTTTAAACAGCTGAAAATAAAAAAGCAACTTGTATTAATTTGACATTCATCAAGTCACCGTCTTAACTATATATATGAGAAATATATAAGTATCAGTCCCTAATGAACATATTAGTATAACATTATATCTCTTTTCAAATGGATAACCTTATTTTTAACGTATACTCTCTCCGTCTCAAATTATATGATGTTTTGGACATTTCACACGTATTAAAAAAAGTAATTAGTTTTGTATTTGGAAAGAGATATTGTGAGTTGTTTTACAAAATTATCCTTAATAAATAGTAAAAAAATTTAAAGAATAAAAAGTAATAAATAGTTAATGATATAATAAAAAAAGTAAGATTAATACATCATTAGTATTGTAAAACAACTTATAATTTAAGACAGAGAATTAATATTCGACGACTCCATCTCTCTCCAAAATCCAAATGGCAATGTCCATTAAATGGAGAGAATCTCAACTCCTTATTAATGTGATCCATATTAAAATTTCTCCAAAAAAATAATGTGAATGTTTATTTCTCAATAAAGGAGGCAAGACCATCTACGATAGGGTCCTTCCCCTATCAAATGACTTGATGTCTATAGAGGTGAGTGTTAACCACTTCTATTAATTTTGGTGCACAATTAATTGTAAAAGTAATTTTCTTCGTTCAATTGCTATATTATCCTTCTTAATACAAGAAAACTGAATGTTGTGGAAAAATCTTTACTAACCCAATATAACCTTCTGCCACGTCGCAGATTTAGGGATAAATTTTGTCTAAGTATTACTTTTTACAACTAAATTCTGACTATTTCTTATGGTTAAGTTTTAAATGATGTCATTGTGTTATGGTTTGGTTTATTTGCACTTGAGAAATATAATTACACTTCCAATCTAACTAAAAACTGACGTGTATATTTAGTGGAGGACCAAAAGGCTAAAATTTGTTTTTTCAAAAGTACAAATTCACAAGTTAACCAATCAAATCCGCCCCCTCACTGTTTTTAATACATCACTCTTCTTACTATTGCTACTTGCCTATTCACAACATAATTGGCCTCCTACTACATCAAAACTTCTACTCAAACTTAACAAAAGTTGTACTCAACTTTCCAAAAATTTTACTCCAACTTTTCAAAACTTCTTCCTCTTTTTCCTGATAAATTTTCGTTGTTCCTTCTCCTCCATTCTAATATTTTGATTTCTTCTGTTTTAACAATGCTTTCACAATTTTTTTTCAAACCTTGTCTTATGAATTTTTTTGGTTATGTATCTATTTTGATTTGAATAATGTGAAAATATTGGATGAATCTTTTGGTTATATTATGCTGAAATCTGGTTTCTTTCTTTTATTCATGATATATGTCAAGTAGCAAACTTATTTACTTATCAAAGTTTGATTATTTTTTTCAAACCTTGTCTTATGAAATTTTTTGTTTATGTATCATTTTTTATTATTGGAGCTGAAGAGACGTCATTTTCAATCATTTCAAATCACGTCATAAAGACAATAATGGCTTAGGGGGGAACTGTTTTGGACCAGCAAGAGCCCAGTAAAAATAGCCCATACAGCCAAAGCCCAAAGAGCACACAAGGCCAAAGCACGCTGACATGTGCGTTTAGTCCTGTGTGGATTACCACACATGAGCAAGCCTCCAATCAATCCCCGCCGTGCAATTCATCTATAACTGCCTTCGTGGATCCCCGCAATGATTCATTTTTATAAGGGTGACTCAGCGTCACCCTTAAGGTACATATTCATTTCCACCACTTTTTTCACATAACCACATGTCTCATATACCGACATGAGCATTGGAGTGATAACGTGTCTACATGCACCTTTCTCCTCCTCCGTGGAATCTCAACCTCCTCCACACCAGAGTGAAGTTGCCCTTAGTATAGTTCTTGTTTTGATAATGTGTGAATAGGTTGCTAGATAATTTGATGATGTTTATTGTTTCTTCAATAATGTTTAGCACATGTTAAAGCACCAAGCAATCCATGATCTTAGGGTTCCTCAAAGTGTCTTGTGTGTCAAGTTTCCTTTTGTGCGGCAAAATCCTTATTTCTAAGGCCCTGATTCGATTCAAATTAGCTTGAATCGTATCATTCCTTTTCTCTGGTCTTGGCCTTGTTAGTTCATGTAATTTTGATTCGATTAATAAATTCCTGATTCGTATCATTTATGAATTGATTCGTAAACTGCTGAATCGTATCAAGTTTTCTCTCTGATCTTGTGTTTTGCCTTGTTGAATCGTATCACTGTTCTTTGATTTGTATCAATCTTCATCTGGGTCACTTTGATTCGATTCACACATTGCTTGAACCGTATCAACCTTCATAGCTCCAGATATGTCCATTTACACATGTCTGAATCGAATCACACTTTACCTGAATCTAATCACAACGTTGTTTTTGCCTAAAATATTGGACATATCACCCCTGCCTATATATAGTTATACTCGTACACCTTCCAACTCACTCAATCAATTGCAAATAACATTCTATAGTCTCCAAACCTCTCTTTCCACTTGCTCTTCAGATTAAACACTTTTTCTAAGATTCTTTGTAGATTTTGAGTCATAGATTGCTAGGGTAATATAGGGATTGTAGATTGGTTTCTTTCAAGGAACTTGATTGGGAATCAAGGGTCCAAAGTTAAAAGAGTGATTTCTTTCCAACTCTAAGGTTAATTGTGGGGGTCTTTCTAATCTTCACAAGTTCAAGGGGATCCAAGCTCCGGACATAGCAAAGAAGAGTTCGAGGTGAAGAACTTAAAGGATTGCATGTGAGTTTGAGCTTTGAAGACTTAGAGAATCTCCAATTTTAAGGGTTACTTGAAGATTGGTGGTGTTGTTGTTGCCTAGGATTGAAGATTAGGGTTATCGATGGAATTCTTTGTAATCATAACAATTTGTAAACATTTGTCAACAATAGTGGAAGTCGTTGATAGAGACATGTTCTATTAAGAAGAGTAGACGTACCCTGAAGCGAGGACGAAAGAGGGAACTACTATAAAAATTTTGGTGTTCTTCTCTTCCTATCCTCTTAGATTTTTGCATCAATTTTTGTATATGAATTGTGTGCTTAAAACCATTTGATTTGATTGTGATTAACTTTTTCAATTATCCTAATCTTGATTCATTGAATTAAGATTCTTTTCAAAAACAATTTTATCACAATTAAACTTCAATTAAGTTTCAAATCATTAATTCATATATTTTGTGTTTCTTAGGGTTAGTTTGGTTTTTTGCAATTAGGTTTGGTTTGAGTTTGTCCAGTTTTATGATTTGTATATTTGATTGTTGATAATTGATGTGCTTTATAAGATTATATTTGAACCTTTCAATTCAACCTTGTCTTAGGTTTAATTATTGTCTTGGTAATTTGTTATCGTTGTTGTGCACGAATCCAAAATGTTACAAGTTTTCAATTCGCGCTTTAACAAACTCTTTTGAAAATTGAAAAACGCTATTCACCCCCCCCCCCCAGCGCATCTTCTTGTTCACCATATAGACCAACACGGAGCACCGTGACCCACAACTCCACATCTTCGATCTTCACCAAATATATCAGCAATGATCAATTTAGTCTTTAAAATAGGTTGGATGGATTGGATCCATTCATATTTTTAAATGGATGGGTTCAATCCAATCCATTATTAAACTTTATGTTTGATGGATGGATTGAATGAATTTTATAATGGATGAATATGAATTTGGTGGATCAAATTGCCACCCCTATTCCATACAAAGTAATTTGTTTCAATGTCAAGCTAGGTTTAAGGTTTTTTTGTTTTTTTTGTAGGTTTGTGCTTCTTTAGTATGTGTAATTTGTCATGGATGTAACAAATGTTTCAAAACATGTTTGTTTTGATTTATTTTGTTATAGATATGTCATCGTTGTTTCTTTTTTATGAGGGGAAGTGTTATCACTGTCTGTTGTTTAAATATTTAGTGGTTTAATTCATATGAACTTTTGAATTTGTTTCAATTTTTTTATTTTAACCGTTAAAAAATGAAATTACTATTATTTCAATGTATTTTTTAATCTAACAAACGAAATTTGTTATTTGAAAATAAGAAATATATGATAAATTCTTCTAAAAATAATTAAGTTTCCATGGCTATTATCTAATAATTACTTAAATTTGTTGAGTGATGGAAGATAGTCAAATGTATGTACTTATAGGTAAAATATGATCATTGTAAACTAACTAGCAGTGTTGCCATTTGTTTAAAACCTACCATATATGTATGGAAATCAAGAAGTATAATGCCTCTATTTAGAGAGCATATTTGAAACTTAACCAACTATCAAACTAACTAACTAATTATAATCATTCTTAACAAAACTAATTAATGAGACTGCAAATTTAATTGCCTCTTTGGATAAAGAATTAGTGTAAGAAAATAAAATATATAACAAAGCGTAAGAAAAAAAAATGAATTAGTGCAAGAGTTTCTCAAATCCTTTCTATCTGAGTCGACAAACAAAAGGTAGACCAGTTTAACCAGGAGTTCTACGATAATATCTTTGTGTTTATTAGCATTTCCTTCAATCATATATTGTTGTAGATAATTAATGATTGCGTTTCTTGAAGATATTTAAATGATAGTTAACATTAATTATCATACTTATATATGCAGGATGTAATAGTTGAAGCTCTTCAACCACAACTTGAGTTAAAACTAAACCAGAAGCACTCTTTGATGTTGGAACGTGAGATATTGATGCATCAAGTGGTCATTCTTAGTAAAGAAACACTTCTTAGAGATAGTAGTAAACGTTACATATGCTTCCTATATAACTGTTTTATAAGGAACTATTATATGGCATGAGAGAAGAGAAATGTACTCCCTTTGACCTTAATTATAAGTAAAAGTAGGTCATAGAAAATATATGTATTTGGTTTAAATTCAATACATCAACTTTCTATAACCTAGTATAGCTTATATTTAATGGCGGGGAGAAAGAAAATTTATTAATTCATTCCAATTAATTACTACCTGAAATTGCGCTGCGCAAAATCAAAGCAAAGAAACTGAGACACATACGACAATATTTTTTTGCATTTTTAGATAGTTGAAGATAAAACTTTGTGAAAGTTTCTATACAAAAACTAAGGGACCGTTTGCCTTTTAAAAATACTTTCAATTTTAATTTCAGTTTTCATTTTACTTTTCATGGATGGAAAGGATAGTGCAGTTAATAATTGTGACACTGAGAAGATGAAAGGCTGACACGGGAGATTGTATTTCAAAAACACTAAAAATATGTTATTCAGTGTGTAGGCTACTAGAAGGATCAAATGCTCAAGAGGTCAGGGCAATGGTTCTAGATATGCAAGCTAGGTTAAACAACCATTGATTAGGGTCGATGCTGGATAATATCTTCGTGGATGCCTTTCATATATCATGCAATAAATCCAAAGGATGTATGGTGGAAATTGTCGAGCATATCTTGCAACAACCTAGCTTGCATATCCATAATTGTTGCCCTGACATCTCGATCATTTGATCCTTCAAGTAGACCACACACTGAATAACATGTTTTTTATTGTTTTTGGAAATGCACTCTCCCGTCTTAGCCTTTCATCTTCTCCGTGTCACAATTATTAACTGGAATAGACAATCCATCCATGGCATAGTAAAATGAAAATTGAACCTAAAATTGAAAAGTATTTTAGAAATAAAACGAGCCCTTAGTTCTAGAAAGAAACGTTCACCAAGTTATCCATTCAAAGATCTAAAGATGTCAGAAAATATTGTTGTTTGTGTTTAAATTTATTTACTTACTTTTTGTGTTCCACAATTTTAGCTAATAATTAATTGGACTGAATTAATAAATTTACTCCCACCGACCTTAAATACAAGCTAAAGTAGGTTAAAGAAAGTTGACGTAATTGGTATAAATTTTAAACCAAATACATTTATTTTCTTTAACCTTCTTTTACCTATATTTAAGGGGTCAGGGACTATGTTTTTATTCTCTGATGCCATATACTAGTAGCTTATAAAACAATTTTAAAGCAAGCATATATAGTGTTAACTACCATATCTAAGAAGTGTTTCTCTATGAACAGTGGCCACTTGATGCATAAATGTCTCACGTTCCAACATCATAGAGTGCTTCTGTTTTAGTTTTAACTCATGTTGTGGTTGAAGAGTTGCAGCAACTTCAGCCTCCATATATTTATATATGTGCATGATAATTATTGTCAAATATCATTTTAAATACGTTCAAGAAATAAAAACATTAATTATCTGCAACATTAACATATTAATGTATGATTGGTAGGTTTCAACAAATGGAAACACTACTAGTTAGCTTCCAACGATCATATTTCACATAGTATTTCATCAACGACCAACAAATTCAAGTACTTATTAGATAATAGCCATGGAAATTTAATTACTTTTAGAAGAATTTATCTTATATTATTATTTTTCAAATAACAACTTTCGTCTATTAAATTAAAAAATACATTGAAATAGTAGTAATTTCATTTTTTTATCTTTAAAATAAATTTTTATTTGAAACAAATTAAAAAGTGCATATGAATTAAACCACTGAATATCTAAATAACAAACAATGATGACACATCCACTAAAAAACAAAACAATGATGACACATCCACGATAAAAAAAAACTAAACATGTAATGAAACATTAGTTAAATCCAAGAGAAATTTTCTACATATATATTACTAAGGAACCACAAACCGACAAAGAAATCCTTCAACCTAGCTTGACATTGAAACAAAATAAATTGTATGGGATATGCGTCAATTAAGATATGCTTAGCTAGTACAAACAAGTTATAGATATGTACTTACCATTTGTAAATGACAATTACTCCAGGTTTTTCCCATACAACTGTAACCTGTAGAAACAATATGAATATCTTATATATTAATTTGAAATGATAACAAGAATATTAAGGTCAAAAAACTCATAGAATTTAAGATTTAATTCTTGAAACTCACCGATCTCTAAGAATAACCATTGATGTCAAGTGCCTCAATTTAAACCCCCTTCTTAATGCATTCATATTTAATAAGAGAAATCACAGTCGATGAAGATTTGTGTTGGACATCACCAAAACGCACAATAAATTAAAACATAATAGGGAAATCATATAAATATATGACATCATTGATGATTTTCATTTGATTAAGCATAAACTGATTGTCTGTTAATCAAGTTTGGTTGCCCCGTAAGTGGATCTAGAGGACAAAATCAACATAAGATTAAAGAAAATAAAGAAACCAACAACAAAGTAGATGCAATCAATTTCAAAACAAAACATAGATTTACCTCCCTACATCGGAGATAACAAGGGCTGGGAATCAGATTAGGGTTTGCAAAATTGGCGCCGGTTCATGTTTGTCTTGTAAAACTGAACAAAGCAACTAATTTATATGGACTTCAATGGATTAGGGTTTGTTTTAGGTTAGATTTCTTTAGAGTAAATTACACCCCCTCCCCCAAGAGAGGCTTGAACTACACTTCTCTCTCCTCTCTTGTTAAAACAAAAACTCTTCTCCCTTGAAAAAAAAGGCTTAAATGCAGTTTCCCCCCTTTTGTTTCAAAACATTGCGATTTTTGGCCCCTAATAAAAAAAATAAAAATTTGCCCTTTATTTTTAGGGAAATATGCTCTTTTGACCCTCTAACTTTGGGAAAATATGCTCTTTTGGCTCTCTATCTTTAGGGAAATAAGCTCTTTTTGCCCTTTATCTTTACGAAAAATTGCGATTTTGGCCCCCTGTT
Source organism: Medicago ruthenica (assembly GCA_018208015.1). Classification (NCBI taxonomy): domain Eukaryota; kingdom Viridiplantae; phylum Streptophyta; class Magnoliopsida; order Fabales; family Fabaceae; genus Medicago; species Medicago ruthenica. The sequence goes on from CM031373.1 coordinate 7,216,124, forward strand.
TTGGGGCACGAGACGTTTTCTCAGCAGCTTTGCAACACTTTGTAAATTTAAGGGGTAAAATTGTTATTTTTGTTGTTAGGGGGCCAAAATCACAACTTTTTAAAAGTTAAGGGGTCACAAATGCATTTAAGCCAAAATAAAAAAACTTATACTCCTCCTCCCCTATGAGATGCTTGAATAACAACTTCTTTCTTTAATACTTAAATATGCACTACTTTTTTTTGTAGCTGATGTACAATTTCGGCATGTGTACCAAATCGTTCACAAGTAATAAAGTAGTTAGTAAGATTGTTTCCACATGGATTGTCGTTTCAACTTGGAAACTAGCGTTACTTATTAGAACAGAAAATAAAAACAAATAAAATAAATAAATGCAGTAAATTTGGGGGGAATTTGCAAGTTTTATTTGATTGCGCAAAGTAGTAGTAAGTAAGTAACCTGGTTTGATTGTAGAATTTTAGCGGCGGCCAGAATTCTTCGAATCCCCTCTATTTTCTTGTTGGATTAAAGACAAGTCAACATTTATTTATAATACAATAGTTCTATTTAAGTGATGAGTTCGTGTGGTAGTATGTCTCTCCATCTGTCAAGTTCCACCTGTTGTTCACTCTAAAGTTATACGTAACACTAAAGGGTGCAACATCGTCAATCCTACAGGGTCCAGTAGGCCAATGTACGGAATATTAGAGTGGGGCCTTACTTTCTCAGAGGTAATTGAAACATAAAAGAATTGAAATTCCTAAATTGCCATCTAAAGGCTCCAACTTTGTCAATGAATCTTAGAAGTTCATCACTTACTCTATTGTACCTTAGTAGTTCTGCAAACGGGAAGCCATCTCGTCTACCTTACAAAGGCGAAAAGAATAAAATTCAATATGCAACATTAAAAAAAGAGTGTTTCCTCTATTTCTAGGTTCAAGCACCAGCCCTAGGCATGTCACACTACCTAGGTCCAATGAATGCATTAAGACTTTTTCATAGGAAAATTAAATAGAAATTATAACATAATTGAATAGAAGACTTGAATTAAAAATATTCAACAAACAAATAGAGGTTCATCTTAGAACCCTATCCAATTAGGGTTTAGTTACTCATTGTAACTAATGGCAAAATTACAAAAGAATAAAACATACCCTAAAGACAAAGGTCGAGGAAAGACTCCTCCCTTTAAGCTCTTAGTGTTTGTTTTCCTCTGGAACTGTGATCAGTGCATTTTGATGCACATTCTTCTATGTTTTTACTTAGGCATTTCTCTAGTTTGTTTTGTTTATTTTACTATTTTATTATGTTTTTAGAATTAAGTCTTTGTTTGCTTCTAATCTATTTTCGTATGTTATTTTCAGCATAAGCAGTTTTTAGTGTAAAAATCATAACTGGAGCTACAGGAATCGGATTGAGACACGGTCAAGTGCGTTGGAAAGCTAACAGAGAGATCTACAACTTTTATGTTGAAGCCTGAAGCCAGTTCGGAGCGCAATTGTGTCAAATAATCGCGTCATGTTCCAGACTTTATGTAATTTAATTATTTTCGACCCAAACTTATGTTTTCGGCCCGTAACTTTTGGAGCCCGTATTATTTAAACCAAAACGCAGCCTAGGGTTAGTCATTCTGCATTCTCGAAAACAGAACCTTGACGGCTGCTCTTGCTATGGAGAACTAAACTTTAGGTTGATTCATTGGTGTAAGGAACTCATTCATGATTTCTTGAGGTTCGAATTTAATTGCAAGTTCGTTTATCTATTTATGCTTTGTCGTATCAATTTCGTTTCTCTATATTCCGTATGAATTCTGATTCAATGATGCTTAATTATTCTATCTCGAATTTATGTAGTTGAGTTTTATTCGTATTAATTCATCGCTTGTTTAAATTAATCCGAATAGAAATTGATACGAACTTTTGCGCTTAGCAATAGGGTTGATTGAATTTGTCATGATACTAACCGTGTTATATGTGACGCTTGTTCACCGTCCATGGTTAGTTGAACACATGAGATGCTTAATCGAATGAATTCATATAAAACCGATTGTCGCTTGTATAATTAGTTTTATAAATCAACCAGAGCATAAATAGCTGAATGAATATCTCTGTGAACCTATGATAGGATCAAACGAGTTGTCTAAGACCAATGAATCAATCGTCTTTTTTATTAATTGAATTTCTGATTCTCTTTCAATCTGAATAAACCGAAAACCCCCATTTAATTGTGTTATTCATCGTTCTTAGTTTTGTTAATTATCAAATAAGAGGTCCTTGTGAGACGACCAAGGTTTAACTACCTTGTTACTACATTTAAAAAATTAATTATTTTTGACCGCCTACGACAGCGATCAAATTGGCGCCGTTGCCGGGGACCTCTAATTGGAATTAGTAAAATTAAGAACGAACTAACCTTACTAACAATTTTTATTTTGTTTTTAGTTTTTCTTTTGTTTCAGGTTCCGACGTTGAATTTTGCATTGAAGCTGAAAAAAAAAAAATGGGTAACTCATTGGACGAATTGGCTTATCTTATTAATTTGATGGAATCAAGAGAACAACAAGCATGCTTTCAAAATCATATTCCACTTGTGATTTGCAATATTTGTTCTTCAAATTTTCATTGTAGTGATGCATGTCCTATTTTGTTAGATACTAACTTTTGTGGTGAGACCCAAGTTGTAGGTGATTTTCAAGGACAATACTATTGTGAACAAAATTCATATCTTGAAGAGCAACCTATTTGGCCATATCAACAATTTCAACAAAATGTATCAGCTGACACACAATCGTACTTGGAAGAAATTATCAAGCAAATGGCTGAAACTAATAAGCGAATGATTGAAGATGATTTGCAATTTCAACAACGTATGCAATCTTCTCTTCAAGTTATAAAAGTCCAAGTTGAACAAATAGTTTCCACCGTCCATCAAATTCAAGAGAATAAGATGTCTCATGATGATGTACAACCTGTTTCACTATTGGAGGTAACACAATGTGATACATGTCTTGATGATTCTCCAGGTGAGCCCGTTAAAACAGTGTTTGTTTCATCTGACGAGCACAAGGTAAGCAACAAAAATTCAAGTGAATGCATGAAAGAGATTATACCACAAAATCCCTTGAAATCTGATTTGGATGAATTATATATTTCTCTTGAAGTACATAAATCTCTTGAAATTTTTGCTTTTGAGTGTGGTGTTTGTAATGTTTGTCATGAGATCAGTGCAGCCATTTCAGGTGAAGAAATTTTGATGCCGCCAACCACTTGTGCAGAAATTCAAGCAAATTCAACAACTCTTGAATTTGACAGCAAAAATGTGGATTTTAGCCATAAACAACCATTGTCCACAGCAGAAAAATTGTCGGTGGATCCTCTAATTAAGCCAAGCAACATGCATCTCTTCCACCCAATTTATCTGACTCACAAGCTAATTGTGGATTTTCTTATTTCTATGCTTTTATTAGTGCAGGTTCACTATATGTGCTGGCTATTCCTCCTAAGCCACCGGATCTTGTACTAATAGACAAGTTCACCTGCTACTTACTTTTTCCTGTTTCATGTGTTCGTAGTGCAGCAAGGCCTCCACCTAAACCACCAGACATAGAAGCTCCAGCTGCTACACCTTAGCCCCTCGGGTGTGTTCCTTCCTTATTCTCGCTTATTGTTACATTGAGTACAATGCTTGATTTAAGTGTGGGGGGGAACATTTTAGTTTTTAGTTGTTTATTTTTTTTTTGAATAAAAAAAAAATGGAATTTGCATGCTTTCTTGTTAGTTATTTTGCTACATCTGTGAATATTCTCTCTGTTCTTTGTCGAAAGACTTGTGGTGAGATGTGATTTACTCTTTTTGTGCATTCTTGGTATATATGTTTAACTAAGCTCTAAATTGTACATCACTAGTGATAGATCACTAAACCTTGTGAGATTTTGAGCCTAATAATGGATAACATAAAAAAATCCATCTCTTTCTTTCTTGTGTGATTTCACTCATGTTTGTTAGTCTCTAGAACTTGAATTGACTCTTGTTGAAACTTTTTGTTTACTTGTGCACACTGAAATGATAAAGGCATGTTGTTTTGTTTTATTTTTAACCTGTTAGCCAAAAAGCCAACCTTAACAATATTATCCCTTGTTTGGAAAACCCTTTGAGCCTATCATCCTTTTTTGTGTTTAAAACTCATTACAAGCCGAAAAGTGAAAAACAATATATCACCCTATTCAAGGGGTTAGAAGAGTCTTGTATGGAGTTGTGCGGGGTTGAACATTATGCTTATGATGATGTTGTTATGATGTTGGCAGAAAAAAAATAGAAAAGCAAAAGAAAAGAAAAAAAAAATGAAAAAATAGAGAAGGATGTCAATTTTAATCCTTCTGAAAAAAAAAACAGAGAATAAAAGAAAAAAAAAGAGAAGAGAATTAAGTTGTAAGTTTGTTGTTCAATAGAATTTCCTTTTGAGATGTTTTGTAGTTCAACTCCCGCAATTTCTTCAATCCTCTTTTAGCTCTTTGAAGTTTAACTTAGTACCCCGTAGGATATATCTCACCCTGACCTTGGCCAAGTTACAACCATAATAAAAGTCCTTTTGATCTTTGTGTGCAATGTATTTCAATTTGTGAATGTTAGAGTCTTTTCAAGCTTATGGTAGTACTAACTTTCATGTTGTGCTTTGAGTGTAAACACTAACCTAAACACTTGAGAGTTGAGTGGAAACAGTTTATCTTGTGAGGATCTTGATACTTTTGATGTACTTTTTGGTAATCTGTTTTCCATACTTACTTTGAATGTCACAGTTGAATTTCTCGCTAATGCCATGTCTTGAAGCTTAGACTTAGAAGGGTGTTTGCATCTTGTGTCATGATAACTTTTGAGTTTGCATGCTCCGTTTCATTTTTTGTTTTGAAGTTTCTATGTCTTGAATTTTTAATTTTTGCTCGGAGTGCAAAAGTTTAAGTGTGGGGGAATTTGATCAGTGCATTTTGATGCACATTCTTCTATGTTTTTACTTAGGCATTTCTCTAGTTTGTTTTGTTTATTTTACTATTTTATTATGTTTTTAGAATTAAGTCTTTGTTTGCTTCTAATCTATTTTCGTATGTTATTTTCAGCATAAGCAGTTTTTAGTGTAAAAATCATAACTGGAGCTACAGGAATCGGATTGAGACACGGTCAAGTGCGTTGGAAAGCTAACAGAGAGATCTACAACTTTTATGTTGAAGCCTGAAGCCAGTTCGGAGCGCAATTGTGTCAAATAATCGCGTCATGTTCCAGACTTTATGTAATTTAATTATTTTCGACCCAAACTTATGTTTTCGGCCCGTAACTTTTGGAGCCCGTATTATTTAAACCAAAACGCAGCCTAGGGTTAGTCATTCTGCATTCTCGAAAACAGAACCTTGACGGCTGCTCTTGCTATGGAGAACTAAACTTTAGGTTGATTCATTGGTGTAAGGAACTCATTCATGATTTCTTGAGGTTCGAATTTAATTGCAAGTTCGTTTATCTATTTATGCTTTGTCGTATCAATTTCGTTTCTCTATATTCCGTATGAATTCTGATTCAATGATGCTTAATTATTCTATCTCGAATTTATGTAGTTGAGTTTTATTCGTATTAATTCATCGCTTGTTTAAATTAATCCGAATAGAAATTGATACGAACTTTTGCGCTTAGCAATAGGGTTGATTGAATTTGTTATGATACTAACCGTGTTTTATGTGACGCTTGTTCAACGTCCATGGTTAGTTGAACACATGAGATGCTTAATCGAATGAATTCATATAAAACCGATTGTCGCTTGTATAATTAGTTTTATAAATCAACCAGAGCATAAATAGTTGAATGAATATCTCTGTGAACCTATGATAGGATCAAACGAGTTGTCTAAGACCAATGAATCAATCGTCTTTTTTATTAATTGAATTTCTGATTCTCTTTCAATCTGAACAAACCGAAAACCCCCATTTAATTGTGTTATTCATCGTTCTTAGTTTTGTTAATTATCAAATAAGAGGTCCTTGTGAGACAACCAAGGTTTAACTACCTTGTTACTACATTTAAAAAATTAATTATTTTTGACCGCCTACGACAGCGATCAAATTGGCGCCGTTGCCGGGGACTTCTAATTGGAATTAGTAAAATTAAGAACGAACTAACCTTACTAACAATTTTTATTTTGTTTTTAGTTTTTCTTTTGTTTCAGGTTCCGACGTTGAATTTTGCATTGAAGCTGAAAAAAAAAAATGGGTAACTCATTGGACGAATTGGCTTATCTTATTAATTTGATGGAATCAAGAGAACAACAAGCATGCTTTCAAAATCATATTCCACTTGTGATTTGCAATATTTGTTCTTCAAATTTTCATTGTAGTGATGCATGTCCTATTTTGTTAGATACTAACTTTTGTGGTGAGACCCAAGTTGTAGGTGATTTTCAAGGACAATACTATTGTGAACAAAATTCATATCTTGAAGAGCAACCTATTTGGCCATATCAACAATTTCAACAAAATGTATCAGCTGACACACAATCGTACTTGGAAGAAATTATCAAGCAAATGGCTGAAACTAATAAGCGAATGATTGAAGATGATTTGCAATTTCAACAACATATGCAATCTTCTCTTCAAGTTATAAAAGTCCAAGTTGAACAAATAGTTTCCACCGTCCATCAAATTCAAGAGAATAAGATGTCTCATGATGATGTACAACCTGTTTCACTATTGGAGGTAACACAATGTGATACATGTCTTGATGATTCTCCAGGTGAGCCCGTTAAAACAGTGTTTGTTTCATCTGACGAGCACAAGGTAAGCAACAAAAATTCAAGTGAATGCATGAAAGAGATTATACCACAAAATCCCTTGAAATCTGATTTGGATGAATTATATACTTCTCTTGAAGTACATAAATCTCTTGAAATTTTTGCTTTTGAGTGTGGTGTTTGTAATGTTTGTCATGAGATCAGTGCAGCCATTTCAGGTGAAGAAATTTTGATGCCGCCAACCACTTGTGCAGAAATTCAAGCAAATTCAACAACTCTTGAATTTGACAGCAAAAATGTGGATTTTAGCCATAAGCAACCATTGTCCACAGCAGAAAAATTGTCGGTGGAACCTCTAATTAAGCCAAGCAACATGCATTTGTCTTTTACCATTTGTGAATCTCTTCCACCCAATTTATCTGACTCACAAGCTAATTGTGGATTTTCTGATTTCTATGCTTTTATTAGTGCAGGTTCACTATATGTGCTGGCTATTCCTCCTAAGCCACCGGATCTTGTACTAATAGACAAGTTCACCTGCTACTTACTTTTTCCTGTTTCATGTGTTCGTAGTGCAGCAAGGCCTCCACCTAAACCACCAGACATAGAAGCTCCAGCTGCTACACCTTAGCCCCTCGGGTGTGTTCCTTCCTTATTCTCGCTTATTGTTACATTGAGTACAATGCTTGATTTAAGTGTGGGGGGGAACATTTTAGTTTTTAGTTGTTTATTTTTTTTTTGAATAAAAAAAAAATGGAATTTGCATGCTTTCTTGTTAGTTATTTTGCTACATCTGTGAATATTCTCTCTGTTCTTTGTCGAAAGACTTGTGGTGATGATGTGATTTACTCTTTTTGTGCATTCTTGGTATATATGTTTAACTAAGCTCTAAATTGTACATCACTAGTGATAGATCACTAAACCTTGTGAGATTTTGAGCCTAATAATGGATAACATAAAAAAATCCATCTCTTTCTTTCTTGTGTGATTTCACTCATGTTTGTTAGTCTCTAGAACTTGAATTGACTCTTGTTGAAACTTTTTGTTTACTTGTGCACACTGAAATGATAAAGGCATGTTGTTTTGTTTTATTTTTAACCTGTTAGCCAAAAAGCCAACCTTAACAATATTATCCCTTGTTTGGAAAACCCTTTGAGCCTATCATCCTTTTTTGTGTTTAAAACTCATTACAAGCCGAAAAGTGAAAAACAATATATCACCCTATTCAAGGGGTTAGAAGAGTCTTGTATGGAGTTGTGCGGGGTTGAACATTATGCTTATGATGATGTTGTTATGATGTTGGCAGAAAAAAAATAGAAAAGCAAAAGAAAAGAAAAAAAAATGAAAAAATAGAGAAGGATGTCAATTTTAATCCTTCTGAAAAAAAAACAGAGAATAAAAGAAAAAAAAAGAGAAGAGAATTAAGTTGTAAGTTTGTTGTTCAATAGAATTTCCTTTTGAGATGTTTTGTAGTTCAACTCCCGCAATTTCTTCAATCCTCTTTTAGCTCTTTGAAGTTTAACTTAGTACCCCGTAGGATATATCTCACCCTGACCTTGGCCAAGTTACAACCATAATAAAAGTCCTTTTGATCTTTGTGTGCAATGTATTTCAATTTGTGAATGTTAGAGTCTTTTCAAGCTTATGGTAGTACTAACTTTCATGTTGTGCTTTGAGTGTAAACACTAACCTAAACACTTGAGAGTTGAGTGGAAACAGTTTATCTTGTGAGGATCTTGATACTTTTGATGTACTTTTTGGTAATCTGTTTTCCATACTTACTTTGAATGTCACAGTTGAATTTCTCGCTAATGCCATGTCTTGAAGCTTAGACTTAGAAGGGTGTTTGCATCTTGTGTCCTGATAACTTTTGAGTTTGCATGCTCCGTTTCATTTTTTGTTTTGAAGTTTCTTTGTCTTGAATTTTTAATTTTTGCTCGGAGTGCAAAAGTTTAAGTGTGGGGGAATTTGATCAGTGCATTTTGATGCACATTCTTCTATGTTTTTACTTAGGCATTTCTCTAGTTTGTTTTGTTTATTTTACTATTTTATTATGTTTTTAGAATTAAGTCTTTGTTTGCTTCTAATCTATTTTCGTATGTTATTTTCAGCATAAGCAGTTTTTAGTGTAAAAATCATAACTGGAGCTACAGGAATCGGATTGAGACACGGTCAAGTGCGTTGGAAAGCTAACAGAGAGATCTACAACTTTTATGTTGAAGCCTGAAGCCAGTTCGGAGCGCAATTGTGTCAAATAATCGCGTCATGTTCCAGACTTTATGTAATTTAATTATTTTCGACCCAAACTTATGTTTTCGGCCCGTAACTTTTGGAGCCCGTATTATTTAAACCAAAACGCAGTCCTAGGGTTAGTCATTCTGCATTCTCGAAAACAGAACCTTGACGGCTGCTCTTGCTATGGAGAACTAAACTTTAGGTTGATTCATTGGTGTAAGGAACTCATTCATGATTTCTTGAGGTTCGAATTTAATTGCAAGTTCAGTTTATCTATTTATGCTTTGTCGTATCAATTTCGTTTCTCTATATTCCGTATGAATTCTGATTCAATGATGCTTAATTATTCTATCTCGAATTTATGTAGTTGAGTTTTATTCGTATTAATTCATCGCTTGTTTAAATTAATCCGAATAGAAATTGATACGAACTTTTGCGCTTAGCAATAGGGTTGATTGAATTTGTCATGATACTAACCGTGTTTTATGTGACGCTTGTTCACCGTCCATGGTTAGTTGAACACATGAGATGCTTAATCGAATGAATTCATATAAAACCGATTGTCGCTTGTATAATTAGTTTTATAAATCAACCAGAGCATAAATAGTTGAATGAATATCTCTGTGAACCTATGATAGGATCAAACGAGTTGTCTAAGACCAATGAATCAATCGTCTTTTTTATTAATTGAATTTCTGATTCTCTTTCAATCTGAACAAACCGAAAACCCCCATTTAATTGTGTTATTCATCGTTCTTAGTTTTGTTAATTATCAAATAAGAGGTCCTTGTGAGACGACCAAGGTTTAACTACCTTGTTACTACATTTAAAAAATTAATTATTTTTGACCGCCTACGACAGCGATCAAATTGGCGCCGTTGCCGGGGACCTCTAATTGGAATTAGTAAAATTAAGAACGAACTAACCTTACTAACAATTTTTATTTTGTTTTTAGTTTTTCTTTTGTTTCAGGTTCCGACGTTGAATTTTGCATTGAAGCTGAAAAAAAAAAAATGGGTAACTCATTGGACGAATTGGCTTATCTTGTTAATTTGATGGAATCAAGAGAACAACAAGCATGCTTTCAAAATCATATTCCACTTGTGATTTGCAATATTTGTTCTTCAAATTTTCATTGTAGTGATGCATGTCCTATTTTGTTAGATACTAACTTTTGTGGTGAGACCCAAGTTGTAGGTGATTTTCAAGGACAATACTATTGTGAACAAAATTCATATCTTGAAGAGCAACCTATTTGGCCATATCAACAATTTCAACAAAATGTATCAGCTGACACACAATCGTACTTGGAAGAAATTATCAAGCAAATGGCTGAAACTAATAAGCGAATGATTGAAGATGATTTGCAATTTCAACAACATATGCAATCTTCTCTTCAAGTTATAAAAGTCCAAGTTGAACAAATAGTTTCCACCGTCCATCAAATTCAAGAGAATAAGATGTCTCATGATGATGTACAACCTGTTTCACTATTGGAGGTAACACAATGTGATACATGTCTTGATGATTCTCCAGGTGAGCCCGTTAAAACAGTGTTTGTTTCATCTGACGAGCACAAGGTAAGCAACAAAAATTCAAGTGAATGCATGAAAGAGATTATACCACAAAATCCCTTGAAATCTGATTTGGATGAATTATATACTTCTCTTGAAGTACATAATTCTCTTGAAATTTTTGCTTGTGAGTGTGGTGTTTGTAATGTTTGTCATGAGATCAGTGCAGCCATTTCAGGTGAAGAAATTTTGATGCCGCCAACCACTTGTGCAGAAATTCAAGCAAATTCAACAACTCTTGAATTTGACAGCAAAAATGTGGATTTTAGCCATAAGCAACCATTGTCCACAGCAGAAAAATTGTCGGTGGAACCTCTAATTAAGCCAAGCAACATGCAGTTGTCTTTTACCATTTGTGAATCTCTTCCACCCAATTTATCTGACTCACAAGCTAATTGTGGATTTTCTGATTTCTATGCTTTTATTAGTGCAGGTTCACTATATGTGCTGGCTATTCCTCCTAAGCCACCGGATCTTGTACTAATAGACAAGTTCACCTGCTACTTACTTTTTCCTGTTTCATGTTTTCGTAGTGTAGCAAGGCCTCCACCTAAACCACCAGACATAGAAGCTCCAGCTGCTACACCTTAGCCCCTCGGGTGTGTTCCTTCCTTATTCTCGCTTATTGTTACATTGAGTACAATGCTTGATTTATGTGTGGGGGGAACATTTTAGTTTTTAGTTGTTTATTTTTTTTTTTGAATAAAAAAAATGGAATTTGCATGCTTTCTTGTTAGTTATTTTGCTACATCTGTGAATATTCTCTCTGTTCTTTGTCGAAAGACTTGTGGTGTGATGTGATTTACTCTTTTTGTGCATTCTTGGTATATATGTTTAACTAAGCTCTAAATTGTACATCACTAGTGATAGATCACTAAACCTTGTGAGATTTTGAGCCTAATAATGGATAACATAAAAAAATCCATCTCTTTCTTTCTTGTGTGATTTCACTCATGTTTGTTAGTCTCTAGAACTTGAATTGACTCTTGTTGAAACTTTTTGTTTACTTGTGCACACTGAAATGATAAAGGCATGTTGTTTTGTTTTATTTTTAACCTGTTAGCCAAAAAGCCAACCTTAACAATATTATCCCTTGTTTGGAAAACCCTTTGAGCCTATCATCCTTTTTTGTGTTTAAAACTCATTACAAGCCGAAAAGTGAAAAACAATATATCACCCTATTCAAGGGGTTAGAAGAGTCTTGTATGGAGTTGTGCGGGGTTGAACATTATGCTTATGATGATGTTGTTATGATGTTGGCAGAAAAAAAATAGAAAAGCAAAAGAAAAGAAAAAAAAATGAAAAAAATAGAGAAGGATGTCAATTTTAATCCTTCTGAAGAAAAAACAGAGAATAAAAGAAAAAAAAGAGAAGAGAATTAAGTTGTAAGTTTGTTGTTCAATAGAATTTCCTTTTGAGATGTTTTGTAGTTCAACTCCCGCAATTTCTTCAATCCTCTTTTAGCTCTTTGAAGTTTAACTTAGTACCCCGTAGGATATATCTCACCCTGACCTTGGCCAAGTTACAACCATAATAAAAGTCCTTTTGATCTTTGTGTGCAATGTATTTCAATTTGTGAATGTTAGAGTCTTTTCAAGCTTATGGTAGTACTAACTTTCATGTTGTGCTTTGAGTGTAAACACTAACCTAAACACTTGAGAGTTGAGTGGAAACAGTTTATCTTGTGAGGATCTTGATACTTTTGATGTACTTTTTGGTAATCTGTTTTCCATACTTACTTTGAATGTCACAGTTGAATTTCTCGCTAATGCCATGTCTTGAAGCTTAGACTTAGAAGGGTGTTTGCATCTTGTGTCCTGATAACTTTTGAGTTTGCATGCTCCGTTTCATTTTTTGTTTTGAAGTTTCTTTGTCTTGAATTTTTAATTTTTGCTCGGAGTGCAAAAGTTTAAGTGTGGGGGAATTTGATCAGTGCATTTTGATGCACATTCTTCTATGTTTTTACTTAGGCATTTCTCTAGTTTGTTTTGTTTATTTTACTATTTTATTATGTTTTTAGAATTAAGTCTTTGTTTGCTTCTAATCTATTTTCGTATGTTATTTTCAGCATAAGCAGTTTTTAGTGTAAAAATCATAACTGGAGCTACAGGAATCGGATTGAGACACGGTCAAGTGCGTTGGAAAGCTAACAGAGAGATCTACAACTTTTATGTTGAAGCCTGAAGCCAGTTCGGAGCGCAATTGTGTCAAATAATCGCGTCATGTTCCAGACTTTATGTAATTTAATTATTTTCGACCCAAACTTATGTTTTCGGCCCGTAACTTTTGGAGCCCGTATTATTTAAACCAAAACGCAGCCTAGGGTTAGTCATTCTGCATTCTCGAAAACAGAACCTTGACGGCTGCTCTTGCTATGGAGAACTAAACTTTAGGTTGATTCATTGGTGTAAGGAACTCATTCATGATTTCTTGAGGTTCGAATTTAATTGCAAGTTCGTTTATCTATTTATGCTTTGTCGTATCAATTTCGTTTCTCTATATTCCGTATGAATTCTGATTCAATGATGCTTAATTATTCTATCTCGAATTTATGTAGTTGAGTTTTATTCGTATTAATTCATCGCTTGTTTAAATTAATCCGAATAGAAATTGATACGAACTTTTGCGCTTAGCAATAGGGTTGATTGAATTTGTCATGATACTAACCGTGTTATATGTGACGCTTGTTCACCGTCCATGGTTAGTTGAACACATGAGATGCTTAATCGAATGAATTCATATAAAACCGATTGTCGCTTGTATAATTAGTTTTATAAATCAACCAGAGCATAAATAGTTGAATGAATATCTCTGTGAACCTATGATAGGATCAAACGAGTTGTCTAAGACCAATGAATCAATCGTCTTTTTTATTAATTGAATTTCTGATTCTCTTTCAATTTGAACAAACCGAAAACCCCCATTTAATTGTGTTATTCATCGTTCTTAGTTTTGTTAATTATCAAATAAGAGGTCCTTGTGAGACGACCAAGGTTTAACTACCTTGTTACTACATTTAAAAAATTAATTATTTTTGACCGCCTACGACAGTGATCAAACTGCTTCGTTATGCATGAATTATTTTGAATGAGAGGATTTGTATTTATAGGCTGATTTCCAAGTTGGTTTTGGTTGAAAATCTGGCTTTTTCCTCAAACCCGCAGGAAAAGCTATTTTTCTCGGGTGCGGACGCACACCGCTCGTAGTGCTATGTGTGCCGCGTGTGTAGCTTCAAACGGTGCATTTTTTCCACTGTTCCGCAAGCCCGGGGTGCACAACAGCGCACCCTGGACGTATGACACTTTCTTCCAATGCGTTTTCACATTTTTCTTCGTCCTTTTGAGTGTTTTCTTCCTTGAAACTTGTCTTGGGACTTGAAACATAATTTATTCACATTGTAATGTCGTCAAAAGCGTCTTGGGTCTTCATCCATTGTCTCCCCAAATCTTCATGAGGTGCTTTGCTTTACGGATTTGCCTGATTTTGCAGTGAATTACATAAAAAAACCCTAAGAATTGCTTGGTTTTGAGAAAACTAGAATTACATGACTCGAAAAGAAAACATTACAAAATATCCCATAAACCATAGGCAATTGTTCTAGAACTCCTTTAATTTGGATTAAAACGTAACTAAAATGGCTGAAAATATGCTGAAAATAACATAAAATGACATGCCATCACAACCCCACACTTAAACAGATGCTTGTCCTAATGTAACAAAAGAAAGTAAAATTTAAACTTCACATATTTTTCAGAGAAAACATACCTTTTCAGAGAGATTGATTATAGGCTTAGTGAAGATAGTTCATAATCTCAGCCACACTCTTTTCAAAGGTGCATGTATGTACCTCCTAAAGCTAGTAGGGTTGGTCACGACAATTTCCCACTTCAGCCGTCACATGAATGTACCTTGCTATAAGTTTGAAACAATTCTAAACAGACATGTCTATGTTTATCCTACGTTTTTCCCACATAACCTGATCATAATCCTCAGCTATCAGGTTTTCTTCTTCTCGTTCTAATGTTGCAAGTTCAATCACAAGTTCTGTTTTTTCATGCCATTCCACTAGTTTTTTAAATTTAGAGCCCTCTTTAGGGTTACGGAATTAGGTGGCAACCCTCGTTGGGGATAAGTGGTGATCTCTTTTTAGCTCACGACATCTTAGAGCCCTATTTAGGGTTACGGAATTAGGTGGCAACCCTCGTTGGGGGTTAAGTGGCGATCTCTTTTTAGCTCATGACGTCTTAGAGCCATTTTTAGGGTTAAGGAATTAGGTGGCAACCCTCGTTGGGGTTAAGTGGTGATCTCTTTTTAGCTCACGACGTCTTAGAGCCCTCTTTAGGGTTAAGGAATTAGGTGGCAACCCTCGTTGGGGTTAAATGGCGATCTCTTTTTAGCTCACGACGTCGTAGAGCCATCTTTAGGGTTACAGAATTATGTGGCAACCCTCGTTGGGGGTTAAGTGGCGATCTCTTTTTAGCTCACGACGTCTTAGAGCCCTCTTTAGGGTTAAGGAATTAGGTGGCAACCCTCGTTGGGGTTAAGTCTTTTCTTGGCGTTGTTGATCTATTGCGGGCGGTGTCTGCAATACAAAATAGATGATATAAATATAATTCAATAAGAAAGTGGAGTGCCTCATTAAAAACCCCCGCTACTGAGGTGTAAAAGAGTGCTCCCTGCTTTTTACATTATACAAAAAATACATGAAACTAAAACAAGATAACTAGTGTGAAGGCTTCACGGGCTTCTGAGATGGCCCTTCGGATTGTCATGGCAAGTGTCTCTCTGTTGGCTGCAAAGTCTGGGACGTGGGCGAGTTTGTGTAGTTCTTGAATTGAGTTCGATCCATGCGGTGGGCCTGTCTCACTAGCTTTCTTTGTGAAACTACCTTGACGCCAGGTTGGCGTGTTGACCGGCTTAAATCCTGGATCTACAGCTAGGCGGTGACACACTTCGGCGAGGTTGACGCTAAGCATATATGTCCTCTACTATCGTTTAGGTTGAAAGTCGGGCGGCCTATTATGATGTTGTAAGAACAAGGCAAGTTGACCACTAAATATTTAACTATGATGGTTTTGGCGCTGTTACTCATTTGATTCTTGACGGACGTTGAAGAGGCTGGTGGATGATACTTTGCGGTGGCAACTTGCTGAAAGCTGGTGCGTCAAATTGCGTGTCATGTCTTGGTAGCTGATGATGGAAAAACAGGGTAGGTTCATATACCATCTGAGGGTTCCTGCTAACAACTTGCACTTGAGAGAGTCAGCGGCGTCGATGATGGTCATTTGAGTGTTGAAAGCTGTCACATGTTCCCCGGGTCGCTCTTTCCGTCGAAGGACGAAAGAGAGGGTGGCTTGAAGTTTTCTTGAACTGGCGCGTTCCAAACTTCTGCGGAAAGTGGTTGCGGATCCGAATCCACTGATTCGTCTTGTTGGGATTCGTTTCCTTCAGCGTGTTGTTGTTGTTGGATTGTCTCCATTGTTGCTTGCAAGGCTTCGTTGTGGTCGCGAAGCTGCTGGATCTGTTGCTGTAGAGCTTCTAAGGCCGCCGGGTCCGTCATCGGTGGTGGCGACAACGGTTGTTTGAGCTGGTATGTGAAGGTTGAGATTGGTGGTTAGAGATTTGCGACTGAGCTTGCGAATCTCAGGGCTTAGATCGGTTTTTCTTCTCGGATATAGGTTGAACGTTTGGTTAAAGTGAGGGCTTATGAATCACAGCTTTGAAAAGAGGGTTTATGAATCACGGGGGATTCGGAGAGTTTAGGGTTGTTCTGAAAGATACGATGGATTCACGGCGTTCTGGTGGCGTTTGGAGGCCGTGGATCGACTGTTTTCGTTTTAGAGATGGTGGCTAGGTCAGTTTTACCGTAGCCCCACGGTGGGGGCAAACTGTACTGGCTATCAATACATTCTAGGAAAACTAGGGTTTTCAGGGTCTGTTTAGGTCATGTCTTGGGAATGATCCCAAGATTACTATTTATAGTCCCAATTTGGGCCTATCCAGTCATGGTTTTAGGCCCAAATCATAAAGGGCCAAAACAAAACAATGATTAGGGCGCCCTCCTCGGCTGCTGAGGGCGCCTCCAAAGGGTATCCTTTAGGAGAGTTCCCTGAGGTTATGTGTGGGCTGCCAGGTGGGCCTCGTGCCCTTCTGGAGGGCGCTCATACTTACTCTAAGGGTTCAAGCCCTTTGTATGTAGGGCTCTAAGGCCTAAATGGTAAGATCTACAGTTCAATTAGTCCCTGCACTTTCAGTACTTTTTGATATTGATCACTCAACCCTTTTAAAAAAAAACTTTCAATGATATTATTATGTTTTATTATTATTTTGTTCATTATTTTTATTGAGAATAATTATAAAGAAATAAACTAAAAAATCCTTTTTAAATGATCAATAATAATTTTATAATTATTCTTTTAAAAAATAATTGGTCCACATGAATAGTTTTCTTTAATGAACAAAAATGATTTTTTAATTAGTCTTTCAAGAATAATTCTTTAAAAGCTTTAACTTTATTTTATTCTTTTAAAACAGTACAAAGAAAAAATTCTTTAAAAAATATCTATTTTTTTAATAATTATTCTCAACAAAAGGCTTTGATTTTTTAATGAACAAAAATGATTTTTATAATTATTCTTTTAAAAAATAATTGGTCCACGTGATTATTTTTCTTTAATGAACAAAAATGATTTTTTAATTATTCTTTAAAAGCTTTAATTTTATTTTATTCATTAAAAAAGTAAAATAAAAAAATTCATTTAAAAAAATTTATTTTATTTAATTTTTTATATTTATTCTCAATAATAATAATGAACATAATAATAAAACATAATATAATCGTTGAAAGTTTTTTTTTTTTTTTAAAGTTTAGGGACCTATACCAAAGTGTAGAGACCAATATAAAAAAATACTGAAAATGCATGGACTAATGATATTTTTAAGTTTAAAAATATTGAATAAAATAATAAAAAAAAAGTTGGAATTTTTTTGTCTTTTAGTGTGCCACGTGGCATGGAATGATTGGTCCACGTGGCACACCGTTAATTTTGTTTTGTTTTTTTAACTTGGACTTAATGGAAGGCCCAATAGCAAAACTTTTACAAAGTGCAGGGACCAATTCCAAACAAAAAAAAGTGTAGGGACCAATGCTAAAATATGGTGAAAGTGCAAGGACTAATGACATATTTAAGCCAAAAAAATTCTAGCATCGGTCAACTTTGTCTTAGACTGGTTTTTTTTTTAAATTCTTTAGTGTAATTGGGTTCAGACCCCCTCCTGACTTTTATGGTATCTTCTAGAACTTTATAAAAAAAAGGGTATTTTTAAATTAATTTAAATTATAACTGTTAATAAATTAAAAATAACTTTTCCAAGGGTAGTGTATCATTTAGGCATAATATTGCCTTATCTAGTATATAGAATATATCTATAAAGGAAGAAATACTGACATTCTATATATTAAAATTCTACACTAAAATTTGAGACAACTCAGTTTTTTTAAAATGGATAAAACTAAAAAGAGTTATGTTATTTGAACATTTATTTATAGAACAACTTTTGAGACAACCAAAATTTTATAAAAAAAATGATGTAATGACATAAAAATCAAAGCAATAATGAAAAAAAGTAAAATTATGTTAGCATGAAAGAGAAAATTGTCACAAAAATTATTAAAAACTGGTTGTTCAAATATGATTTCTCAAGTAAAAGTTGTGTGCAACTTGGGAGGAATGCAACATTACAACAAACAAAAAACGCAAAACACCACAAATAAGAACATTGAGACATAAGTACAATTATACTTTTTTTTTTAATTCTTCACTTTTCAAAGAAAGGAAGACTGGTAATCTAAATTTCTATCGAAAGCTAAATTAAATATTACAAAAAAATTGTCTCATTGAAAATTATTTTCTATTTTTTATACGCATCTCACCATGACATGATATGATATATCTCTTTGTATCAACAACAAAATTATACTTGTCTTCTAAAAAAAATTATACTTGTATTTATAAATATATCTTATATATAAATATTTTTAAAGTATGCTTTTAAAGCCTTTAACTTTCGAGGATATCTCTCTCTCTAACCTTGTCAAACACCATCTACCTCCTTCTTAAACATTGAGTTAAATATTTTCTTTGAAAAAAAGGTACAAAATCCAAATTCCCTTTTTCTATTTGATATTAAAGCTGTCAACCTGGTCTCTTTTTATGTGATTAATATCTTTGTGGTTGTTATTGCAGAATTCAAAGAAAAAATGCTTCAGTTTTTGATGACGATGGCCTTCTCTGCTGTTCCTTTACTTCTCTATATTCCACCAATCAGAAGCTTAAACTCTTTTGTGGAAACCATGGAAGTAATTAAGAGAGAATCAAGACTGTATACCAACAGGTTGAATCCAAGATTACAGGCAGGTTGGTCTAGGATCTTGGATTGTATACTTTTCAACACAAGGTAGATTCAAGAGTATAATAATGGTTTTGTTTAATTTGAACCATGTAGAATCTTAATTTAAATGTTTTATCTGTTTTTTTTATATGTTCCCTTAATCTTCTAGATTGTATTCACTTTGAATTTTAATTCTCTGTCACCTTTTGACAATGCTTGATGTTATTGTGGAATCATGTTGAGTTGAATCGAAAACTTTTAGGTGATGCCTTTTAATTTGGTGATTCATTCCTCTATAGTATATTTTCTTAATTTTACCATGTTTACTAAAGGTATTGTGAAACACTTATGATGATATTGTTAAACAAGTGGTGGAGATAAACTGATTTCTTTCAATCGGCTAAAGTTAGTTGATTGTGAGAGACTTGGTGGGGATCGAACTCGAGTAGGGATGCTTGAACAACTATTTTGAACAACTTTTTTTTTCTTTTTTTATTTGTAAAAAACAATAGAGGGAAAAAGAAAAAGAATAAGAACAGAATATGAGTATGAGAAAAAATTGTCACAAAGTGGTTGTAGAATATCATTCTCATCGAACTCAACTCTAAATTCCTAAATCTTTAACTTGATACAAAGTTTAGAGTAAATGGTCATTTTGGTCCCTGACTCTGCACTTCGCTGTCACAAAGAACCCTCACTTAGGATAAAATACAAAGTAGTCCCTGAATGTGCACTTCTGTTATCAATTTAGTCTTTGGCATTAAAAACTTCTGTTAATTGATGAGATGGCGTGCATGATGTGTCACAGGGACTAAAGTGAAAGTAAAAAATAGTCGTTTTGGTCCCTGAACCGAAAATCAATATCTTCCCAAATTGAATCTCAAATCCATAAATCTCTAAATCCCGAATTTAATCCTCAAATCCTTAAATCCCTAAATCTCATCTAATTCTCTCTTTGCTCAAAATCATTTTCATTTTTTTGATGTTGTTAATCAATGGAGATTTGTGATAAGAAAGGAACATAGTAAACTTCAAATCTTTTGTGCTGCCAATCAAAGAAGTTTAGTTTATATGGTGTGGACTATTATAATTAATAGTATGTCTCATGTTAAATATGACTTTAGTAAAAAAATATATGTATGTTTTGTAACTGTCAAACAATTGAGTATGCCTCCAAACTTTGTTTTAACTAAACATGATCAAAATAGCTTCAACCATATCTTACTTTCTACTAAAACACATTTATCAAACATGCATGTAGAAACATATTATTCAACTTCACTGCACTTACACTATAGAATGAGAGAAATATTATACTTTTTGGAATTGAGGAGTAAAATGTGGTGATTTCTTATAAATAGTATAATTCAGCACAATCCAGAGAATTAACAAAAAAAAAATGATTTTGAACAAAAGAATGAATTATATGAGATTTAGGGATCAAATTCGGGATTTAGGGATTTGAGATTCAATTTGGGAATATCGATTTTCAATTCAGGACCAAAGTGACCATTTTCTACTTTCACTTTAGTCCCTGTGACACCTCATGCATGCCACCTCATCAGTTAACAAAAGTTTTTAACGCGAGGGACTAAACTGATAACGGAATTGCACATTCAGGGACTACTTTGTATTTAATCCTGAGTCAGAGACCTTTGTGACAGCGAGGTGCAGAGTCAAGGACCAAAGTGACCATTTACTCACCAAGTTTAAAAGAGTGAAGATCCTCTCCAATTGTTTAAAATAAATAAAGAATGTCGTTTGGTGAGAAATAAATACAAAAACGTAGATAATGGGTTCTACCACTATGTGGATCTCATCTCTATTAAATTTTTTCAAACTTCATTGCAGAAGAAATGAAGAGGATCCTAACTCAGTTTAAAATTGTTGTCCGCGCTAGTAATTGCGGCTATAATTTTGTTGTTGTGGCACCCTCCATAAAAGCATTGCACCAGAATTGTTGTGTGATTTTGAATTATATCATACAATTTTGGCCATGCTCCTTTAAATCTTCTCATCAACAATTATAATTTCAAAACCCCAAATTTCAATATGACTCATCGAATAAAAAATCTCTCTTTTAACATACTCTTAATTGTGTATTTCAAACACCTTCCAATCAAAAATTAGCGTGCAAATTGAAACTCTATTGTGGTGGATAAATATTACTCCTTCCGTTCCTTTTTAATTGTCACTTTTGAAGAAATTTTTTATTCCTTTTTAACTGTCACTTTCAAAGTTCAATGTAACTTTAAATATTGTTTTACCAATATTATCCTTAGTTATTTATTACGGAGAGAGAAATATATGAGATGATATATTAAATGAATAAGGTTATTATAGTAAAAATATAAATTATTGTATCAAAAGTAGTGACATTTATAGTTTGTCTTGGTTTGTCTAAAATGTCAAAATGTGACAATTAAAAAGAAACGGAGGTAATAACGGTGCAGTAGCACATACATGTCATTTTAAATAGCTTGTGAAAATTTTAAATTATTTTATGCTGCAACGGTCACAATTCCCAATACCTCCCCACCATCTACGCCTCTCTCCTCAAGTGTGGTTAATGACCTTCGATTAAAAGTACACTCTTAATTGTGTATCTCAAATACCTCCCAATCAAAAATTATTGTGCAAATTGAAACTCTATTGTGGTGGATAAATATTAATAGTGTAGTGGCACAGTCATGCCATTTTAAATAGCTTGAGAAAATTTTAAATTATTTTACGCTGATACAGTCACAATGCGGGTCTCCACAATCGCAATCTAAAACAAAGCCCAATACCACCCCCGCCATCTTACGCCTCTCTCCTCAAGTGTGGTTAATGAACTTCAATTAAAAATAAATTGTTCGGGAGAATACAAATGTAAAATTTAGGCTTCAATGAAGTTTTAACCCCTTTATTTTTACTAAATCTAGATTTTAACACCCTTTATTTTTAAAATTTGAAATTTGAGCCTCCTTATATTATACTTTTCATGATTTTCCGACCATCATATTTGGGCTGATAATATTTTAAATAAAAAATTGTAAAAAATAATCAAAATATTTTTTCTTCAAAAATTTTATTTTTTAAAAAATAATAATAAAAGAATTTTTAATGTTACGTAGTTATTTATTTATTTTTTGTTAAAAACTGAGAAACTAAAAGAAGGAGTAGCCTAAACCAATTACAAAAGAATGTCTAATATAAGGCATGCCTCAACCATACCTAGTCACTGATGGAACCACAAAAGCATGTGGTAAAGCCCACCAATGTGAGAAAAACCGAGGTGAACCATGCCCATTTTTTGCAAGTGCATCAGCTGCAACATTTCCCTCTCTAAAAATATATGGGAACACGATCAGTTTAAATCTCTAGCAAACCTTAAGCAATTAGACCAACGATTCCTTAGACACCAAAGCACTGACCACAAGTTGAGGGTTAGTTTCAATCCGAAGGTTACTCCAATGAAGCTCTTTTGGTTTTTCTACAACATACATGAAGCACAAAGTTTTGAAGTGTAGGCTACTGCATTTCCAATGTTTTGGAAAATTCTCTTAGGAGATTGGAGTTACAATCTTTGGAGATGATCCCAATAGCAGATAAGAAGGGGTGAATGTGAGAAAAACACAAGAAATAGGGGGGGGGGGGGATTCTTAATAACAACGGAAAGTAAAGATATAAGGGATAGAAATGACACAGATAGTTTATCCTGGTTCACCCCATAACCCGGCATTACTTCTAGTCCGCTTGCACTTCCAACGGATTTTTCACTATAATCAAATCCAAATTACAACAATCAACATAAAGATAACCTTGTCCTAGATTTTCTTGCCTCAACCTAGAGGAATTCTTAATCTCAATCCAGATACATACAACAACAAGTTGTTTACAAAAAGATAGTGTTTACAATAACTCTTATGAGTAGTAAACAGATATGAAGCACAATACACTTATGGTGTATTTCTTACAGATGTTTCTTTTGACTTTTTTTTAGACAAGGTATATACTATGAACAACTATGTTTATAATTACAATAGTATATATGAAAATGTTAGACTTTGTATGTATGTATGTGAATATGTTTGACTGCCAGTGTGACCTTCTTCAATTAAACTTGGTCCTTTATATAGAGCTAAGTCATAGATGACCGTTGTTGAAGAAATCCTTGTCTTTAAATGCCTGATTAAATGCTAAGATATCTTGGAGAGTTGTGGTTAACACATTAGTCATTTAATTCCATCAATTATGCTATTAAGGAGCATAATTCCCTTACTTGAGTCAGAATAAACATTAATTTATTAAGCAAAGAGTTGTTGCGTGCATCAATGACAAATCCTTAAGTCAAGTGTTGGTACAGAGGATCTTACTCCAGAGATTTGCACACAAGCGTTGACTTTAACAGAGTTAACCTTAATCTAGGTACAGAGCTTTGCCTTTAACTATGACACAGAGCTCATCAAGGTCCAGAGCTTTGACAGGTAGTGTAGAGCTTTGACTTCATGTCCAGATCTTTGACTTGGTTTAGAGCTTTGACTGGCAGTGCAGAGCAATTTAACTTTATGTCGAGAGGCAGTATATCACTTTTGTACTTAGAATTTCCTGCACACTTAAACCCGCATTAGTCAATCCTAATTGTTCTCAAACATGCTTCGTATATTGTCTTGTTGTCATCAAAACTTAAAGGTTTTTCTCTTTAAACCAATTTTGGTCTAACAATATCCCTCTTTTTGATGATGACAAATATCAAAATTTATATACATAGGATTTTGATGAACAATTTTCTCAAAAGGTAATGCTTTAACTTAGAGTGATGTTTGTAATCTCCCCCTGATTTTAAGATATAATTTAAAGTGCAGAAATTCTAAGTGCATAAGTAACTGCAAATCAGCATCTAATTTTTGATCCAAAAATTAATATGTTTTTTGCTATAACTCAAGATAATAACATCAAATATAAAAAAAAATGTAAAGCTATAAATTACTCCCCCTTTTCTCATCAACAAAAACTCATTTTATTAAAGACAGGAATTAAAAAAACATATGCATTGAAGTAAAATGTATAAAAACATAATAAGAGAAAATCCTAAGGTTGCTTAGGGGATAAGGTTTGAAGGAGTGTCATCATGCTTGACACAATGTTCTGAATTTAATCGGTGTTTTATTGTTTAGAGCAATGTTTTCTAACATTGCTTCCAATCTTTGATGTGCTTCACTTTGATCTCGTAGTTGAGCTTGCAAATTATCCAAAGTGACATTTGTTGCAGCATCATACACTTGAAGATCAGATGGTCCATTGGAGGAGATAGAAGCTTAAGAAGGAAACTAGAACAACCCGATTTTTAGTATTAAATTTATCTATTATTATTATTGTTGAGTCTTTTGGTGTTGGCTGCATATTTTGGCAAATCCAATGTGTTGTTTAGAAGCATCTCCATATTTATAACAAGTCTTCAGTTGCAAGAAATTTGATGTGAAGCTGTTCAGAAGCTCAAAATGACTTCAGAAGCTGAATGCATCATCAGAAGCACAGTAGCACTTCAGAAGCTGATCAGAGTCTGATGCCAGCGTTGACTTTGGTTGACTTCATCAGAAGCTGGTTATTTTCATGTTGTTTCTACGCGGATCTTGGCAAGATTTATCAAGGAATTATTCACGCGTATTGCCTCTAGAATGCTGGATTGTTTTGGAGAAGATTTATTGAAGATTTAGTTTATTGTTATGGAAACACGTATTTTCCTGATGTAATCTTTCAAAGATACATTGTGGTTTTATTTGTTTCATTATTGGACCAATCATAATTCAGAAACAAATCAATTTAGAAGATTGGCTACATAATTAAGAAGAGCTACTGAATTCTATAAAAGGAGATTGCTGCTATGTTTTGAAGATATACGAAATACAGAGTATTATTCAGAGAATAGAGTCTTTGTTTTAAACTTAGAGTTTTTATTTGTGCACCACTCTGTTAGAGTTGGTTTAGGATTGTTATTGAGTTATAACTTCATTCTAAGCCTGTAGGTACGAATGAAGGTTTGTTATTGAAGTTTTGTTCAAAAACAGGGTATTGTTAAGGGTTGTTCAAGTGGCTGGGTTTAGTTACTTGAATAGGAAGTTATAGGTTTTCTAATACTCAAGAGTTGGGTAGAAATCAGACTAGGAGGAGTTTAATTGCTTAGGCTGGGAACTGGGAGTCAGTGTCTTGAGTCTTAAGGGTTAAATCCTATAGTGGATTTCCTTCCTGGATTGGTATCCCCCAGAGTAGGAGGTGTTTACTCCGAACTGGGTTAACAAACCTCTTTGCCTTTTACTTTCCTACACTTTATTTTGCTGCTTGTGTTGTGTTTGTGTGTGTGCTCAGTTTTAAGCAATTTATTGTGCCCTGCGTATTGTTCAGAACCAGTTTGGTTCATAACCTGGTTACTCTGTCTTATTGCCTGGCCAGAATTTCAATTATTATTTATCTATTATTATTATTATTATTATTATTATTATTATTTATCTATTAAATTTGTCCATTGGAGGGGGTTCAGGGATGAGTCTAGAATGGTACACATCTCTCCAGATCTGCTCACGGCGAGTGTTGAGGGCCGTGAAGGATTCCGGCAGGGGTGCGCGCCTATCTTGGGCATGACGTCTGTATGGCGCTCTGTCTCTATGGGCGGGTGGATAGTAGTTGCGGCGATGGTCGTAGTTGCTGGGGGCACGCTCCCTGGAATCCCTTGCTTTCTTCTCAGCGTTGCTCTCTTCTCCCTTTATGTAACATTCCGCCCTGGACATGATCTCCTCCATGGAATCAGCCGGTTTTTGCGCCAGCGATTCGTTGAACTGTCCGACGCGGAGGCCGTTTTGGAAAGCTCCCACGAACAGCTCCTGGTTCGGGTTCACGACTTTGATTGTGGCGTCGTTGTATCTTGCAAGATATTCACGGAGGGTCTCATTCGACCCTTGGCGGACGTTGAAGAGGCTGGTAGAAGACACCTTGCAGTGGCGACTAGCCAAAAACTGGTGTGTTAATTTGTGCGTCATGTCTTGGTAACCGACGACTGAGAAACGGGGCAAGTTCATGTACCACCTGAGGGCGGCGTTGTTAGTTGTGTAACAAAAGTAAGTATTTTTAAATTATCGTCTCCTCAGGGATTGGTGCGCTATTTCGAACCGTTCAACAATCGTTATTGTTTTGAGTAAGGGGTTTGTAACTTGTTTGCATATAAACTAATTGAACTTAAAAATGGAAATAAAACAAAAAGTAATAGGGAATAAAAGCGTTGGAATCGGAGTTCATCAATCTTGCATCGAATATAATCTAAAAATCATGCATATGAATTCTAGCGTTTTAGCGAAAATATCACGTATCACTCGACAACGTCATTCGTGTCCAAATGACGTCGTGAGATCGATCGTATCGTTTAATCGAAGATTTCCCAATCGATCAAACGATCCGAAAGCATTACGTTCCGACACTTTATGCGGTTATCAAAACCAAATTCAATGTCTAGAATTTCTTATTTTGATAGAAGATTATTCTAAACCTAGATTCAAAAGTATTTGTCAATAACAATTAATCAAGCATGAGAATGAAAAGCAAGAATAACTTCAATAACACATAAATTGCTAAAATCATATATTTGCATAATCAAAGGTTACATCTAAGCTAGATAAAGTACCTCCAATCCCATCAAAGGGAAGTTAGTTGTTCATTTTCATGACAACTATACAAAAGTTTAGAGAAAAGATGAAGATCATAGCCTAAGTTCTTGATTTCTCAAAGAGCCTTAGTTGATTCCACATTCCCTTCACTCTTGCTCCTTGAAGATCATAGCTTCTAGCCCTAAAAACTGTCTAAAAACTAAATCCTAAAATATTACTGAACTAAATTAAAAAGCTATATCTATTTAAAAATTCAGCTTTTGAGCCTATTTATACGTGTTCTGTAAGGTCATACTTCGCTCTGCGAAGTCCTTTCTTCACAAATGGGCTTCTGCCACCTCAGCCTTGAACAGTTCAAACCGCCCTGCTTCGCTCTGCGACCAAACCTCGCTCTGCGAAATCACTCATTTTCTGATCTTCAGAAAATCCCTGCCTGAACTCGCCAATCACTCGCCAAGAGCTCGCTGGGCGAGATTCTTCAATCTTCTCTTAATGATTTCTTGCTATTTTCAAGTCCTGGCTTGCTTTTTCCTGCACAAATGGGGAAGAATAAGGTATACAAAGAATAATTGACATTTCTTCATAAATTCCATGCTTTTCCTAAGATAACTTGCAAAACAAGTAACTAAAAAGCCTTATAAAAGACATGAATTTATTCATTTCTTGCCACTTATCAAATATTCCCCAACTTAAATCTTTGTTTGTCCTCAAACAAAGGACGCTAAAAATAAGGATACAAGCTTTAAACAACGAGTAAGACGCAAAACAGCAAAAGCAGAGATTTAAACAAAATTTCAGATTGCATGATTCATATGAGATTTGCACAGGCAATTCTGATATTCCCATTAATCTAAGATTGCACTAAAAATTTGAAATAATACTAAACACAAAATTTATATCATACAGTTCAAGTTAATAACATATTTATCAATGAACCACACCTAACACACTTTTTTAGAAGTAAATGAAACAAATTGAACTCATGTTGTGAGGGTTATGAACACTCATCCGACAAGTTTGCTAACATTCCGATCAAGTTATGCGTCCATCTAATTATCATTTCTAAAAGCACAAAAGCATCAATCACAAGGTCTTTGAGGGTTGTAATTTGGCTTGGTTACAAAAGAATTGTCATATGTGGGAAAAATTGAATTCAAATGGCCAAGCATAGAGGGACATTCTTTCTAATTACACACTTCCTCCTTATTCAAAAACAACTCTTGGTGATTGTCGTACCCCAATTTTTGACCCAGTTTTGATTCGTTTTAATCGTCTTTTTTAAGGCCGAGAATTTTCGTCGTTTCAGACGAAATTTCGGCAGGGAGGTATTTTAAAATACCTCATTTAGGATTTCAAAGGTGATAATTTTAGTTTTATTGTTATTTCATTTTTACTTTAGTTTTTTATTATTATTTTATTAATTTCGTTTTTATTTTTTTTAATTATTTTCTGTTTTGATTTATTTTTTTATGCTGTCATTTTTATCATTTATTTTAATTACTTAATTAATTAAAAAACAAATCCATCACTTTCTCCATCAGAATTGCATCAGATCCATTCTTTTCCCATCAGTTTTTTTGTCCCTTTTTGCTTGGTTTCTTGCCATTTTTTTGATTAAGCCACAGATCCCTCTCAACAGCTCTGTACACATCCATTTTTGTCCATCCAATTTCAATAAAAACACAGCATAAACAGTGAAAAGAAGAGGATTTGAACTGAACAGAAAAAATCAAGAACAGAAAAAACACTACACACACTTCCAGCAAAAACACAAAAAAATCCACTCCTCCCCCACCACCAAACTCACACGTGAACAGTAACTAAACTCACCACCACCCAAAACACAAAACAACCACTTCCTCCCCACCCCCTTACTCCCAAACGCGGCCACTCCTCACACCCAACCACAACCAGCCGCGCGCACAACAAACCACCCCACAACCACCCAAAACGCGGCCAACCCCCCTCTCCCACAACCCCAAGTTCGGCCACACCACCAACCCTACACAACTCACTCGGCCAGCAACAACAACCACACCTAAACACAGCCCCATAACCCACAAAAAAAGCCCCAAAAAACGCACACAACCCACACGCACACCACTCATAACCGCAAGCAAACAGCAACAGCACAAACACACCACCAAATCGCCCAAAACCGAACCAAAAAGGAGATAAAAGGTAGTTTTTTTCAAATTTTTTTGAAACTTTAAACTTAGATCTAGGAGTTTTTAAAAGGTTTTTGAGAAAACTAAGGTTTGATTCGAAAAGAGGGCGAGAAAACAAGTTAGAAAAACTAATTTTTTTCGAAAAAACGGAGTTTTAAAACTCCGGCGCGGTGGCGCCGCCGGCGGCCACCGCACTGGAATTTTTTCCGGCCACCGGAGGGGAGGGGGCGGCTGACTTTGTAGAGAGAGGGAGGAGAAGAGGAAAAGAGAGAAGGTTAGAGAGAGAAATGAAGTGAGAAATGAGAGAAAAAACTAGTAAGAGGGGTATTTATACCCCCTCCCGGATCCTGCGCGCGTGGGTGCATGCGTTAGCATGCACCCTCGCCCCTTTGGCCCTTTGATTTTAAATCAGACGGTCCTGGCTATTTTTTCTTGTGATCAGATCAGGGCCCTCTGATTAATCAGACGGCCCAGATTAAATCACGCTGGCCCAATGCATTTTGGGCCTATTTCTTTCAAATCTGATTTTTTTCACTTCCTGTACCCCTTATTTTATTTTGTACACCTCCCTGTTTATTTATTTTATTTTTTCTTTGCAATTTTATTTCCTATTATTATTATTTCCTTTTTATTGTTTCTTTTATTTTTTTTCACATCTTATTTATTTACTTATCACATCATATCATGCATTTTATTTTATTTGTCATTTCACTTTGCATTTATCATTTTATTTATTTATATGTCATTAGAGTGCATTTAGGGTTTCACTTTGCATCTCACTTTGAGCCAACACCGCAATATAATCCCTCGTGTTTAGTTTATCGCACTTAAGTTCATTTTTTGAGTATTAATGCTCTAATCTTTTCACGTTTTTTTTTATTTTATTTTTATTAGATTATTATCCTATTTTCAATATATCAAAACAAAAAAAAACAATTTTCTTTTCGTAAATGAAAAAATATTAAGAGTTCAATCGACCGAAAAAGGAAAACTTGGGTAGACACCCGACGCTTCCCCGAATGCGGAACGCGAGATCCCCGTCTCGGCCACGTTCAAAGCATTCGTCGTTCGATTAAATTTTTAATAAAACAAAAATAATAAAAAAAAACATTTTTCTTTAGTGAGCGAAAAAGGAAAACTTGGGTAGACACCCGGCGCTTCCTCGAATATTCGAAAACGAGGTAGACACTTCACTTTTTGGATATTCGTCCTCCGCTTAAAATCAATCTCAACCCACTTAACTTTACTCTTTTTTTCCACGCCCATGCGCGTACTCAAACGGATGTCATCGCTCAAGCGCGAGTCCGCTCTTTTATTCAAACCTTTTTTTCACGCCCATGTGCGTTTTCAAATGGATATCATCGCCCAAGTGCGGATCCATCTTTTTTTACTAAAACAATCTTTTTCGCCCAAGTGCGACTAAACCATTTTCATAAATAAAATCAATCAACACACAAACATTTTTCTACCAAAGAACTACGTAGCTTTGAATTCTCCATCGCACCAGGAGATACGTAGGAGCAAGATCAAACTCTTGTCAAGCACCCTAATAAAAATTCATTTTTAGTCTTTAAATCATTTTTCTTTCTCTTCCATTCTTTTACAAACATTTTTATGAAACTACCACGTTTTTTAAAGCTAATTAATTAATGGTTCCCGTTGAGTACAACGGATGTGAGGGATGCTAATACCTTCCCCTCGCATAACCGATTCCCGAACTCGAATTTGGTTGCGATGACCTTGTTCTCGTTCTCAAAGGGGTTTATCGACGTTCCCCTTTTCAAAAATAAAACTTCGGTGGCGACTTTACTGTCTAGCGAGCGTTTTCCGCCCGCGTATTTTCCCCGCCGCTTCAGCTGGCGACTTCACTGGGGATCCTTAGAGAATCAAACCTAGTTAGTTAGTTAGCTTTTAGTGTTAGTTTCTTTCCTTCATATTTGTTTATCTTTGGTCTATGTGCTTTATTTTTATTTCCGCTTTGTTTATTTCTCACCTTTTATGTCATCGTGCTATCATATTGGGGTTATTCAAAACATTTTTTTGAGTGGAGCTCTGCACCCGAGCTTGAAAAACCTAGGTTTAGGATGGTGGTTGCGTAGTATTGGCTTTCGAGGTAGACATCTCGTTTAGTCAATACGAAGACCCCACTTAGAGATGGTCCTCTTCGCGAAAGGTCGTCCGTATAATGGTTAACCCGTTATTATGGCGAAATTCCGAATTGGACCCCTAACTCTAAGGACCTTTTTTTAGAACCTTTTCAAATTTTGGGTGTTTGTATTAGCTTTCGAGGTAGACACCTCGTTTTGGTTAATGCAAACCCCACCTAGAGGAGACGCATTCGCGAAAGGTTGTCATATAATGGTTAACCCGTTATTATGGCAAAATTCCGAGATGTTTCTATGACTCTAGGTACCCCCCAAAACAAAAACCTTAGAGCTACCCTCGGTGAGAACCTTGATATAGAAAGCACATAGAACTAAGCCCCCCTAGGAAGCCTTCCCTTTAAGCTTTATTTTCCAATTATCCATACCCGCATAAAACATACATGCATTGCATCCATATGCATAAAATCATTTTTTCTTAATATACAAGATTGTTTCAGGGAATTGCAAGGGCTAAATCTGTGGTGCAAGTATCCAACAAATTGAGCATGGGCTCCGAGAAAAGAAGAACTCTCTCATTAAAAGTCGAGCTCCCAGATTTGGAAAGCCTCAGAAATTTGAGTACCGAGTTAACAACAATTCCAAAGAGTGCTTTTGTCTTCAAGTATGGCGACATCCTTGATCTTTTGTTCACCAATGTTCGGGCAGACGCTCTCACGGCATTAGCACAGTTCTATGACCCCCCAATGAGAAGTTTCTTGTTCCAAGATTTTCAACTAGCACCTACACTTGAAGAGTTTGAAAGGATTATGGGCATTCCTCCAAAAGGCAAGGGTCCATATGTGGAGATTGGCCATTCTCCAAAGGTTGAAAAATTGGCTGAAGCTCTAAATATAAAAGTGCCTGAACTTGCTAGTAATGTGAAGACTAGAGGAAAAGCTCCCGGTTTCCTCCGAAGTTATCTAGAGAAAAAAGCTCGTGAGTTTGCCGCATCCCGAGATATGAAGTCCTTCAACAATGTGCTAGCTCTCCTCATCTATGGTTTGGTATTGTTCCCTTCAAACGAGAATTTTGTTGACTTTGCCGCAATCAGTGTTTTTTGGGCTGTCCTTACAAAAGACAAAGATCTGGTTCCTGCGCTCTTGGCCAATGTGTACTACACTCATCACATGCGTCATGAGAAGCAAGGTGGTAATATTGTTTGTTGCTTCCCTTTACTTTATCGTTGGTTCACATCTCACATGTGTGAGGACGAGTCACGAATGAACAAGATGGACAAGAATGAATGGTCTCAATTTTTGGCATCTCTTACCGAAAATGTGATCCGATGGTATCCAAGGAAGCTTGACATCAACGAAATTATCATCAGCTGTGGGGAATTTCCAAATGTACCACTCATAGGATCCAAATCATGCATAAACTACAATCCAATTTTGGCTCTAAGGCAGTTGGGACGTCCTATGTGGGAGAAGCCCGAAGAGAAGTCTTTGGAATGCCTAGTGTTACATGACTCGGGTGCCAATGACCCTGTGATGTTGCAAAAGGTCATTCGAGCTTGGGGAAGTATTAACAAGAAGGGTAATGATTGGAAACGCAAGGTTGGCGCCACCAAAGAGACTTACCGACAGTGGGTCAAAGAAAGAGTCCAAAAGGTGAAGTTACCGTTCATTGTCAAAGCCCCTATTCCCCCCAAATCTCCAGAGCCTATTCCAGTCTCCATAGAGGAAGCAGACGAGCTTAAAGCAACCATTGCCCGACTCAACAAAGAAAAAGAGGAATTGCAAGCCGCTCTACTAAAAGCTACTCAAGATAATTGCGAGCTAAAAAGAGAGGGAATCCGAAAGGACGAAATCATCGAGAGTAGCAACAAAAGGTTAAAGTTTGAGGAGGATGAGAGGCGCAAGGTGCAAGATTGCTTGGGGGGAGCAAATTCCCAGCTCAAGCATAAGAACAAAGAGCGGGATGAACTCTTAAGCCGGGTCCATGAGTTGAGAGAGCTATGGAAAAGGTCTAAAGATGAGAGGAAGAAGCTAAAGGAAGAGCTTGAAAGTGCAAAGCAACAACTCAACAGCATGGCAAATGAGTATGAAGGATATGTGTTGAGTGAAAGGCTACAGAGGGAAGCGGTGGAGAGAGCGCTTGTGAGGACTCAACTTGAACTGAAAAAGGAACAAGAGCATTTGGAGGAATTCAAGAGGTTCAGTGACCGTCAAGAAGAGGCATATGAAGACCTCAAGAGGGAAAGGAAAGATGGGAGCATCGCTATGTGAATTTGGTCGACTCGGTTGAAAATGGAACACTTTTCCGAATACTCCGGGACGAGGGTATGCATTGGAAGAATATGTTCGCGAGACTAGCAAAGTTGGCCAACGATGTGATTGAGACTATCCCCACCAAGTTGGAAGCCGCTGACGCCTCAATGCATCCTTTGAACACTCCCTCGGAAGTCATTGTTTTTATTGAATTTTGTAAAACCATGATAAGAGACTTTAGGGAGAAAATTGAGGCAACATAAAAAGTTTGTAACCTGCTTGTTTGTAACTCCTTGACTATTAATGAGAAATCTGTATCACTTTTTGGTTACCTTTGTTTCTTTTATTTCAGTGCCTTTGCAAATTGGAAGATACTTGCAGGAGCACCAAAAGCCTTGCAGTTCCTTGAAAATTAATCGTATTAAAAAATAAATAAAAAAAAAAAACTTTTTCACGCATTTGCATTAGCATCATCCATGGCATGCATACGTCCGTTTTCATACCCAAAACTTATTCCCCTTTTATTACCAGGAACCCCTACAACCCAAACTGATTCGTCGGCACTCGCACTACACTCGAAACAACGCAAGAAGGGTCATGGACGAGATTGAGCAAAACCAAGAAGTCATGAGACAAGAGATCAATCAGTTGAATGGAAAGTTGGACCGCTTGATGGACACTCTCAGGAACTAGCAAATAGGGAGCAGAACCCGCAACCTCAAGTAGTGGAAAATGTTACTCCCGAACCACAACCGACCCCCGCAGCGGCTGTCGTTTGGCCTCCATATGGTCTTCCTCCAGGTTATACACCTCCGCAGTTGGAGAACCATAATGAAAGTGGTCCGTCTCAGCCTCGCCCGGCTCAAGCATCAGTGCCTCGCCCCACCGAAACTCTTGTGATGCAAGAGAACGCCGATGCTGCCACAAGATTTCCAGTGCCTCAAGGTACGGCAGAAAACCCATTGTTGGTGTACCATTCCCCCAACCTGTCAGGCCCTCATAAGGAGCATGCTGAACCTTCGGAAGGTGAGAACGAAGAGGCTAAAGGAAAAATTCTTGCTTTGGAGGAACGAGTCAAAGCAATGGAGGGAAATAGTGAATTCGGATTAGACGCACTTGACATGTGTTTGGTCTCGAACGTGGTGATTCCTCCAAAGTTCAAAACTCCGGATTTCGAGAAGTACAAGGGATTGACTTGTCCTCGCAATCATTTAATCATGTATTGCAGGAAGATGGGTGTAGCTGCGCAAGATGATAAGCTCCTCATCCATTTCTTTCAAGACAGTCTCAGTGGAGCTTCCCTGAACTGGTATATGCATCTAGAGAAAAGTCGGATCAGAACTTGGAAGGATCTACCCGAAGCTTTTGTCAAGCAATACAAGTACAACATGGGCATGGCCCCAGATAGAATGCAACTACAAGAGTTGACCAAGAAAGGGACGGAAACGTTCAAGGAATACGCGCAAAGGTGGAGGGAGTTGGCATCGAAAGTTGAGCCTCCCTTGTCTGAAAAAGAAATGACAAGGATTTTCATAGGCACCCTGCAAGCTCCATATTATGAGAAGGTGATTGGAAGCGCCTCGTCCGGTTTCGCCGACTTGGTTATTATTGGAGAAATGGTGGAGTTGGGTTTGAAAAACGGGAAAATCCAAGGTGCTCAAAGTAGTCAAGTAGCTGCAAAGAAGTTTCCAACCTCTTTCCCTAAAAAGAAGGAAGGAGAGACCAATGCAGTAATGACCAGTTTTCCAAATTCCTACCGTCCACCTGTGAATGCTTATCATCCCCCTGTCCTTCAAGTACCATACCAAGGTCAGCATTATGTTGCCGCCGCAGCACCCATGCAGTATCAGCACCCAGCACCCCAAAGACCTCATTATCAACCTGCTCGTCCCAATCATTGGAACAATCCTCAAGTCAAAATCAATACCGACCTCCCAACAATCAGCGACCAAGTCGGATCGACCCGATCCCTATCCCATACAGTCAACTTTGGTCGCATTTGATAAAGAATTCCTTAGTGGTACCCCGAAGTGTCAGGCCTTTGGAACCACCATATCCACGTTGGTATAACCCAAATGCCAAGTGTGAGTTTCATTCTGGAGCCATTGGTCACTCCATTGAAGACTGTAGAGCGCTCAAAGAAACGGTGCAAGAGTTAATCAATAACAAAAGCCTTTCTTTCAAAGAAAAGGGGCCCGACGTGAAAAATAATCCTTTGCCGGGTTTATAACGGCCCAAATGTCAATGCTGTGGAGGAAGATGCGGATTTCGATGAGATCAAGAGAGTTGAGGAAATAAGTACTCCTCTATTGATGCTCCACGCTAAGCTAGCCAAATGTGGTTTGATCAAAGGAATCCATGAAAATTGTGAAGAATGCGCTTTAAGTCCCAAAGGTTGTCAGTTGGTTAAAAAACAAGTACAAGAAATGATAGATCAAGGCGTTTTGCAAGTCAGTCGAGTAAGGAAGATGGGGGACGTGTCGGTTATCGAGCCACATTTCGAAAGCAAGAAAGAAGTCCCCATACCAGTTGAGATCCTCTACCAAAAGGGAGATGCTCAGCCATCAACGAACCATAGGCAGCCCGTGGTCATATGTGTTCCTTCGCCATTTCCTTACGAAAGTTCCAAAGCAGTGCCTTGGATTTATGATGCAAAAGCCGTTGTTTATGAACCAGAGGGGAGGTCGGAAAGAGAATCTACAAAGGCGATGGGTGGTGTCACCCATATCTCTGAAGCTAGCAGCATGACCCGAAGTGGTCGGATCTTTGCTCCCAAACAGCTCAGAGGAGAAGGCAATAAGGTGGTCGAGGAAGTCCAAAAAGGGAAAGAACTGCCCAGTCAAGACAAGGGGCAAGAATGTGGTGATCATCTAGCATCAAAAGGAGGACGATGAGTTCTTAAAGATTGTCAAAAGGAGCGAATACAAAATAGTGGACCAATTGAATCAGACTCCTTCCAAGATATCTATCCTATCACTGCTGTTGAGTTCCGAGGCACACAGAAAGGCATTGTTGAAAGTGCTGAATCAGGCGCATGTAACCCAAGATGTTACAGTGGACCATTTCGGTGGGATAGTTGCCAATATCACCGCTAGTAGCTGTCTAAGCTTTAGTGATGAAGACTTACCTGCGGAAGGGAGGGCTCACAACAAGGCATTACACATATCCACAATGTGTCACGACACCGTCCTTGCAAGAGTGTTGGTTGATACGGGTTCGTCATTGAATGTGCTGCCGAAGTCCACTCTCAACAAGATGTCCATTGATGGAGTATGCTTGAAGCCTAGCTCTTTGATTGTGAAAGCTTTTGATGGGTCCCGGAGGTCCGTCATTGGAGAGGTATGCCTGCCGATCCAAATAGGTCCGCACACTTTCGATATCACTTCCAAGTGATGGATATCAACCCAGCCTATAGTTGCTTATTGGGACGCCCATGTGATCCATGCGGCTGGAGCTGTAACATCCACCTTGCACCAAAAGCTAAAGTTTGTGGCAAATGACAAGCTGATCACCGTGGGCCGGAGAAGAAGACATACTTGTAAGCCAATCTGTCTTCCTTTCAGTATGTGGAAGCGGG